>CM064498.1:57972733-58349289 GCA_032716605.1 Paralithodes platypus | reverse complement strand
CCAGCATTTTTTTTTAACCCTAAATAGGGTTTTTCCCGTTTCCGTTGCTCAATTTTCATGCCCTACATAAGACCCAGAGGCGTTTAAAACTAAGTATCTATCCCTGAATGGGCATAAACCAGAGCTTTTTCCAATGGACACCCGACAACCATCCTGGTACTACCACTGGTTCTCTTGCAACGATCGCGCAACACGAGTGCAAAAAAAAAACCCTGAAATAAGGCCATTTCCTTACATAATTCCCAAAAAAAAAAAAAAAAAAAAAGTCGCAGTGAAGCAGAAGAAGGGGGAGAAGGGGTGGGATACAGTTCAGTATGTCCACCGCGGTGGTGGGGGACCGGTGCATATGGTTACTACGCTGCGACGCCTCCGTCCCACGCGCTCAGCTCTCGACTCTCAGCAACATTACGTGCTGAAAATGGGTGCTTCGACAGATGTCGTGGTGCACCGACACATAGTCCAAAAGTTATTTCACTCGACATATGTCGCGCGGCCTCCAATAAGGGGTTAGAAGGAAAGGCCATACTGGCGATCTGAGAAGCAGAATTATGAGAAGATGAGAAATGCTTAAAAAAGTGTGGAAGCAAGAATTTCAGTTTCAAAACACTTTAGAAAGACAAGAGATGAGAGCAATCCTGGACAATAGTTGGAGGGTTGAGAGCGGTCACCCTTCTTTGGGAGCAGGTTGGAAAGTGAGCAAATTTCCCAGCATGAAGGGAAGACGTTAGAGGATAGACAGCAGACGAAAGAGTTTGCCTAGGCAAGGGAGTTCAGCACGGAAAGCCACAGTTTTTGAGAACAGGAGGAACAACACCGTCCGGCACCGTATGCACCTTATTAGTGGTTAAGCCCAGAGAGGGTAGAATAGTACTATTGTGGACTTAAGTCCTTATACACGTGACCGGCAGAGAATCGCGAAATTTGTGTTTGTAAATTGATACCCCACCCCCCCGGAATTTAAAATTGATACACCCCCCCCCCCCGACCCCAATCCTTCCCCCTCTACTAAACTCCACCTCTCAGCCAAACCCTCCCTTCCTTCTTTCTTTTCCTGTTTCACGTCTGTAAGCCCCTCCCACGTGGATTGTTCCACCACTGTGACTATAACCAATGGCCCTGGCACTATAACCATAGGATGATAAATTTAATATCACGATAAGCTCCTCTCTCCTTTCTCCCCCTATCAACGTATCTATGATATTTGTATGCATGCTTTCCAAATCTTTTTCCTAAAATCAAATAACATTTTAAAATAGCACTAGGTTACGTATCTCATGTTCATATTTGCCAATTATTATAAACCTAGCTCAATATAAGGTGTTATGATCCATTCAAATATGTAACCATATTAACGATATTAACGTTATAATGTTACGAGTGGTGATGGACTGGTCTATCAGAGTGATAACTGAGCGATTCTCATGCCATACCCATAGCTTACTCTGACTGTTCTCTGACTGTTCTTTACTTTATATATTTCTAGATCTCAAGTGACTGATTCTCTTCCGTGGATTTAACCTCCCAATCTACCAAGATTGGAAGCCAAAGCGTCACATTTTTTCCTTTGCCCCTCAGCTTTGCCCTTCATAATTGCTGAGGGGCACAGGGCCCTTGGTGGAGCTTTGGTTTCCCAGGCGTTTCTGTTTTTTCTGTCGCCCTCCTCAGCTCCCCGCCATGGAGTGGCTTCGGTCACACCATGCTTTATGGGTGGTCGGCTGGGAGGTGTCCATACTTAGTGTACTCAAACTAGTATGAACAGTCTCGATGTTACGTAATCTGGGTTGATGTAGCGTTACGTATCTTTCCGTAGTCTTAAGTTGAACGCTTCCATAACCTTGGTCGAACGTTCCAGGATTGGGTAGAATATATTATTCTATAATAGTATATGGGAAAGTATTGTAGGATTATAATTCCCATATATATATATATGTGTGTATTATTTAAGATTGTTTATGAGTATCTCATTGTAAAGAAGATGGGATACATTTTCCATATGTTATGCGCGTGCGCGGTATGTCACGACAGAGACGAACATAACGCGCTCGCCCACTCTCCAACCAACCTCCGTCCCAGCTACACACGCTAAGCCTTCTTTCTTCTAGTTATTTTAACAGGTGTTTTTGCTTCACTTTTCATCTCATATTCCATATAGTCACTACATCATCATCTTTGTTAATTAGCACAACTTAACGTAAATATCTAGCCTATCCTAGCCTATTGTAGCCTCTTTTCATACTTTGTTTACTAACCACTTCCAGTTATCTAGCCTATTTTCCGCCATCCTCCAATCACCAGCTGAGTTCATCAAAAGGTAATTATATTTCTATATGGTTAATTCTTATTCAATATCAAATATACAGTCCACTTATCTAAATTAGCCATATAATTGGTCCTTCGACCTTTTCACTAGTTTGCCCCCCCCCCCCCCCCCTTTTTTGTGTTGGTGGTGGCCTAGCCTACGTGGTTATATATTTTTTTTGTGCCGTATTTGCGTCTATCCCTCATGGCCCAGGGCTTTTGGCGTCATGGTGCCGCGGGTGGTGGGGTAGGGGAAGATTATCCTGCGGTGGTTGATAGGCCTGCGTACCCAGGCCCAATTAGGAAGGTGGCAATTTTGGGCCACTCCTACGTAAGGGATTTGTACGTGGACCAAGCCGTCCACAGGCCTTTCTTTTCCGTGACTCCTCTGGCCGCCCCAGGTGCCCGCGGTAGCACCTTGAGATCAACAGTAGCCTGGGGTCAGTTTTTAGAGCTGAAGCCCGACTTGACCTTCTTGGTGATAGGAGGAAACGAAATAAGGAGCGGGGTCAGTCCGAGAGGGATTGCGGAGGGGATTGAGGTCCTAGCTGAGGAGGTGGTGCGGCTCTCGGGAGGAGAAGTCCGGGTGATTGGGGTAGAGAAGCGACAGGCTCCACGAGGGGTCTCTACGGACGAGTTTAATCGCATAAGAAATGCGGTTAACCGATGGCTAAAGCGCCATATCCCCTTCACCCGGGAGCCGCACCAGTCGATGAATACCTCTGAGGCTGACTTCAGTCCCGACGGGGTACACCTCACGCACGAGGCATCAAAGCGTCTCTATTCGGAGATCTTGGCCACCTGTCGTCGGTGCTTTATGCAAGACGAATTTGCCATGGTTGCCAGGTCATACGACGAGATGTTTGCCCACCATGACGTTAGAGTTGATCAACACAATCAGTATAGCCTGGAATAGTAAGCCTTCAAATCGGTACAGTATATTAATTAAATTTTGATTGTAAAACCTTTAGGCCCAAATTATATAACACTTGATTGGCACTAAGATTAAAATCATCCATACTGTATTGTATAATAATTTCAAAAGGTAAGGTTATTCAATTCTATATCAAATTTATACTGTCCAATAACTTCTTTATAAATTCACATGTCATTCTAAATTATTCTCTCGTCGTGTGCCCTGGAGGCGGGGTACTATGATAGCTGATAGGCTGAGTGTGTGTTAATCCAACTCAAACCTTTTTTTCCTTGTGACTTCTTGAGATGAATTTTTCTTGTGTACAATTTTCACATTTATTAAATTAATAATATAGAATTAGCGGTACCCAGTGAGTTTAGCCTGTTTCAATTTACCTATAGGCTCACACTCTTTTTTACTTTATTATAACTTTAAACGGTACTGCTCTTTTTGACATCTGGAGACTTTTGGCCTATACTGTATTGTACTAAATTTCCCTCCCGACTTTTCTTAACTTATGGCGTAATGAATCTATAATTTCATAACTATTACGTAAGGAGTTAAATTGAAAAGCTCCAGATTGCTTGTCTACATAGCGCACAATTCTTATTCCGCATTTTTGTGAGGGTGTTTTATTTTCGGCTCACGATTTAATTTGATTTCTCGGAGTACTGTATTGTTAGCCGCAACTTATTCGGTCTGGCATTATTAGTTTGATTTAACGTAATTAGAATTCCTTCCTCTATATCATGGCTAAAAGTGTACAAAAGCGTCGGGCTGGACTTAAGGGCTCTTTGACGGTCTTGACCTCTGATATTGACGAATTCCTTGATTCGGCGTCTAGAGTGGAGGTGGAGGCCAGGTTGCTCAGTATTCAAAAGCAACTTGACAAGTATGAGGTCACACAGGAGGACCTGGCCGACACTTGCGAGGACGCCGAGTATATCGAGGTGATCAGAGAGGATACCCTATATATGGAGGGCATACAAGTAATCGTTGCCACACTGAAGGGGATCCTGATTACAGAGGTCAAGAAGGAGGTCAGGAAAGAGCCAAAGAAATCCGCAGTCAAATTACCCCATCTTACTCTCTCAAAATTTGAAGGTGATGCCACCATGTGGTCGGGATTTTGGGAGATGTTCAAGTGTACCATCCATGACAATCCCGACCTCTAACAGATATACAACGCTTTCACCTATCTAAAGGGTCAGCTTCAGGGTGATGCACATAAGCTAGTCGAAGGATTCATAATCGAAAGTGCAAGCTATGCCCCAGCAATTGAGCTCCTGCAAGAGACATATGGGCATCCAGATCGAATCAAGGCAGCTTATGTTACCAAATTCAATCAATTAGTGTCACCCAAACACCAAACAGCTGACCTGAAGGACTTCTATGCCAATACAGAGAGTGTGATGAGGTCAATCATTAGCCATGGTATTTGTCTGGAGGAATTTTGTGTGGTGACTCTTGTCAATAAGTTACCATCACCACTCAAAGAAACCATAAAACGGGAAATGGGAGACTCGAGCCTGGATTATAAGAAATTCACTCATTGCCTCCAGGCTGAAGTGTACAATATGGCGGGTCAAGACAGAGTAGGGGTACACACCCATGGCTACGGCAACATTTACCGCCCAGAGTGAGTACAGGAAATTCAACTGTGTTCTGTGTAGTGGCACCAATCATTTATGGTACAAGTGTATGAAGTATAAGACAGGGCCTCTTAAAGTTAAAAGAGCCCGTCAACTACGTCTCTGCACTGGGTGCTTGTCAAAGGACCATGGCCATTCGGGTTGTACTAATCCTAACATAAGAAGCTGCAAGTTTTGTAAGGGCAAACACTTTCATTCCCTGTGTACACAAAAACAAGGAAAGAAAGTAGACCAGCGGAGGATAACACCAAGAGAGAGCATACTGCTGCTACTTCAACTACAATGTCCGTTGCCACAGGTAAAAATACAGTAATCTTGCCCACCGTACAGCTGCCGGTAAAGGGTAAGGATAATAATTGTGTTAAAATCAGATCGCTACTTGACCAATGTTCTCAGAGGACCTTTGTGAAGTCTTCTGTTCTATCCTCCCTTTCCTACATTTCTAAAGGAACTGAGGAGTTATGTCTTCACGGATTTACCGGAAAACAGGCCTCTAGGGAATATAAAGTTGTGGCACTGCAATACAAACACAGAGGTAAATTTCATCATCTAGACGCAATAGTGGTTGATGAATTGCCAGACCATAAAGGTGAAATTGACCTAAAGTCTAAACTGGTTAGTTTACAAAGTAAAGGCATAAAATTAGCCGATCCTCACGCAACGGACACAGATCAGCTGGAGCTGCTCATCGGAGCGGATCATTACTACGATATAGTGCGACCTGGGTATAAAAGGTCAGGTAGCCTAATTCTGCTTCCTACCAAGTACGGGTACGCCATCAGTGGTTCATATGTGACACAGCCTACAAGCTCCAGCACAGAAGTAATTACTGTATTGAAAGTAGCAGTAACACCAATGGACGAATACATATCCACTGGCAATATTCCACCATGCAAAAATGACTTAAATGTTTTGTGGGAATTAGATCATATCGGGATAACCCCTAAGGAATATTCACTGGTTGAGCGTCAAGCACTATCGTCGTACGAGGATACCGTTACCTACGATCCCGACAGCCAACAGTATAAAGTGAGACTGCCCTGGAACAATTCCAAGGATCAGCTGCCATCTAACAAGGGCTTGGCCATAGGCCGTCTTCGGGGACTTCAGAAAAGATTCCTCAAGGAACCTGACTTTTGCGAGGAATACTCAAAAGTCATAAAAGAACAGGTGTCCCGGGGTTTTATCGAAGAGGTGCCTTTTGATAAATCGGATACCGGGCATTACTTGGCTCATCATGGTGTAGTCAAGGAGAGCAAAACTACGCCAGTGCGTATTGTCTTCGACTGTTCCGCCAAGATGAGTGAACGTCATCCTAGTCTTAATGACTGCCTGTACACTGGACCCTCACTGGTGCCAGATTTGGCGCAGGTTTTGCTTCGGTTTCGACTCGGTAAGTATGCCTGGGTGTCTGATATTGAGAAGGCATTTCTCATGTTAAGACTCCATGAAGACGACCAGGACTATACGCGATTTATGTGGCCCAAGTATCCGAGGCAACTGAATTCTCCCCTAATTTGTTACCGGTTCCGGGCAGTTTTATTTGGAGCGACTTGTTCCCAATTCCTTTTAAGATGCCACCATTTTGAAACATTTGTCTTATGTCAGTGCAGATCCGCAGATTATTCATCAGATTCGGTCAGGGTTGTATATAGACAATTTACTGGGTACAGGAAATGAAGAAGATTTCCTGGTTGATACCTACGCTGTAATCCGAGAGATTATGAATGACGCCCATCTACATTTGCGTGAATGGGCGACTAATAATTCTGTTTTGCGGACTGTACTCCAACGGGATGGGGTGGCGGCTGTACAGCAGGAACATGTTAGAGTGCTAGGGTTGTTTTGGAATACGGACACCGATACCCTCTCATTCGGCGTTCAGTACGCGCAATATTCGCAGATTACAAAACGAATTTGCTTGAGTATGACAGCTAAACTGTTTGACCCCTTGGGGATAGTTCTACCGGTGTAGATCAAATCGAGATTATTCCTTCAGCAATTATGGAGGATAAAATTAGGATGGGATGAAGTTTTGACTGGCGATCTGGTTCAGGAGTGGGATGACATTATTTCGGATCTTCGTCTCTGTAAGGGTTTTAATTTTCCTCGGAGAGTTGTCATGGACCATCCTGTTTCCATTCATGCCTTCTCAGACGCTAGCAAGGTCGCGTACGGCACCGCCATATACTTTGTTGACACAAGTGGCAGCCGTCTCGTCATAGCGAAGGCGAAAGTCGCCCCGATCAAATCCCTTTCCATCCCAAAATTAGAGCTGACTGCAGTTCTGTTGGCTGCTAGACTCGTTCACTTTGTAGAGGAAACCTTTAGAAATTTGCTAAATGTCTCAGAGATTGTTGTATGGAGTGACAGCCAAATTACGCTCTACTGGTTACATAGCCGTAAGAAGCTACCAGTGTACGTCACCAACCGTGTCGACGAAATTCGTAACCTGCTCCCGACCGCACAGTTCCGGTATGTGTCTACCAAAGAGAATCCAAGTGATTGCATTACTCGTGGTGTATCTGCTAAATTTCTCAAATCTTCTGCGTTGTGGTGGAATGGCCCATGCTGGCTTAATGATCCCAACGAATGGCCAGAAAATATAGATTTGAGCGAGCAACACACTGCTATTGTGGCACCGGTAATTGACTCGGTGCCTGACGAAGACACACGGTTATGGGAGTGGGATAGATTCAGCAGCTATGAAAAGTTACAACGTGTTACAGCATGGGTGATACGATTTGTAGAAAATGTAAAAGCAAAAATTAAAGGCACACCGTCCACAGGTAGTGCTTACCTCAATGTGAAGGAGATCAGAATTGCAGATCAATTATTACATAAGCTCTGTCAACAAGAAATATATACGCAGGAATATAAATTACTGGTTAAGGGAACAAAGTCTAGGAATAACCTGATCAACCAATTGGGCTTACACTTGAAGGGGGACTTGATACATTGCGGAGGCAGATTACGATTGGCAGCCCTCTCTGAGGCAAGTAAGTATCCAATACTACTGCCCCCCAATCATCCCTTCACCCATCTTATCATCGATAGGTGTCACCGACTCTGTTGTCATTATGGGGTTGGTCATATAGTCACCTATGTAAGACAACGATGGTGGGTGCCTAGAATCAGGCAGGTGGTCAAGAAAGTCCTTCGCAAATGCTTAAAGTGTAGAAGAGTACAGGGAACACATTATGATCCCGTCGGAATTCCTCCCTTACCAAACCTGCGAACTACCCCAGGTGACCCTTACAAAGTTACCGGGGTTGACTACAGTGGAGCAATCCCTGTGAAAGATTCACCCAATCTTAAGGTGTACATGATACTTTTCACTTGTGCTGTTACCAGGGCAATTCACCTGGAACTGGTCACCAACCTCACTTGTGATAGCTTCCTACATGCCTTCCGAAGATTCTGCAGTAGACAGGGATATCCACGTATCATGCTGAGTGACAATGCAAAGACTTTCATAGGGGCATCTACATATTTCAAAGAAGTGAGCAACAATCCTAAGATTCAGACCTGCCTAGCGGATGTAAAATGCGAATGGCGTTTCATTCCCGCCAGAGCGCCTTGGTTTGGCGCCATATGGGAGAGAGCCATAGGCATCGTGAAGGCGGGTCTGAAGAAGGTGTTGGGTAGAGCTCTCATCTCGATTGAGGAACTCAACACCATTCTCTTGGAGATTGAAGCCACCGTAAATGATCGCCCTCTATACTATGCTTCTGGTGATTTGGAAGACCTTACCCCAATCACACCCTCAGTACTGGTACGTGGATACAGACTGCGGGATCTTCCAGAAGAGCATGACGAGGATACTATGGAAGATCCAGACTACATAAGTAAGGAAGTGATATCGGCCCGCTACAAATATATTCGTAAATTATCGCGAGATATTTGGCATCGCTGGTCAACAGAATATCTGTTGACTTTAAGGGAAGCGCAAAGGAATAAACTAACACCATTAAAAGGTCATTGGCCTAGGGTAGGGGACGTGGTAACCATCCATGAGGAGGGCCCGCGCGCATTTTGGAAATTGGGTCGGATAGAGGAGTTAATACCAGGTCGTGATGGTGAGGTTCGGGTAGCAAAGGTTCGCACCAGGACTGGAGTAATCACACGGCCAACAGTCCGACTATATCCTCTTGAGGGTGACCTCGATCGCAAGGACACCCCCTCGGATCAGTTATCCATTGAAGTCCCCTCTCTGGCTTCTACTTCGGCGCAGCCTGTTGACGCGTCTGGCGAACGCCCACGTCGACAGGCAGCCCAGATATCCTCCCAAGCTTGGCGGGATAAGATTGCCTCCGGGCAAATCTAATCATGTAAATTTTGTATATTTTCTGTTGGTGGGAATATGTCCATACTTAGTGTACTCAAACTAGTATGAACAGTCTCGATGTTACGTAATCTGGGTTGATGTAGCGTTACGTATCTTTCCGTAGTCTTAAGTTGAACGCTTCCATAACCTTGGTCGAACGTTCCAGGATTGGGTAGAATATATTATTCTATAATAGTATATGGGAAAGTATTGTAGGATTATAATTCCCATATATATATATATGTGTGTATTATTTAAGATTGTTTATGAGTATCTCATTGTAAAGAAGATGGGATACATTTTCCATATGTTATGCGCGTGCGCGGTATGTCACGACAGAGACGAACATAACGCGCTCGCCCACTCTCCAACCAACCTCCGTCCCAGCTACACACGCTAAGCCTTCTTTCTTCTAGTTATTTTAACAGGTGTTTTTGCTTCACTTTTCATCTCATATTCCATATAGTCACTACATCATCATCTTTGTTAATTAGCACAACTTAACGTAAATATCTAGCCTATCCTAGCCTATTGTAGCCTCTTTTCATACTTTGTTTACTAACCACTTCCAGTTATCTAGCCTATTTTCCGCCATCCTCCAATCACCAGCTGAGTTCATCAAAAGGTAATTATATTTCTATATGGTTAATTCTTATTCAATATCAAATATACAGTCCACTTATCTAAATTAGCCATAATACAAGGCCAGTTCACGTTTACGTAAACTCTCAGAAAATATTTTTCAGAAAATATTATTTTGGTCAAGTCAATCTTAGCTAGCCTAGTTTTAGGGGCTCTAAACCCCATTTTATGTCTCTACTATACAAGGCCAGTTCACGTTTACGTAAACTCTCAGAAAATATTTTTCAGAAAATATTATTTTGGTCAAGTCAATCTTAGCTAGCCTAGTTTTAGGGGGGATCTAAACCCCATTGTGTGTCTACATCTTATGTCTTAGCTAGCCTAGTTTTAGGGGCTCTAAACCCCATTTTATGTCTCTACTATACAAGGCCAGTTCACGTTTACGTAAACTCTCAGAAAATATTTTTCAGAAAATATTATTTTGGTCAAGTCAATCTTAGCTAGCCTAGTTTTAGGGGGGATCTAAACCCCATTGTGTGTCTACATCTTATGTCTTAGCTAGCCTAGTTTTAGGGGCTCTAAACCCCATTTTATGTCTCTACTATACAAGGCCAGTTCACGTTTACGTAAACTCTCAGAAAATATTTTTCAGAAAATATTATTTTGGTCAAGTCAATCTTAGCTAGCCTAGTTTTAGGGGGGATCTAAACCCCATTGTGTGTCTACATCTTATGTCTTAGCTAGCCTAGTTTTAGGGGCTCTAAACCCCATTTTATGTCTCTACTATACAAGGCCAGTTCACGTTTACGTAAACTCTCAGAAAATATTTTTCAGAAAATATTATTTTGGTCAAGTCAATCTTAGCTAGCCTAGTTTTAGGGGGGGATCTAAACCCCATTGTGTGTCTACATCTTATGTCTTAGCTAGCCTAGTTTTAGGGGCTCTAAACCCCATTTTATGTCTACTATACAAGGCCAGTTCACGTTTACGTAAACTCTCAGAAAATATTTTTCAGAAAATATTATTTTGGTCAAGTCAATCTTAGCTAGCCTAGTTTTAGGGGGGATCTAAACCCCATTGTGTGTCTACATCTTATGTCTTAGCTAGCCTAGTTTTAGGGGCTCTAAACCCCATTTTATGTCTCTACTATACAAGGCCAGTTCACGTTTACGTAAACTCTCAGAAAATATTATTTTGGTCAAGTCAATCTTAGCTAGCCTAGTTTTAGGGGGGATCTAAACCCCATTGTGTGTCTACATCTTATGTCTTAGCTAGCCTAGTTTTAGGGGCTCTAAACCCCATTTTATGTCTCTACTATACAAGGCCAGTTCACGTTTACGTAAACTCTCAGAAAATATTTTTCAGAAAATATTATTTTGGTCAAGTCAATCTTAGCTAGCCTAGTTTTAGGGGGGATCTAAACCCCATTGTGTGTCTACATCTTATGTCTTAGCTAGCCTAGTTTTAGGGGCTCTAAACCCCATTTTATGTCTCTACTATACAAGGCCAGTTCACGTTTACGTAAACTCTCAGAAAATATTTTTCAGAAAATATTATTTTGGTCAAGTCAATCTTAGCTAGCCTAGTTTTAGGGGGGATCTAAACCCCATTGTGTGTCTACATCTTATGTCTTAGCTAGCCTAGTTTTAGGGGCTCTAAACCCCATTTTATGTCTCTACTATACAAGGCCAGTTCACGTTTACGTAAACTCTCAGAAAATATTTTTCAGAAAATATTATTTTGGTCAAGTCAATCTTAGCTAGCCTAGTTTTAGGGGGATCTAAACCCCATTGTGTGTCTACATCTTATGTCTTAGCTAGCCTAGTTTTAGGGGCTCTAAACCCCATTTTATGTCTCTACTATACAAGGCCAGTTCACGTTTACGTAAACTCTCAGAAAATATTTTTCAGAAAATATTATTTTGGTCAAGTCAATCTTAGCTAGCCTAGTTTTAGGGGGGATCTAAACCCATTGTGTGTCTACATCTTATGTCTTAGCTAGCCTAGTTTTAGGGGCTCTAAACCCCATTTTATGTCTCTACTATACAAGGCCAGTTCACGTTTACGTAAACTCTCAGAAAATATTTTTCAGAAAATATTATTTTGGTCAAGTCAATCTTAGCTAGCCTAGTTTTAGGGGGGATCTAAACCCCATTGTGTGTCTACATCTTATGTCTTAGCTAGCCTAGTTTTAGGGGCTCTAAACCCCATTTTATGTCTCTACTATACAAGGCCAGTTCACGTTTACGTAAACTCTCAGAAAATATTTTTTTGGTCAAGTCAATCTTAGCTAGCCTAGTTTTAGGGGGGATCTAAACCCCATTGTGTGTCTACATCTTATGTCTTAGCTAGCCTAGTTTTAGGGGCTCTAAACCCCATTTTATGTCTCTACTATACAAGGCCAGTTCACGTTTACGTAAACTCTCAGAAAATATTTTTCAGAAAATATTATTTTGGTCAAGTCAATCTTAGCTAGCCTAGTTTTAGGGGGGATCTAAACCCCATTGTGTGTCTACATCTTATGTCTTAGCTAGCCTAGTTTTAGGGGCTCTAAACCCCATTTTATGTCTCTACTATACAAGGCCAGTTCACGTTTACGTAAACTCTCAGAAAATATTTTTCAGAAAATATTATTTTGGTCAAGTCAATCTTAGCTAGCCTAGTTTTAGGGGGGATCTAAACCCCATTGTGTGTCTACATCTTATGTCTTAGCTAGCCTAGTTTTAGGGGCTCTAAACCCCATTTTATGTCTACTATACAAGGCCAGTTCACGTTTACGTAAACTCTCAGAAAATATTTTTCAGAAAATATTATTTTGGTCAAGTCAATCTTAGCTAGCCTAGTTTTAGGGGGGATCTAAACCCCATTGTGTGTCTACATCTTATGTCTTAGCTAGCCTAGTTTTAGGGGCTCTAAACCCCATTTTATGTCTCTACTATACAAGGCCAGTTCACGTTTACGTAAACTCTCAGAAAATATTTTTTTGGTCAAGTCAATCTTAGCTAGCCTAGTTTTAGGGGGGATCTAAACCCCATTGTGTGTCTACATCTTATGTCTTAGCTAGCCTAGTTTTAGGGGCTCTAAACCCCATTTTATGTCTCTACTATACAAGGCCAGTTCACGTTTACGTAAACTCTCAGAAAATATTTTTCAGAAAATATTATTTTGGTCAAGTCAATCTTAGCTAGCCTAGTTTTAGGGGGGATCTAAACCCCATTGTGTGTCTACATCTTATGTCTTAGCTAGCCTAGTTTTAGGGGCTCTAAACCCCATTTTATGTCTCTACTATACAAGGCCAGTTCACGTTTACGTAAACTCTCAGAAAATATTTTTCAGAAAATATTATTTTGGTCAAGTCAATCTTAGCTAGCCTAGTTTTAGGGGGATCTAAACCCCATTGTGTGTCTACATCTTATGTCTTAGCTAGCCTAGTTTTAGGGGCTCTAAACCCCATTTTATGTCTCTACTATACAAGGCCAGTTCACGTTTACGTAAACTCTCAGAAAATATTTTTCAGAAAATATTATTTTGGTCAAGTCAATCTTAGCTAGCCTAGTTTTAGGGGGGATCTAAACCCCATTGTGTGTCTACATCTTATGTCTTAGCTAGCCTAGTTTTAGGGGCTCTAAACCCCATTTTATGTCTCTACTATACAAGGCCAGTTCACGTTTACGTAAACTCTCAGAAAATATTTTTCAGAAAATATTATTTTGGTCAAGTCAATCTTAGCTAGCCTAGTTTTAGGGGCTCTAAACCCCATTTTATGTCTCTACTATACAAGGCCAGTTCACGTTTACGTAAACTCTCAGAAAATATTTTTCAGAAAATATTATTTTGGTCAAGTCAATCTTAGCTAGCCTAGTTTTAGGGGGATCTAAACCCCATTGTGTGTCTACATCTTATGTCTTAGCTAGCCTAGTTTTAGGGGCTCTAAACCCCATTTTATGTCTCTACTATACAAGGCCAGTTCACGTTTACGTAAACTCTCAGAAAATATTTTTCAGAAAATATTATTTTGGTCAAGTCAATATTAGCTAGCCAAGTTTAGGGGGGATCTAAACCCCATTGTGTGTCTACATCTTATATCTTAGCTAGCCTAGTTTTAGGGGCTCTAAACCCCATTTTATGTCTCTACTATACAAGGCCAGTTCACGTTTACGTAAACTCTCAGAAAATATTTTCAGAAAATATTATTTTGGTCAAGTCAATCTTAGCTAGCCTAGTTTTAGGGGGGATCTAAACCCCATTGTGTGTCTACATCTTATGTCTTAGCTAGCCTAGTTTTAGGGGCTCTAAACCCCATTTTATGTCTCTACTATACAAGGCCAGTTCACGTTTACGTAAACTCTCAGAAAATATTTTTCAGAAAATATTATTTTGGTCAAGTCAATCTTAGCTAGCCTAGTTTTAGGGGGGATCTAAACCCCATTGTGTGTCTACATCTTATGTCTTAGCTAGCCTAGTTTTAGGGGCTCTAAACCCCATTTTATGTCTACTATACAAGGCCAGTTCACGTTTACGTAAACTCTCAGAAAATATTTTTCAGAAAATATTATTTTGGTCAAGTCAATCTTAGCTAGCCTAGTTTTAGGGGGGATCTAAACCCCATTGTGTGTCTACATCTTATGTCTTAGCTAGCCTAGTTTTAGGGGCTCTAAACCCCATTTTATGTCTCTACTATACAAGGCCAGTTCACGTTTACGTAAACTCTCAGAAAATATTTTTTTGGTCAAGTCAATCTTAGCTAGCCTAGTTTTAGGGGGGATCTAAACCCCATTGTGTGTCTACATCTTATGTCTTAGCTAGCCTAGTTTTAGGGGCTCTAAACCCCATTTTATGTCTACTATACAAGGCCAGTTCACGTTTACGTAAACTCTCAGAAAATATTTTTCAGAAAATATTATTTTGGTCAAGTCAATCTTAGCTAGCCTAGTTTTAGGGGGGATCTAAACCCCATTGTGTGTCTACATCTTATGTCTTAGCTAGCCTAGTTTTAGGGGCTCTAAACCCCATTTTATGTCTCTACTATACAAGGCCAGTTCACGTTTACGTAAACTCTCAGAAAATATTTTTCAGAAAATATTATTTTGGTCAAGTCAATCTTAGCTAGCCTAGTTTTAGGGGGGATCTAAACCCCATTGTGTGTCTACATCTTATGTCTTAGCTAGCCTAGTTTTAGGGGCTCTAAACCCCATTTTATGTCTCTACTATACAAGGCCAGTTCACGTTTACGTAAACTCTCAGAAAATATTTTTCAGAAAATATTATTTTGGTCAAGTCAATCTTAGCTAGCCTAGTTTTAGGGGCTCTAAACCCCATTTTATGTCTCTACTATACAAGGCCAGTTCACGTTTACGTAAACTCTCAGAAAATATTTTTCAGAAAATATTATTTTGGTCAAGTCAATCTTAGCTAGCCTAGTTTTAGGGGGGATCTAAACCCCATTGTGTGTCTACATCTTATGTCTTAGCTAGCCTAGTTTTAGGGGCTCTAAACCCCATTTTATGTCTCTACTATACAAGGCCAGTTCACGTTTACGTAAACTCTCAGAAAATATTTTTCAGAAAATATTATTTTGGTCAAGTCAATCTTAGCTAGCCTAGTTTTAGGGGGGATCTAAACCCCATTGTGTGTCTACATCTTATGTCTTAGCTAGCCTAGTTTTAGGGGCTCTAAACCCCATTTTATGTCTCTACTATACAAGGCCAGTTCACGTTTACGTAAACTCTCAGAAAATATTTTTCAGAAAATATTATTTTGGTCAAGTCAATCTTAGCTAGCCTAGTTTTAGGGGGGATCTAAACCCCATTGTGTGTCTACATCTTATGTCTTAGCTAGCCTAGTTTTAGGGGCTCTAAACCCCATTTTATGTCTCTACTATACAAGGCCAGTTCACGTTTACGTAAACTCTCAGAAAATATTTTTCAGAAAATATTATTTTGGTCAAGTCAATCTTAGCTAGCCTAGTTTTAGGGGGGATCTAAACCCCATTGTGTGTCTACATCTTATGTCTTAGCTAGCCTAGTTTTAGGGGCTCTAAACCCCATTTTATGTCTACTATACAAGGCCAGTTCACGTTTACGTAAACTCTCAGAAAATATTTTTCAGAAAATATTTTGGTCAAGTCAATCTTAGCTAGCCTAGTTTTAGGGGGGATCTAAACCCCATTGTGTGTCTACATCTTATGTCTTAGCTAGCCTAGTTTTAGGGGCTCTAAACCCCATTTTATGTCTCTACTATACAAGGCCAGTTCACGTTTACGTAAACTCTCAGAAAATATTTTTCAGAAAATATTATTTTGGTCAAGTCAATCTTAGCTAGCCTAGTTTTAGGGGGGATCTAAACCCCATTGTGTGTCTACATCTTATGTCTTAGCTAGCCTAGTTTTAGGGGCTCTAAACCCCATTTTATGTCTACTATACAAGGCCAGTTCACGTTTACGTAAACTCTCAGAAAATATTTTTCAGAAAATATTATTTTGGTCAAGTCAATCTTAGCTAGCCTAGTTTTAGGGGGGATCTAAACCCCATTGTGTGTCTACATCTTATGTCTTAGCTAGCCTAGTTTTAGGGGCTCTAAACCCCATTTTATGTCTCTACTATACAAGGCCAGTTCACGTTTACGTAAACTCTCAGAAAATATTTTTCAGAAAATATTATTTTGGTCAAGTCAATCTTAGCTAGCCTAGTTTTAGGGGGGATCTAAACCCCATTGTGTGTCTACATCTTATGTCTTAGCTAGCCTAGTTTTAGGGGCTCTAAACCCCATTTTATGTCTCTACTATACAAGGCCAGTTCACGTTTACGTAAACTCTCAGAAAATATTTTTCAGAAAATATTATTTTGGTCAAGTCAATCTTAGCTAGCCTAGTTTTAGGGGGGATCTAAACCCCATTGTGTGTCTACATCTTATGTCTTAGCTAGCCTAGTTTTAGGGGCTCTAAACCCCATTTTATGTCTCTACTATACAAGGCCAGTTCACGTTTACGTAAACTCTCAGAAAATATTTTTCAGAAAATATTATTTTGGTCAAGTCAATCTTAGCTAGCCTAGTTTTAGGGGGGATCTAAACCCATTGTGTGTCTACATCTTATGTCTTAGCTAGCCTAGTTTTAGGGGCTCTAAACCCCATTTTATGTCTCTACTATACAAGGCCAGTTCACGTTTACGTAAACTCTCAGAAAATATTTTTCAGAAAATATTATTTTGGTCAAGTCAATCTTAGCTAGCCTAGTTTTAGGGGGGATCTAAACCCCATTGTGTGTCTACATCTTATGTCTTAGCTAGCCTAGTTTTAGGGGCTCTAAACCCCATTTTATGTCTCTACTATACAAGGCCAGTTCACGTTTACGTAAACTCTCAGAATTTTTTTTTTTGGTCAAGTCAATCTTAGCTAGCCTAGTTTTAGGGGGGATCTAAACCCCATTGTGTGTCTACATCTTATGTCTTAGCTAGCCTAGTTTTAGGGGCTCTAAACCCCATTTTATGTCTACTATACAAGGCCAGTTCACGTTTACGTAAACTCTCAGAAAATATTTTTCAGAAAATATTATTTTGGTCAAGTCAATCTTAGCTAGCCTAGTTTTAGGGGGATCTAAACCCCATTGTGTGTCTACATCTTATGTCTTAGCTAGCCTAGTTTTAGGGGCTCTAAACCCCATTTTATGTCTCTACTATACAAGGCCAGTTCACGTTTACGTAAACTCTCAGAAAATATTTTTCAGAAAATATTATTTTGGTCAAGTCAATCTTAGCTAGCCTAGTTTTAGGGGGGATCTAAACCCCATTGTGTGTCTACATCTTATGTCTTAGCTAGCCTAGTTTTAGGGGCTCTAAACCCCATTTTATGTCTCTACTATACAAGGCCAGTTCACGTTTACGTAAACTCTCAGAAAATATTTTTCAGAAAATATTATTTTGGTCAAGTCAATCTTAGCTAGCCTAGTTTTAGGGGGGATCTAAACCCCATTGTGTGTCTACATCTTATGTCTTAGCTAGCCTAGTTTTAGGGGCTCTAAACCCCATTTTATGTCTCTACTATACAAGGCCAGTTCACGTTTACGTAAACTCTCAGAAAATATTTTTCAGAAAATATTATTTTGGTCAAGTCAATCTTAGCTAGCCTAGTTTTAGGGGCTCTAAACCCCATTTTATGTCTCTACTATACAAGGCCAGTTCACGTTTACGTAAACTCTCAGAAAATATTTTTCAGAAAATATTATTTTGGTCAAGTCAATCTTAGCTAGCCTAGTTTTAGGGGGGATCTAAACCCCATTGTGTGTCTACATCTTATGTCTTAGCTAGCCTAGTTTTAGGGGCTCTAAACCCCATTTTATGTCTCTACTATACAAGGCCAGTTCACGTTTACGTAAACTCTCAGAAAATATTTTTCAGAAAATATTATTTTGGTCAAGTCAATCTTAGCTAGCCTAGTTTTAGGGGGGATCTAAACCCATTGTGTGTCTACATCTTATGTCTTAGCTAGCCTAGTTTTAGGGGCTCTAAACCCCATTTTATGTCTCTACTATACAAGGCCAGTTCACGTTTACGTAAACTCTCAGAAAATATTTTTCAGAAAATATTATTTTGGTCAAGTCAATCTTAGCTAGCCTAGTTTTAGGGGGGATCTAAACCCCATTGTGTGTCTACATCTTATGTCTTAGCTAGCCTAGTTTTAGGGGCTCTAAACCCCATTTTATGTCTCTAGTTCACGTTTACGTAAACTCTCAGAAAATATTTTTCAGAAAATATTATTTTGGTCAAGTCAATCTTAGCTAGCCTAGTTTTAGGGGGGATCTAAACCCCATTGTGTGTCTACATCTTATGTCTTAGCTAGCCTAGTTTTAGGGGCTCTAAACCCCATTTTATGTCTCTACTATACAAGGCCAGTTCACGTTTACGTAAACTCTCAGAAAATATTTTTCAGAAAATATTATTTTGGTCAAGTCAATCTTAGCTAGCCTAGTTTTAGGGGGATCTAAACCCCATTGTGTGTCTACATCTTATGTCTTAGCTAGCCTAGTTTTAGGGGCTCTAAACCCCATTTTATGTCTCTACTATACAAGGCCAGTTCACGTTTACGTAAACTCTCAGAAAATATTTTTCAGAAAATATTATTTTGGTCAAGTCAATCTTAGCTAGCCTAGTTTTAGGGGGGATCTAAACCCCATTGTGTGTCTACATCTTATGTCTTAGCTAGCCTAGTTTTAGGGGCTCTAAACCCCATTTTATGTCTACTATACAAGGCCAGTTCACGTTTACGTAAACTCTCAGAAAATATTTTTCAGAAAATATTATTTTGGTCAAGTCAATCTTAGCTAGCCTAGTTTTAGGGGGGATCTAAACCCCATTGTGTGTCTACATCTTATGTCTTAGCTAGCCTAGTTTTAGGGGCTCTAAACCCCATTTTATGTCTCTACTATACAAGGCCAGTTCACGTTTACGTAAACTCTCAGAAAATATTTTTCAGAAAATATTATTTTGGTCAAGTCAATCTTAGCTAGCCTAGTTTTAGGGGGGATCTAAACCCCATTGTGTGTCTACATCTTATGTCTTAGCTAGCCTAGTTTTAGGGGCTCTAAACCCCATTTTATGTCTCTACTATACAAGGCCAGTTCACGTTTACGTAAACTCTCAGAAAATATTTTTCAGAAAATATTATTTTGGTCAAGTCAATCTTAGCTAGCCTAGTTTTAGGGGGGATCTAAACCCCATTGTGTGTCTACATCTTATGTCTTAGCTAGCCTAGTTTTAGGGGCTCTAAACCCCATTTTATGTCTCTACTATACAAGGCCAGTTCACGTTTACGTAAACTCTCAGAAAATATTTTTCAGAAAATATTATTTTGGTCAAGTCAATCTTAGCTAGCCTAGTTTTAGGGGGATCTAAACCCCATTGTGTGTCTACATCTTATGTCTTAGCTAGCCTAGTTTTAGGGGCTCTAAACCCCATTTTATGTCTCTACTATACAAGGCCAGTTCACGTTTACGTAAACTCTCAGAAAATATTTTTCAGAAAATATTATTTTGGTCAAGTCAATCTTAGCTAGCCTAGTTTTAGGGGGGATCTAAACCCCATTGTGTGTCTACATCTTATGTCTTAGCTAGCCTAGTTTTAGGGGCTCTAAACCCCATTTTATGTCTCTACTATACAAGGCCAGTTCACGTTTACGTAAACTCTCAGAAAATATTTTTCAGAAAATATTATTTTGGTCAAGTCAATCTTAGCTAGCCTAGTTTTAGGGGGGATCTAAACCCCATTGTGTGTCTACATCTTATGTCTTAGCTAGCCTAGTTTTAGGGGCTCTAAACCCCTATTTATGTCTCTACTATTCAAGGCCAGTTCACGTTTACGTAAACTCTCAGAAAATATTTTTCAGAAAATATTATTTTGGTCAAGTCAATCTTAGCTAGCCTAGTTTTAGGGGGATCTAAACCCCATTGTGTGTCTACATCTTATGTCTTAGCTAGCCTAGTTTTAGGGGCTCTAAACCCCATTTTATGTCTCTACTATACAAGGCCAGTTCACGTTTACGTAAACTCTCAGAAAATATTTTTCAGAAAATATTATTTTGGTCAAGTCAATCTTAGCTAGCCTAGTTTTAGGGGGGATCTAAACCCCATTGTGTGTCTACATCTTATGTCTTAGCTAGCCTAGTTTTAGGGGCTCTAAACCCCATTTTATGTCTCTACTATACAAGGCCAGTTCACGTTTACGTAAACTCTCAGAAAATATTTTTCAGAAAATATTATTTTGGTCAAGTCAATCTTAGCTAGCCTAGTTTTAGGGGGGATCTAAACCCCATTGTGTGTCTACATCTTATGTCTTAGCTAGCCTAGTTTTAGGGGCTCTAAACCCCATTTTATGTCTCTACTATACAAGGCCAGTTCACGTTTACGTAAACTCTCAGAAAATATTTTTCAGAAAATATTATTTTGGTCAAGTCAATCTTAGCTAGCCTAGTTTTAGGGGGGATCTAAACCCCATTGTGTGTCTACATCTTATGTCTTAGCTAGCCTAGTTTTAGGGGCTCTAAACCCCATTTTATGTCTCTACTATACAAGGCCAGTTCACGTTTACGTAAACTCTCAGAAAATATTATTTTGGTCAAGTCAATCTTAGCTAGCCTAGTTTTAGGGGGGATCTAAACCCCATTGTGTGTCTACATCTTATGTCTTAGCTAGCCTAGTTTTAGGGGCTCTAAACCCCATTTTATGTCTCTACTATACAAGGCCAGTTCACGTTTACGTAAACTCTCAGAAAATATTTTTCAGAAAATATTATTTTGGTCAAGTCAATCTTAGCTAGCCTAGTTTTAGGGGGGATCTAAACCCCATTGTGTGTCTACATCTTATGTCTTAGCTAGCCTAGTTTTAGGGGCTCTAAACCCCATTTTATGTCTCTACTATACAAGGCCAGTTCACGTTTACGTAAACTCTCAGAAAATATTTTTCAGAAAATATTATTTTGGTCAAGTCAATCTTAGCTAGCCTAGTTTTAGGGGGGATCTAAACCCCATTGTGTGTCTACATCTTATGTCTTAGCTAGCCTAGTTTTAGGGGCTCTAAACCCCATTTTATGTCTCTACTATACAAGGCCAGTTCACGTTTACGTAAACTCTCAGAAAATATTTTTCAGAAAATATTATTTTGGTCAAGTCAATCTTAGCTAGCCTAGTTTTAGGGGGATCTAAACCCCATTGTGTGTCTACATCTTATGTCTTAGCTAGCCTAGTTTTAGGGGCTCTAAACCCCATTTTATGTCTCTACTATACAAGGCCAGTTCACGTTTACGTAAACTCTCAGAAAATATTTTTCAGAAAATATTATTTTGGTCAAGTCAATCTTAGCTAGCCTAGTTTTAGGGGGATCTAAACCCCATTGTGTGTCTACATCTTATGTCTTAGCCTAGTTTTAGGGGCTCTAAACCCCATTTTATGTCTCTACTATACAAGGCCAGTTCACGTTTACGTAAACTCTCAGAAAATATTTTTCAGAAAATATTATTTTGGTCAAGTCAATCTTAGCTAGCCTAGTTTTAGGGGGATCTAAACCCCATTGTGTGTCTACATCTTATGTCTTAGCTAGCCTAGTTTTAGGGGCTCTAAACCCCATTTTATGTCTCTACTATACAAGGCCAGTTCACGTTTACGTAAACTCTCAGAAAATATTTTTCAGAAAATATTATTTTGGTCAAGTCAATCTTAGCTAGCCTAGTTTTAGGGGGATCTAAACCCCATTGTGTGTCTACATCTTATGTCTTAGCTAGCCTAGTTTTAGGGGCTCTAAACCCCATTTTATGTCTCTACTATACAAGGCCAGTTCACGTTTACGTAAACTCTCAGAAAATATTTTTCAGAAAATATTATTTTGGTCAAGTCAATCTTAGCTAGCCTAGTTTTAGGGGGGATCTAAACCCCATTGTGTGTCTACATCTTATGTCTTAGCTAGCCTAGTTTTAGGGGCTCTAAACCCCATTTTATGTCTACTATACAAGGCCAGTTCACGTTTACGTAAACTCTCAGAAAATATTTTTCAGAAAATATTATTTTGGTCAAGTCAATCTTAGCTAGCCTAGTTTTAGGGGGGATCTAAACCCCATTGTGTGTCTACATCTTATGTCTTAGCTAGCCTAGTTTTAGGGGCTCTAAACCCCATTTTATGTCTCTACTATACAAGGCCAGTTCACGTTTACGTAAACTCTCAGAAAATATTTTTTTGGTCAAGTCAATCTTAGCTAGCCTAGTTTTAGGGGGGATCTAAACCCCATTGTGTGTCTACATCTTATGTCTTAGCTAGCCTAGTTTTAGGGGCTCTAAACCCCATTTTATGTCTCTACTATACAAGGCCAGTTCACGTTTACGTAAACTCTCAGAAAATATTTTTCAGAAAATATTATTTTGGTCAAGTCAATCTTAGCTAGCCTAGTTTTAGGGGGGATCTAAACCCCATTGTGTGTCTACATCTTATGTCTTAGCTAGCCTAGTTTTAGGGGCTCTAAACCCCATTTTATGTCTCTACTATACAAGGCCAGTTCACGTTTACGTAAACTCTCAGAAAATATTTTTCAGAAAATATTATTTTGGTCAAGTCAATCTTAGCTAGCCTAGTTTTAGGGGGGATCTAAACCCCATTGTGTGTCTACATCTTATGTCTTAGCTAGCCTAGTTTTAGGGGCTCTAAACCCCATTTTATGTCTCTACTATACAAGGCCAGTTCACGTTTACGTAAACTCTCAGAAAATATTTTTCAGAAAATATTATTTTGGTCAAGTCAATCTTAGCTAGCCTAGTTTTAGGGGGGATCTAAACCCCATTGTGTGTCTACATCTTATGTCTTAGCTAGCCTAGTTTTAGGGGCTCTAAACCCCATTTTATGTCTCTATACAAGGCCAGTTCACGTTTACGTAAACTCTCAGAATTTTTGTTTTGGTCAAGTCAATCTTAGCTAGCCTAGCTTTAGGGGGGGGGGGGGCATCTAAACCCCATTGTGTGTCATATGTCTTAGCTAGCCTAGTTTTAGGGGCTCTAAACCCCATTTTATGTCTCTACTATACAAGGCCAGTTCACGTTTACGTAAACTCTCAGAAAATATTTTTCAGAAAATATTATTTTGGTCAAGTCAATCTTAGCTAGCCTAGTTTTAGGGGGGATCTAAACCCCATTGTGTGTCTACATCTTATGTCTTAGCTAGCCTAGTTTTAGGGGCTCTAAACCCCATTTTATGTCTCTACTATACAAGGCCAGTTCACGTTTACGTAAACTCTCAGAAAATATTTTTCAGAAAATATTATTTTGGTCAAGTCAATCTTAGCTAGCCTAGTTTTAGGGGGGATCTAAACCCCATTGTGTGTCTACATCTTATGTCTTAGCTAGCCTAGTTTTAGGGGCTCTAAACCCCATTTTATGTCTCTACTATACAAGGCCAGTTCACGTTTACGTAAACTCTCAGAAAATATTTTTCAGAAAATATTATTTTGGTCAAGTCAATCTTAGCTAGCCTAGTTTTAGGGGGGATCTAAACCCCATTGTGTGTCTACATCTTATGTCTTAGCTAGCCTAGTTTTAGGGGCTCTAAACCCCATTTTATGTCTCTACTATACAAGGCCAGTTCACGTTTACGTAAACTCTCAGAAAATATTTTTCAGAAAATATTATTTTGGTCAAGTCAGTCTTAGCTAGCCTAGTTTTAGGGGGGATCTAAACCCCATTGTGTCTACATCTTATGTTTTAGCTAGCCTAGTTTTAGGGGCTCTAAACCCCATTTTATGTCTCTACTATACAAG
Source organism: Paralithodes platypus (assembly GCA_032716605.1). Lineage (NCBI taxonomy): Eukaryota > Metazoa > Arthropoda > Malacostraca > Decapoda > Lithodidae > Paralithodes > Paralithodes platypus. The sequence continues at coordinate 58,325,233 of CM064498.1, read as the reverse complement.
GCCAGTTCACGTTTACGTAAACTCTCAGAAAATATTTTTCAGAAAATATTATTTTGGTCAAGTCAATCTTAGCTAGCCTAGTTTTAGGGGGGATCTAAACCCCATTGTGTGTCTACATCTTATGTCTTAGCTAGCCTAGTTTTAGGGGCTCTAAACCCCATTTTATGTCTCTACTATACAAGGCCAGTTCACGTTTACGTAAACTCTCAGAAAATATTTTTCAGAAAATATTATTTTGGTCAAGTCAATCTTAGCTAGCCTAGTTTTAGGGGGGATCTAAACCCCATTGTGTGTCTACATCTTATGTCTTAGCTAGCCTAGTTTTAGGGGCTCTAAACCCCATTTTATGTCTCTACTATACAAGGCCAGTTCACGTTTACGTAAACTCTCAGAAAATATTTTTCAGAAAATATTATTTTGGTCAAGTCAATCTTAGCTAGCCTAGTTTTAGGGGGATCTAAACCCCATTGTGTGTCTACATCTTATGTCTTAGCTAGCCTAGTTTTAGGGGCTCTAAACCCCATTTTATGTCTCTACTATACAAGGCCAGTTCACGTTTACGTAAACTCTCAGAAAATATTTTTCAGAAAATATTATTTTGGTCAAGTCAATCTTAGCTAGCCTAGTTTTAGGGGGGATCTAAACCCATTGTGTGTCTACATCTTATGTCTTAGCTAGCCTAGTTTTAGGGGCTCTAAACCCCATTTTATGTCTCTACTATACAAGGCCAGTTCACGTTTACGTAAACTCTCAGAAAATATTTTTCAGAAAATATTATTTTGGTCAAGTCAATCTTAGCTAGCCTAGTTTTAGGGGGGATCTAAACCCCATTGTGTGTCTACATCTTATGTCTTAGCTAGCCTAGTTTTAGGGGCTCTAAACCCCATTTTATGTCTCTACTATACAAGGCCAGTTCACGTTTACGTAAACTCTCAGAAAATATTTTTCAGAAAATATTATTTTGGTCAAGTCAATCTTAGCTAGCCTAGTTTTAGGGGGGATCTAAACCCCATTGTGTGTCTACATCTTATGTCTTAGCTAGCCTAGTTTTAGGGGCTCTAAACCCCATTTTATGTCTCTACTATACAAGGCCAGTTCACGTTTACGTAAACTCTCAGAAAATATTTTTCAGAAAATATTATTTTGGTCAAGTCAATCTTAGCTAGCCTAGTTTTAGGGGGGATCTAAACCCCATTGTGTGTCTACATCTTATGTCTTAGCTAGCCTAGTTTTAGGGGCTCTAAACCCCATTTTATGTCTCTACTATACAAGGCCAGTTCACGTTTACGTAAACTCTCAGAAAATATTTTTCAGAAAATATTATTTTGGTCAAGTCAATCTTAGCTAGCCTAGTTTTAGGGGGGATCTAAACCCATTGTGTGTCTACATCTTATGTCTTAGCTAGCCTAGTTTTAGGGGCTCTAAACCCCATTTTATGTCTCTACTATACAAGGCCAGTTCACGTTTAGGTAAACTCTCAGAAAATATTTTTCAGAAAATATTATTTTGGTCAAGTCAATCTTAGCTAGCCTAGTTTTAAGGGGGCTCTAAACCCCATTGTGTGTCTACATCTTACGTCTTAGCTAGCCTAGTTTTAGGGGGATCTAAACACCATTTTATGTCTCTACTATACAAGGCCAGTTCACGTTTACGTAAACTCTCAGAAAATATTTTTCAGAAAATATTATTTTGGTCAAGTCAATCTTAGCTAGCCTAGTTTTAGGGGGATCTAAACCCCATTGTGTGTCTACATCTTATGTCTTAGCTAGCCTAGTTTTAGGGGCTCTAAACCCCATTTTATGTCTCTACTATACAAGGCCAGTTCACGTTTACGTAAACTCTCAGAAAATATTTTTCAGAAAATATTATTTTGGTCAAGTCAATCTTAGCTAGCCTAGTTTTAGGGGGATCTAAACCCCATTGTGTGTCTACATCTTATGTCTTAGCTAGCCTAGTTTTAGGGGCTCTAAACCCCATTTTATGTCTACTATACAAGGCCAGTTCACGTTTACGTAAACTCTCAGAAAATATTTTTCAGAAAATATTATTTTGGTCAAGTCAATCTTAGCTAGCCTAGTTTTAGGGGGGATCTAAACCCCATTGTGTGTCTACATCTTATGTCTTAGCTAGCCTAGTTTTAGGGGCTCTAAACCCCATTTTATGTCTCTACTATACAAGGCCAGTTCACGTTTACGTAAACTCTCAGAAAATATTTTTCAGAAAATATTATTTTGGTCAAGTCAATCTTAGCTAGCCTAGTTTTAGGGGGGATCTAAACCCCATTGTGTGTCTACATCTTATGTCTTAGCTAGCCTAGTTTTAGGGGCTCTAAACCCCATTTTATGTCTCTACTATACAAGGCCAGTTCACGTTTACGTAAACTCTCAGAAAATATTTTTCAGAAAATATTATTTTGGTCAAGTCAATCTTAGCTAGCCTAGTTTTAGGGGGGATCTAAACCCCATTGTGTGTCTACATCTTATGTCTTAGCTAGCCTAGTTTTAGGGGCTCTAAACCCCATTTTATGTCTCTACTATACAAGGCCAGTTCACGTTTACGTAAACTCTCAGAAAATATTTTTTTGGTCAAGTCAATCTTAGCTAGCCTAGTTTTAGGGGGGATCTAAACCCCATTGTGTGTCTACATCTTATGTCTTAGCTAGCCTAGTTTTAGGGGCTCTAAACCCCATTTTATGTCTCTACTATACAAGGCCAGTTCACGTTTACGTAAACTCTCAGAAAATATTTTTCAGAAAATATTATTTTGGTCAAGTCAATCTTAGCTAGCCTAGTTTTAGGGGGGATCTAAACCCCATTGTGTGTCTACATCTTATGTCTTAGCTAGCCTAGTTTTAGGGGCTCTAAACCCCATTTTATGTCTCTACTATACAAGGCCAGTTCACGTTTACGTAAACTCTCAGAAAATATTTTTCAGAAAATATTATTTTGGTCAAGTCAATCTTAGCTAGCCTAGTTTTAGGGGGGATCTAAACCCCATTGTGTGTCTACATCTTATGTCTTAGCTAGCCTAGTTTTAGGGGCTCTAAACCCCATTTTATGTCTCTACTATACAAGGCCAGTTCACGTTTACGTAAACTCTCAGAAAATATTTTTCAGAAAATATTATTTTGGTCAAGTCAATCTTAGCTAGCCTAGTTTTAGGGGGGATCTAAACCCCATTGTGTGTCTACATCTTATGTCTTAGCTAGCCTAGTTTTAGGGGCTCTAAACCCCATTTTATGTCTCTACTATACAAGGCCAGTTCACGTTTACGTAAACTCTCAGAAAATATTTTTCAGAAAATATTATTTTGGTCAAGTCAATCTTAGCTAGCCTAGTTTTAGGGGCTCTAAACCCCATTTTATGTCTCTACTATACAAGGCCAGTTCACGTTTACGTAAACTCTCAGAAAATATTTTTCAGAAAATATTATTTTGGTCAAGTCAATCTTAGCTAGCCTAGTTTTAGGGGGGATCTAAACCCCATTGTGTGTCTACATCTTATGTCTTAGCTAGCCTAGTTTTAGGGGCTCTAAACCCCATTTTATGTCTCTACTATACAAGGCCAGTTCACGTTTACGTAAACTCTCAGAAAATATTTTTCAGAAAATATTATTTTGGTCAAGTCAATATTAGCTAGCCAAGTTTAGGGGGGATCTAAACCCATTGTGTGTCTACATCTTATGTCTTAGCTAGCCTAGTTTTAGGGGCTCTAAACCCCATTTTATGTCTCTACTATACAAGGCCAGTTCACGTTTACGTAAACTCTCAGAAAATATTTTCAGAAAATATTATTTTGGTCAAGTCAATCTTAGCTAGCCTAGTTTTAGGGGGATCTAAACCCCATTGTGTGTCTACATCTTATGTCTTAGCTAGCCTAGTTTTAGGGGCTCTAAACCCATTTTATGTCTCTACTATACAAGGCCAGTTCACGTTTACGTAAACTCTCAGAAAATATTTTTCAGAAAATATTATTTTGGTCAAGTCAATCTTAGCTAGCCTAGTTTTAGGGGGGATCTAAACCCCATTGTGTGTCTACATCTTATGTCTTAGCTAGCCTAGTTTTAGGGGCTCTAAACCCCATTTTATGTCTCTACTATACAAGGCCAGTTCACGTTTACGTAAACTCTCAGAAAATATTTTTCAGAAAATATTATTTTGGTCAAGTCAATCTTAGCTAGCCTAGTTTTAGGGGGGATCTAAACCCCATTGTGTGTCTACATCTTATGTCTTAGCTAGCCTAGTTTTAGGGGCTCTAAACCCCATTTTATGTCTCTACTATACAAGGCCAGTTCACGTTTACGTAAACTCTCAGAATTTTTTTTTTTGGTCAAGTCAATCTTAGCTAGCCTAGTTTTAGGGGGGATCTAAACCCCATTGTGTGTCTACATCTTATGTCTTAGCTAGCCTAGTTTTAGGGGCTCTAAACCCCATTTTATGCCAGTTCACGTTTACGTAAACTCTCAGAAAATATTTTTCAGAAAATATTATTTTGGTCAAGTCAATCTTAGCTAGCCTAGTTTTAGGGGGGATCTAAACCCCATTGTGTGTCTACATCTTATGTCTTAGCTAGCCTAGTTTTAGGGGCTCTAAACCCCATTTTATGTCTCTACTATACAAGGCCAGTTCACGTTTACGTAAACTCTCAGAAAATATTTTTCAGAAAATATTATTTTGGTCAAGTCAATCTTAGCTAGCCTAGTTTTAGGGGGGATCTAAACCCCATTGTGTGTCTACATCTTATGTCTTAGCTAGCCTAGTTTTAGGGGCTCTAAACCCCATTTTATGTCTCTACTATACAAGGCCAGTTCACGTTTACGTAAACTCTCAGAAAATATTTTTCAGAAAATATTATTTTGGTCAAGTCAATCTTAGCTAGCCTAGTTTTAGGGGGGATCTAAACCCCATTGTGTGTCTACATCTTATGTCTTAGCTAGCCTAGTTTTAGGGGCTCTAAACCCCATTTTATGTCTCTACTATACAAGGCCAGTTCACGTTTACGTAAACTCTCAGAAAATATTTTTCAGAAAATATTATTTTGGTCAAGTCAATCTTAGCTAGCCTAGTTTTAGGGGGGATCTAAACCCCATTGTGTGTCTACATCTTATGTCTTAGCTAGCCTAGTTTTAGGGGCTCTAAACCCCATTTTATGTCTCTACTATACAAGGCCAGTTCACGTTTACGTAAACTCTCAGAAAATATTTTTCAGAAAATATTATTTTGGTCAAGTCAATCTTAGCTAGCCTAGTTTTAGGGGGGATCTAAACCCATTGTGTGTCTACATCTTATGTCTTAGCTAGCCTAGTTTTAGGGGCTCTAAACCCCATTTTATGTCTCTACTATACAAGGCCAGTTCACGTTTACGTAAACTCTCAGAAAATATTTTTCAGAAAATATTATTTTGGTCAAGTCAATATTAGCTAGCCAAGTTTAGGGGGGATCTAAACCCCATTGTGTGTCTACATCTTATATCTTAGCTAGCCTAGTTTTAGGGGCTCTAAACCCCATTTTATGTCTCTACTATACAAGGCCAGTTCACGTTTACGTAAACTCTCAGAAAATATTTTTCAGAAAATATTATTTTGGTCAAGTCAATCTTAGCTAGCCTAGTTTTAGGGGGGATCTAAACCCCATTGTGTGTCTACATCTTATGTCTTAGCTAGCCTAGTTTTAGGGGCTCTAAACCCCATTTTATGTCTCTACTATACAAGGCCAGTTCACGTTTACGTAAACTCTCAGAAAATATTTTTCAGAAAATATTATTTTGGTCAAGTCAATCTTAGCTAGCCTAGTTTTAGGGGGATCTAAACCCCATTGTGTGTCTACATCTTATGTCTTAGCTAGCCTAGTTTTAGGGGCTCTAAACCCCATTTTATGTCTCTACTATACAAGGCCAGTTCACGTTTACGTAAACTCTCAGAAAATATTTTTCAGAAAATATTATTTTGGTCAAGTCAATCTTAGCTAGCCTAGTTTTAGGGGGGATCTAAACCCCATTGTGTGTCTACATCTTATGTCTTAGCTAGCCTAGTTTTAGGGGCTCTAAACCCCATTTTATGTCTCTACTATACAAGGCCAGTTCACGTTTACGTAAACTCTCAGAAAATATTATTTTGGTCAAGTCAATCTTAGCTAGCCTAGTTTTAGGGGGGATCTAAACCCCATTGTGTGTCTACATCTTATGTCTTAGCTAGCCTAGTTTTAGGGGCTCTAAACCCCATTTTATGTCTCTACTATACAAGGCCAGTTCACGTTTACGTAAACTCTCAGATTTTTTGTTTTCAGAAAATATTATTTTGGTCAAGTCAATCTTAGCTAGCCTAGTTTTAGGAGGGATCTAAACCCCATTGTGTGTCTACATCTTATGTCTTAGCTAGCCTAGTTTTAGGGGCTCTAAACCCCATTTTATGTCTCTACTATACAAGGCCAGTTCACGTTTACGTAAACTCTCAGAAAATATTTTTCAGAAAATATTATTTTGGTCAAGTCAATCTTAGCTAGCCTAGTTTTAGGGGGGATCTAAACCCCATTGTGTGTCTACATCTTATGTCTTAGCTAGCCTAGTTTTAGGGGCTCTAAACCCCATTTTATGTCTCTACTATACAAGGCCAGTTCACGTTTACGTAAACTCTCAGAAAATATTTTTCAGAAAATATTATTTTGGTCAAGTCAATCTTAGCTAGCCTAGTTTTAGGGGGGATCTAAACCCCATTGTGTGTCTACATCTTATGTCTTAGCTAGCCTAGTTTTAGGGGCTCTAAACCCCATTTTATGTCTCTACTATACAAGGCCAGTTCACGTTTACGTAAACTCTCAGAAAATATTTTTCAGAAAATATTATTTTGGTCAAGTCAATCTTAGCTAGCCTAGTTTTAGGGGGGATCTAAACCCCATTGTGTGTCTACATCTTATGTCTTAGCTAGCCTAGTTTTAGGGGCTCTAAACCCCATTTTATGTCTCTACTATACAAGGCCAGTTCACGTTTACGTAAACTCTCAGAAATTTGTTTTTCAGAAAATATTATTTTGGTCAAGTCAATCTTAGCTAGCCTAGTTTTAGGGGGGATCTAAACCCCATTGTGTGTCTACATCTTATGTCTTAGCTAGCCTAGTTTTAGGGGCTCTAAACCCCATTTTATGTCTCTACTATACAAGGCCAGTTCACGTTTACGTAAACTCTCAGAAAATATTTTTCAGAAAATATTATTTTGGTCAAGTCAATCTTAGCTAGCCTAGTTTTAGGGGGGATCTAAACCCCATTGTGTGTCTACATCTTATGTCTTAGCTAGCCTAGTTTTAGGGGCTCTAAACCCCATTTTATGTCTCTACTATACAAGGCCAGTTCACGTTTACGTAAACTCTCAGAAAATATTTTTCAGAAAATATTATTTTGGTCAAGTCAATCTTAGCTAGCCTAGTTTTAGGGGGGATCTAAACCCCATTGTGTGTCTACATCTTATGTCTTAGCTAGCCTAGTTTTAGGGGCTCTAAACCCCATTTTATGTCTCTACTATACAAGGCCAGTTCACGTTTACGTAAACTCTCAGAAAATATTTTTCAGAAAATATTATTTTGGTCAAGTCAATCTTAGCTAGCCTAGTTTTAGGGGGGATCTAAACCCCATTGTGTGTCTACATCTTATGTCTTAGCTAGCCTAGTTTTAGGGGCTCTAAACCCCTATTTATGTCTCTACTATTCAAGGCCAGTTCACGTTTACGTAAACTCTCAGAAAATATTTTTCAGAAAATATTATTTTGGTCAAGTCAATCTTAGCTAGCCTAGTTTTAGGGGGGATCTAAACCCCATTGTGTGTCTACATCTTATGTCTTAGCTAGCCTAGTTTTAGGGGCTCTAAACCCCATTTTATGTCTCTACTATACAAGGCCAGTTCACGTTTACGTAAACTCTCAGAAAATATTTTTCAGAAAATATTATTTTGGTCAAGTCAATCTTAGCTAGCCTAGTTTTAGGGGGGATCTAAACCCCATTGTGTGTCTACATCTTATGTCTTAGCTAGCCTAGTTTTAGGGGCTCTAAACCCCATTTTATGTCTCTACTATACAAGGCCAGTTCACGTTTACGTAAACTCTCAGAAAATTTTATTTTGGTCAAGTCAATCTTAGCTAGCCTAGTTTTAGGGGGGATCTAAACCCCATTGTGTGTCTACATCTTATGTCTTAGCTAGCCTAGTTTTAGGGGCTCTAAACCCCATTTTATGTCTCTACTATACAAGGCCAGTTCACGTTTACGTAAACTCTCAGAAATTTGTTTTTCAGAAAATATTATTTTGGTCAAGTCAATCTTAGCTAGCCTAGTTTTAGGGGGGATCTAAACCCCATTGTGTGTCTACATCTTATGTCTTAGCTAGCCTAGTTTTAGGGGCTCTAAACCCCATTTTATGTCTCTACTATACAAGGCCAGTTCACGTTTACGTAAACTCTCAGAAATTATTTTTTCAGAAAATATTATTTTGGTCAAGTCAATCTTAGCTAGCCTAGTTTTAGGGGGGATCTAAACCCCATTGTGTGTCTACATCTTATGTCTTAGCTAGCCTAGTTTTAGGGGCTCTAAACCCCATTTTATGTCTACTATACAAGGCCAGTTCACGTTTACGTAAACTCTCAGAAAATATTTTTCAGAAAATATTATTTTGGTCAAGTCAATCTTAGCTAGCCTAGTTTTAGGGGGGATCTAAACCCCATTGTGTGTCTACATCTTATGTCTTAGCTAGCCTAGTTTTAGGGGCTCTAAACCCCATTTTATGTCTCTACTATACAAGGCCAGTTCACGTTTACGTAAACTCTCAGAAAATATTATTTTGGTCAAGTCAATCTTAGCTAGCCTAGTTTTAGGGGGGATCTAAACCCCATTGTGTCTACATCTTATGTCTTAGCTAGCCTAGTTTTAGGGGCTCTAAACCCCATTTTATGTCTCTACTATACAAGGCCAGTTCACGTTTACGTAAACTCTCAGAAAATATTTTTCAGAAAATATTATTTTGGTCAAGTCAATCTTAGCTAGCCTAGTTTTAGGGGGATCTAAACCCCATTGTGTGTCTACATCTTATGTCTTAGCTAGCCTAGTTTTAGGGGCTCTAAACCCCATTTTATGTCTCTACTATACAAGGCCAGTTCACGTTTACGTAAACTCTCAGAAAATATTTTTTCAGAAAATATTATTTTGGTCAAGTCAATCTTAGCTAGCCTAGTTTTAGGGGGGATCTAAACCCCATTGTGTGTCTACATCTTATGTCTTAGCTAGCCTAGTTTTAGGGGCTCTAAACCCCATTTTATGTCTCTACTATACAAGGCCAGTTCACGTTTACGTAAACTCTCAGAAAATATTATTTTGGGGTGGTATGTATATATGTATATATATATATATATATGGTATATATATATGGTATGGGGTGCTGTGTTACATCCCGGGCAGGCGTCGACAACGGAGTCATCCAGTCTCTTCTGATAGCTCAGGAGAGCTGGATGGTGTCCGCATCTCAGCCTGGCCAGGTGGACTCTGTCCTCGCGAGGAAGGGAGGATTCGGAAGGATGGATTTCGGGAGGTCGTGCATGCAGCTGCGTGTTGTCTGTGAGTGAGTGGATGGATCGGTGAGAGATATGAGTATGGATGTGCTTCTGGAAGTTGGTTCGGGGTGGGCAGGGAGGGAGAGAGGACAATAATTGTGTGTGATACCGTGTGCTGGGTGTTGTTTTGATATTTCTTGGTGTCTGTGGGTGTGTTGCCATGTAGTTTAGTGGGTGGTCTTGGTTCGTGGAGGCTGCTGCCAGGAATTGAGTGCCTCTCATGTCCAGATGGTCTTTGACTTTGAGGATTTTGGTTTCTTGATGTAGGTGATCTGTGGGTGCAGTAGCTGTGCAGCCTTAATGATCTTCAGGGCTTTGTTTTGAATAGTCTGTAAGGTCTTATGATGTGTTTCAGCTAGGTTAGAAGCCCAGGCTGGGCTTGCGTATTCCATCACTGATCTTATGTATTGTTTATATACTGTGGTGGTAGTTTCTTTGTTGTGTCCAAATTTTGTGTGAGCAAGTGACCTGAGGGCGTTAAGTCTGGGTGTCAGTTTCTTGTTAATGTTTGTGGTGTGCTGTTTGAATGTTATATGAGTATCATATGTTACTCTTAGGATTTTGGGTGTGTGTGTATGTGTTAGGGGTGTGTTGTTTATGGTGAGTTGAGGGATGTATTCGTGTTCTCCTGTCCAACTTGTGAGCAGGGTTGCGGTGGATTTGGCTGGGGCTAGATTAAGTCTGTTTGTAGTGCACCAGCCATGTAGTGTGTTGAGATAGGGTTGAAGGAGATCTGTTGCTCTTTTTGGGTCATGGTGTGTGCATGTGAGTGTTATGTCATCTGCATAGGAGGCTAAGTTTATTTGGGGCGTATTGGGTGTAGTTATATCGTGCATGTACAGATTGAAGAGTGCAGGCGATAGGACGGATCCTTGTGGGACTCCGTTTGGAAAGTTTCTGATTTTAGATGACTGACCGGCAAAAGATACGTGTGCACATCTGCCTGCTAGGAAGTTGGCCAACCACCTTTTTGTGTTGTTGTGCATGTTTCTGTTGTAGATTTTGTTTGTTAGGTTGTGGCGGGGGATGGCATCGAAGGCTTTACTAATGTCGAGTGTGGCTAATAGTGATCTGTGTGGTGGTCTAGCTGAGTTGATCCGTCGAAAGCTCTTTGTGTAAGGTCTGTGAAAAGAGTGTTTGTGGAGTGCAGTGGCCTAAAGCCATGTTGTGTTGGAGCTAGGGGTAGGTCAGGTGTAATTAGTTGTAATACTAGGCGTTCCATGACTTTGGAGGGGGAGCAAAGGAGTGTGATGGGGCGGTGCGAGGAGGGTAGCGTGGGGTCTTTGTTGGGTTTGGGGAATGTGATGATGATACCATGCTTCCAAATGTCTGGTATTGTGTTGTGTGAATAGCTGTAGTTTGATATGTTTGTGAGTGCTTGTATGCCTTGTGGTCCCAGGTGTCTGAGGTGTATGTTGCTTATGTTGTCTAGGCCACAGGCGGGTGAGTGCTTGAGATTGTTGATGATATGCTTTGTCTGGTGATTGGTGAAGGGTGTATAGTCAGGGTCTGTGGGGAATTGTCTCTTACGTCGGATGACACGTCGGTCGTCTTTGTGAGGTTTTAGGTGGCTGACATGTGAAAAGTGATTGATGAGAGTGTTTGCTTGTTGTTTACATGAAGGAGTAGAGTCTGTTGTTGTGATTGCAGCATGTGATTGTGTTGTGTTGCTGTTGGAAAGTGTGATGCTGTTTAGTGTTTTGTAGAGTTTTTTGGGGTTTGTTTTGTGATCAAATGTTTGTAGGAAGTTATTCCAATTTAGTTTTTGTTGTTAGTTTGGGTGTTGAGTGCTTGAATTTGTTGTGTGATGTCTTGTGTGTGGGGTGCTGGGGAGTGTTTCAGTATGTCGCTTTGTCTGATGAGGTTTTGAATTTCTGGTGTGAAGTTGGGGTTGTGTCTTTTTCTGTTACCTCTTGGAATGTGTTTCTTGTCAGCGTTTTGGATAGTTTTATTGAGTATGTGTACAGCATTGTTGATGTTAGTGATGGGTGTACTGTTTAGAGTTGTGAAGTGTTGTTCTGTCTCATTTGTGAATGCTTCCCAGTTAGCTCTTTTATAATTGGTGTATGTGTGTTTGTGGCTAGCTGGGGTGAGTCTGGTTTTGGTGGTGATAATGATCGGGAGGTGGTCAGAGCCTAAGGTTCTGACCACCCTCCAGGATGTTGTGGGGGCGAGTTCTGGGGAGCAAAACGTGATGAAGGTTATGTGGATACTCGCGGGAAAAAGTCTCTACAAAACCTGAAGAAGTACACATTGAAAGACTGTATTTACAACTGGGCAGAGGTGTGGCATGAAGCATCTTTCAACACACTGAGAAATGGGTGGACCAAGGTTTTGAATATCCCGAAGGTGCAAGATCCAGGTTTCGAAGGGTTTGGAGCACGAGACTTCAGGAACCTGTTGAACTAGGGTATAACCAGGGTGACCTCCCGAAGAAGAAGTCGACGACTGGCTGCAAGAAGATAGAGACCTACCTGGACATGAGCATAAGACTGACGAACAAATTGCAGCAGAGGTGTTAGGGGTACCTGAGGAAGAGCCCCAGGATGAGTCAGACGAGGAGACACAGGTGGCCAAGATATCCGTCTCGCAGGCCCTCGACTCCTTCGACACCATTCTTCAGTATCTGGCCCAAGAAGATGACCCGAAGTTGCAGTCCCTATATGAACCACTACGTAATGGTCGATTCCATATTCAGAGGGCACACCTTGATCGCAAAAAGCAGCAGAAAATCAGCTCCTTCTTTGTACCTTCTGCGCCTGCAAGACTTCGTACTTCGTCTGCGACCAGTGGGGTGTCGCTTGCTAGCACCTCCTCCCTCCACAGTGTAGCATCAGTTGTTAGCACCTCCTCCCTCCCAAGTGTTTCATCAGTTGCTAGCACCTCGTGGAGCACTGCAGACACTGTGCCACTCTCAGATTTGGAAATGGACTTGGATGACCTAATGAGTAATACACCTGTGCCCATGGATATACCTGAACCTGAACTTGTTAGTGAGGTGGAGAAGAACAGTGTGGTGGAGGAGGACAGTGAGGGTAAGGGTCTTATGAAGGGTAAAGGTAATTAAGGGTCCTATGAAAGGCAAGGCATATGGTCCTAAGAAGAGTGGGGGTCTGAAGAACAGTGAGGTGGAGAAGAACAGTGCAATGGAGAAGGACATTGAGGTGGAGAAGAACAGGGAGGTGGAGAAGGATATTGAGATGGAGAAGAACAGTGTGGTGGAGAAGGACAGTGAGATGGAGAAGGACAGTGAGGTGGAGAAGAACAGTGAGGTGGAGAAGAACAGTAAGGTGGAGAAGGACAGTGAGGAGAGTGAGGTGGTCAAGGACAATGAGGTGGAGAAGGACAGTGAGGTGAAGGACAGTGAGATGGAGGTGGGGGGTACATACATACATACATACATACATTGGTTTAACATAATTTTTCCATTACATGCATTGTAACGGCTCAGACGGGGTTGCCTTTCAGTAGTTGGAGTGTACTGCAGTACAATAAAGTCCTGCCACAGCACTGCCCCATCAAGTCATCACTGTGGCTGATGTTGGTATAGTGCTAACCGTGCCTCAGCAAGACTCAACAGAGTCCCCCTACAACACTTGCACCTGCAGTATCTGCAACCACACCAGCCTTAACAGTGTTACAAAAAGACGGCACCATAACAAGACTCTACTGTATATTAGGCAATTGGACTATAGAACAATAAAGTCCTGCCCCAACACTGCTCCAACATGCAAACACTGTTGTTGTTGTTGTTGTTGTTCCCCAAGCTGCCTGGCCGAACAGCCCCAAGGCCCCGAGTAAGGCCAAGGCCATAAACGAGCGCCCCCACAGAACCCTCCCTGCCGACCACAATAAAGCCTGGGTGACCGAAGCCACTCCATGGCGGGGAGCTGAGAGGGTGCGTAAACGCCCGGGAAACCAAAGCCCCACCCAGGGCCCTGTGCCCCTCAGCAATTATGAAGAGAAAGTTGAGGGGCAAAGGAATAATGTGACGCTTTAGCTTCCAATCTTGGTAGATTGGGAGGTCAATCCACGGAAGAGACGCCGTCACTTGAGATTTAGAAAATATATAAGTAAAAGGAACAGTCAGAGTAAGCTATGGGTATGGCAGAGATCGCTCAGGTCTCACTCTGATAGACCAGCCCATCGCCAGTGCAAACACTGTTGCCGACACAGGTGTGTTGCCAAACGGCGCCCAGGTAAGACTCAGTCCTCTGTGGCACCTATCCGCACCCCACCAGCCTCGGCAGTGCCATACCAAGACAGTGCTAAGATAAAGACTTTATTGTCTAGTAATGGCTGTTGGTCCACAAGTCTATCGCCATCCCCCCTATTAGTCGCCTTGTACGACACGCAGTAGGATGCGTGAGGCATATTCTTTTTTCCTCCACCATTAGATGAAGGCCCCCTTACCCCCTGGGGGTAAAAAGGGGATGCTGCAGTAATTAATGCAGTGATGGGGAGGGGGGAGGGGGGACATCAAGACTACAGTGGGACATCAAGACTACAGATAAGAGCAATGAAGGGGTGAGTGTAATGTACTGTACAATACATATTGTAAAACTAAAATACATGTACAGTAAACCCTCGCTAACTCGGACTAATTGGGTGGAGGCCACTTCCGAGAAGTCCGATTTTCCGAGATGTCCGAAGTCCGACTTAGTGTCCGACTTAAGAGAGGGAAAATTCCGAGTTAGAAGAGGGAGTCCGAGACACCAGAGAAAACGGATACTGTCCGACTTAGTCTCCGACTTAAGAGAGGAAAAATTCCGAATTAGAAGAGGGAGTCCGAGCCACCAGAGAATACGAAGACTACCCTATCACTAACAACGTAGACCCAAGATTAATTACAGTACAGTACTGTACAGTACTGTACAGGTATACGGCAAACATAATATATCTCGGAATTTTCTGATATGTTCCGAGTTGTGAGGTGACTGGTCCGACAGACCACTTGGGCCCTCGGAGTTTTACCCTTATATCTCGGAATTTCCAAGATATATGGCCACCTGTCCGACAAGCCACTTTGGTCCCTCAGATACACATCGGATATCTCAGAATTTTGCCGAGATATACAGGGATATTTCCGAGAGGCCTATGCCATTCCGAGAAGTGCGGGTTTCCGAGTAAAAAGAGTCCGAGTTAGCGAGGGTTTACTGTACTGTGTTTTCTATTACAGATTATAGGGTTCGAATAGGGTAGTCTTCGTTTTCTAGGTTGATGCGGACTTCTCTCTTGAGGTCGGATGTTTTCAGTAGTCCCCGGGTTCATTGTTGCCTCGGACATACACTGGTTAGGTCGGATTTTATCCTCTGTTAGGTCGGACACAAGCCGGACTCCGGACATCTCGGAAAATCGGACATTTCGGACTGGGTCTCCCCCCAATTAGTCCGAGATGGCGAGGGTTTACTGTATGTTCGCATTTTATCGATCGCTTAGACCTAGCAACACTCACTCTGTCTATCTATCTTTCTAATGCATCTATCTATCTCCCTTATACATTAACATAACTGTCTTATTTGGTATTTTTGTAATCTATGAATAATTTCTAATGCCATGGAATTGAAAAATATAATATCCTTCCAGCACAGAGATAAACAATACATAAGAAAGTCAACAAAAGATTTTTCCCCCCCCGTCTTCTGAGCCAGACTGACGCCTCAAGCTTCCGAGCGTCGGAAGATTTGCATTTTATTTATTTATTGTGTTTTCCACGGTATATTTTCGCCATGAAAGTGTGTCTACACAAAATGATGGGGAAATAGTGTAACATGTTTTTAATTGACATTTGTGTCATTTTTGCTGATTATGAGTTGGTGGAAATTTTTTGTCTTTGATTCCATCATATCGGAAATGATTCACAGATTATATAGAGACCAAATAACATACACTTTTAAGTTTGTTCAATAGTTTTCCATTATCAATAGGGTCATAACTTCTTCTCTACTTTCTGGTCTATTGAACCATAATAAAGAGAGGGGGAGGGAGGGAGTGCCCCCGACAGTGACAACCAGTCTGATGATGATGATATGATGGACAATATTTCTGTGTTCTCTGGTTTCGATGAGGACGATGAACATGCCGGGGAACCTGCAGGGGCCGATATACGAGCTGTAGCTCAAGGCTTATCAACTTCCTTGCAGTAACAGGGTTGGGGTTGGGACCGGCATGGGGCGGGGGGGGGGGCCGAGGGAGTACAGCGGCGGGGATATCTACCGAACGTCAACACAAATAGGTCAGTAACAGGTACAAATCAGTCCTTATTGATGCTTAATGTATTCTACGTTTTGTCATAAATGATGTTGGTGGTATAATGTAATATAAGTCGGCTGAAGGTAGGCAAAAAGGGTCAAAAGGGGGACTTTGGGAAAGTGGCTGGAACGAATTAATTAATTCCCATATGGCCTGTTATTTCTAAAACTTGGTTTTGATATAAACGGTACGTACACGGTACGAATTAACCGCGTATATCGAGACCTGACTGTATATATACTGTATATAAAAGTACAAAATCACACACATCTAGGTCGCCCAGGAAAAGACCCAGAGACCCAGGCCCATTTGGCGTCTTCCAGCAAATGATTCCCAGGTACCAGACCTCCCGTAGAGTTTCCGGTCTCAGCAGGCAGACACGAAGCGAAGCCGCGCCACCACAATTTCCGCCCACCTCACATACAGGCATGACCCTTCATATATACAAGCTACACGGGCCAGGTACCTGACGGACTATTATCTAGTCCAACTGGCGTCCGAGCCCATCTTCCAAACGACCGCATTATCACTCATCTATTCACAACAATTCTCCATTCATTCCTATTTATTACCATTTCTCTTGCCCGATCTAAGTCATTTCTATATCTTCCAATGCTTGTACTATACACAATCTCTCTATCTCAATGGAGGTCTTCCTACCCCTCTACCTCCCCTTGTATCTGACCCACATATTCTCCTTGTAAGCCATTCATCTTCCATTCGCTCAACATGTCCATACCAGCATAGCACCTTTCTGTCCACTCTGGCCGACAAAGGTTCCTGCTATCCCACTCTCCTACGTATCTCTTCATTCCTCAATCTGTCTATACGAGTCACTCCACGAGTCTACATATACTCCTCAAGCAGCTCATCTCCATCACATCCAGCTTTCTTCTCTATTTTGCCTTCAGTCTATGTCTCAGCCCCATACATCACTATTGGTACAGCTATCCCTAGATACATTGCACTTTTAGGACCGAGGTGAGAAGTGTCTGCCATTAGAACACTAGAGATATTACTGTAAGATATCACCATACGAATAAGAGAAAATGGCCCAATTTAGCAACATGGACAAGAGGCAGGGCTAGACCCACAAGTCCAACAGTAACCATGGGCCCATATAGGTTGGCATTACTCGTGATATCGCTGCACATAAAAACCCTACACCCAAAGTGCAAACTTGTTAGTCAGTGACCAACCGTGATAGCATCACCGACCGGAATATCATAGCACTGCCCAGATGTGAAGCTGGGTAGGGGTTATGCTTACTCCCCATCAAAAGGGGTATAAGGAACCACTCAACCACCAAAGCACCAGTCAAATCAACCACGAACGCCAGTACTGTAGTCGCGTTCGCACTTACCGAGAAAGGACCGGCGTTCATCCTTGTCGACCATAGGAAGGCGGTTCCTCCTGGGCGATCATTCGATCTCTCGCACTGTCACTACGGTATCCCGTAATATGGCCTCTAACGACCTGGAGGTTACTAGCATGGAGTTCAGGTGCAGAAGTGCTCAAAGTTTAGCAAGTATTTATCCTTGAGGGAAAAATCAGACCCCCACTGGTGTAAAAGAAAAGGAAAATGGAAAAACGAAAATAGCAAAAGAAAGAAAGAGCTTAGCAAAATTAGTTGGAGTTGGCATGTGGAGTGCCACAAATAACCCTGAGCGCTCCACCAGCCAACTCGTAGGCCCCCACACAACGGCGACGAGCTAAGCATCGTGGGGGAATCCGGCCCTGATTACATGAAAGTTTGGGCCTACTGAAAGCGGGGGAAGTTCAAATTATTTAATAAATTCCAGAAGGACTGTCACACTTTGGTCCCAGAACTTCAGAAAAAATCTTCCCAATTCACAGGTTAAAAGTAAGTGTTGTTAAGTGATACCACACTTGACTCGTGCATGGTGGAAACCCCTGGGTTCGATCCCCGGCCGGTGCACCGTAGGTTTATTGACCTACAGGCATGGCACTTCATACCCCGAGCTGCACTGGCATACATTAGAGGTGTTGTTGTTGTTGTTGTTGTTCCCCAAGCTGCCTGGCCGAACAGCCCCAAGGCCCCGAGTAAGGCCAAGGCCATAAACGAGCGCCCCCACAGAACCATCCCTGCCGACCACAATAAAGCCTGGGTGACCGAAGCCACTCCCCATGGCGGGGAGCGGAGAGGGTGCGTAAACGCCCGGGAAACCAAAGCCCCACCCAGGGCCCTGTGCCCCTCAGCAATTATGAAGAGAAAGTTGAGGGGCAAAGGAATAATGTGACACTTTAGCTTCCAATCTTGGTAGATTGGGAGGTCAATCCACGGAAGAGACGCCGTCACTTGAGATCTAGAAAATATATAAGGAAAAGGAACAGTCAGAGTAAGCTATGGGTATGGCAGAGATCGCTCAGGTCTCACTCTGATAGACCAGCCCATCGCCAATTAGAGGTGTAGTAGACCAGGATCGCACGCATCTAAGTACAGTATGGTATATGCAAGCACCTGATCATTATTATAGAACTAATTTCACAGGTTCCAGAGTACATTCTCATCCACAGCCATTCTAACGGTATAATAGTATTCCATATGCACTCCCACACACTATGCTCACCAATGGGTGGTCAGGCTTAAGCGAACCTCCCGTGAGTATTAAGTCGTCTGACAATAGATAGATAGATGGAGAGTTAAAATCAATAAAACAACCCGAGGCTTTTTCCTGATATGTATTAATTTAGTATTTATGTACAATTTTTCATGAATAGGCCTACCTCAATGATGACGATAGAGATGCATTGTGCTAAATTCTATAATTCCTCATATATTTATAATTTTCATAGTGTCTTTAACCTTTTTAATCAGATGACTATATCTTAACCTCATTAATGCTACTGCCAGATGATTTTACTGAGCTTAACGGGATATGGGCCATTTTTTTTGGTATATTTATTTATTTAATCCTTTATTTCGTAGTTTCCTCGCTAGACCTCCATCAAGCTTAGAAAAACACCTAGACCCCCCTTCAAGATAAATTTGTACATTTTTCGGTAGAAAAATTTCCCGGCCGAGATTCCTCTTAAAATTTCAGGCTCGCTTTCGCTCGCCAGGAAAAAAAATCGACACCTAAATGGCATGAAAGGTCTTAAAAAAATGGGGCAAAAGGTGTTAAAATCGCCAAACTAATGGGCCGAATGTCTTATAATCTCAAAACAAATGGGGCATAACACGAGGGAGAGAGGGGACCAGAAAAACGACCCATCTCCCCTTAACTCGTAAACTGCGAAGCTATGGTACTGTAGTTCAAACCCTCCCGCAAAGCGAAGGTATTTGGTTCTATTCTGACGAAAATCGTCATAGTACCATATACATAATAATTACTCATCCATATGTGCCTAGTTTGCCTTTATGATGAACATATGAACATTTAAGAGCAATAAAAGAAGTGGGAATAGCATTTGGGGCGTGAAAAACATGTATTATTGCCGCAAGGTCGTATCATGAGTCGAGAGCCAGGGTGGCGTATATGCTCCCTCTTCGAGCAGTAGAGCGACACTTTTTTTTCCTTTTTTTTTAAATATTAGTTTAACCAGACCACTGAGCTCCACACAAGAACTCTCATAGGGCTCGCCCGAAGGATTTGATCAAGATATATAACTAAACGAGTCAAGATAGAGAGGGAAGGGCAGTAGGGGAACAAATCGAGGAAGGTGAAGACACGCAGACATTTCTCACCATTTTACCAGTTCAGCCGGACCACATGAGCTCCACAACAGAACTCTTATAGGGCAGGACCGAAGGATGAGGCAAGAACTGCTACACCACAACACCAACCAAAAAGTGATCAGGGCGAAGAATGAGAGATCAGGTCGAAGGTAGAAAAATCACATCGAGAAGCAAAAAATGCAACACCGAAGGGAATCAAGTCAGTCCGGCCACATCAGCAACCGAAGAGACAAATCAGGTCAGGAGTCTGCTACCTAGCCAGGCCAGGGAGACATGAGATATAGGCTGCCCGAGGACAGCTGAATGGGACAGAATAAGAATAGAAGGGGAAAAACATAGGAGGAATGAAAAACTACCCAAAATTAGTCAAGCTGAGGACGAAAGCTCGAGGGGAGAGAGTGAGGGAAATAACCACAACCATCCCCCATCAAGCTCCAGTCGCCGTCCCCGAAGCCCCCCAACCGCGGCAAGGAGAGTAGTATCAGGGGGGTGTAGAGCGACACTGAGGCCTTGCACTGGAAGTCTCTCTGTTGCAAGGATCTCTAGCTGCCTTGCCTGTGTTAACCCTTCCACCTCAGTTGGCCTCTTATACTCCCCACAAGACTTCCACCGCGGACCTCGGTAGGCCTCTTATACTCCCGCGCATAAAATATGAAATTTTGAAGATCGCGGGCTATTTATTTTGTTATGAGGGAGTATGCAGCGCACCCACGCTCGCACTATGACGCAACGTCAGTTGTTATCGATCCGCCATCATCGATACATTGGAAAACAATGAAAAGCATGTGTCCGATTCTGTGCCTAACTCTGCCGCGGCCCAACCAACACGTACGCCTAAGAATAATGAGAAGAAAGTGAAAATGAATGACATTCTAAGTCCTGGCGATGTTTTGAGAGTGATAAGTGAATTAGATCATAAAGATTTGTCCGATATTGAAGAGCTTGAAAGTGTAGTGCCAGGGAGAGTGAAAATAGTGACGATGAGAGTGAAAAACGTCCTGTGAGTGAGCTGGGAAGTGCGCTACCCTTGTCGCCAGATACGACGCTAGATTATCGCACCCCTAGTGCTCCCATAACCCCTTCCCCTGCCAAGATAGCTAGTTATTTTTATAGAAAGGCTATCCTGGAAAGTGCGCTGAAGAGAGCAAGAGAGGAGGCAGCAGAGAGAGAGATAGTGAGGAAGATGGGGGCTATGAATCACCGTAGTGAAAGTGACACTCTAATAAATTGGTGAAAGAGCAAGTGAAAAAAAAACAGTGAGTGAAAGTGACACTCAAATATATATCACAATAATGCCTAGAAGTGACATAATAATTATAAGTGGAAGTGACACCTAAAATTGTATATCGTGCACCCACAAATGTCTCACATAAATAGTTCTACTGTAATTAATAATAACCTACTGTAATAAATAATAACCTAACTCTTCCGCGGCCCAACCAACACGTACACCTAAGAATAATGAGAAGAAAGTGAAAACGAATGACATTCTAAGTCCTGGTGATGTTTTGAGAGTGCTAAGTGAATTACAGTATATCATAAAGATTTGTCCAATATTGAAAAGCTTGAAAGTGTAGTGCCAGAGAAAGTGAAAATGACACATAAGAATGAATAACAAGTAATATTGGGCGGGTGCCCAACTCCGAAAAGAGTTGAAGTAGGGGAGCTATCCCCCGCCAAAGGCGGCTTTCTAGGGCCTTTCCGAGCTGATGCTGAGAGGATTGGGTTCTAGTCATGTGGTGATGGGCTGGTCTATCAGAGTGAGAGCTGAGCGATCTCTGTCATACCCATAGCCTACTCTGACTGTTCCTTTTACTTATATATCTTCTAGATCTCAAGTGACGGCGTCTTTTCCGTGGATCGACCTCCCTACTGCCAACCTAAAAGTTGGCAGATTGGGAGCCAAAGCGTCACATTTTTCCCTTGCCCCTCAACTTTCCCTTCATAATTGCTGAGGGGCACAGGGCCTTGGGTGGGGCTTTGGTTTCCCGGGCGTTTCCGCGCCCTCCTCAGCTCCCTGCCTTAGAGTGGCTTCGGTCACCTGGGTTTTGTTAGTGGTAAGCAGGGAGGGTTTTGTGGGGGCGCTCTATGGCCTTGCTCGGGACCTTGGAGCTGTTCGGCCAGGCAGCCTGGGGAACAACAACAACAACAACAACAACAACAACAACAACAACAACAAGTAATATTTTGATAATAGTAAATAATACCATACTAGTAAGTGCAAATGACACATAAAATCGTGTACCTTACACCCATAAATGCCACAAATACAAATGCAATAATGCATAGCAAGCAATAATATTATAGTAATAGATAATAACTATAAAACTATTAAATTGTCACTGGTGCAACGAGTAACCTAGGGCGTACTAGCCAGGGCCGCGGCGACGCGTCCGAACATGGCCTAAATGTTACGCGTAAAATCGTCAAGTGCACAACACCATAACAACATTGCCAGGCAACATAGCAATGTCAAGTTAAAAATTACAGTAAGGATATTATAGGTGAACAATGGGTTAGAAACGATAATGGGAAGATTGTGTATGCAGAAAATGAAATCAGAGAAGCATGGAAGACACACTATGAACGATTGCTAAATGTAGTTTGAATGGGATAAGGAACAGCTTAGTATCGAAAAACCAATATCTGGACCCCCTCCTTTGATAGCACCAGCTGTAGTGAGCGACGCAATCAATAAAATGAAGGACGGTAAAGCTCCAGGGTGCTCTGACATTTTCGCTGAGATGATAAAAGCCTCAGGGGAGACTGGTGTAAACTTAGTCACTGAGTTGATACACACCATTATTAAAGATGAGAAAATCCCAGAGGATTGGCTCAAAAGTGCAATAGTAAATATATACAAAGGAAAAGAGGATGTGCTAGATAGAGGAAATTATAGGGGCCTGAAAATGCTTGACCAAATCACGAAGGTCTGTGAGAGTCTTTGAGGGTTTGATCAGGCAAAGCTTCTCCATTGATGATATGCAGTTTGGTTTTATGCCAGGACGGGGTACAACCGATGCTATCTTCATATTCAGGCAGCTACAGGAAAGATACTTACTAAAAGGAAGGGATCTTTACTTTGTGTTTGTAGACCTGGAGAAGGCCTTTGATAGGGTGCCTAGAGATGTTGTGCAGTGGGCTATGAGGAAACTTGGTGTGGAAGAGTGGCTGGTGCGTGTGATAATGAAGATGTATGAGGATTCGCGAAGTGCGGTGAGGGTGAAGGGTGTACTGAGTGATGAGTTCGCAGTCTGTGTTGGAGTCCATCAGGGTTCAGTGTTAAGCCCCCTCCTCTTTATTATGGTCTTGGAGGCACTGTCTTGAGTTTTTAGAGGCGGACTCCCGTTGGAACTGTTTTACGCAAACGATTTAGTCCTAATAGCTGACAGTATGCAAGATGCGGAGGCCAAATTCAGAGAATGGAGAGAGGGCATGGCGAGCAAGGGTTTAAGAGTCAATATTAACAAAACCAAGGTTATACATTGTAGAATGAGACGAGGTAATATGGAAAAGAGCGGTGCATACCTACTGTATGTGCAGTGTGTGGAAAGGGTGTGGGCATTAACTCAATTCAATGTAGCATCTGTTGATGTTGGGTACACCATGGGAGTAAGCGTTGTAGTAGAATAAAGGGACCCCTGCCGAAGGATAAGTCAGAAATAGAGAAATTTGAGTGCGAAGTGTGCAAAGGCGAGCTTATGGCTGTGAATTTTGGAAATGAGTCATTGGAGCTGGTGAAAAAGTTTTGTTACCTAGGAGATACCATCTCTGCCGGTGGTGGGGCCGAGGCTGCCACTGTTGCTAGAATTAGATGTGGCTGGGGGAAGTTCAGAGAACTGCTGCCAATCCTGACGATGAAAAGAATGCCTCTCCCCCTGAAGGGAAAGGTGTATGCCTCATGTGTTAGAAGTGCAATGACGTATGCCTCAGAAACATGGGCCGTTAAAGTAGAGGATGTCAACAGAATGGAACGTAATGAGATGAGAATGGTGAGATGGATGTGTGGGGCCAGGCTACGGGATAGAATAACAAATGTTGAGCTGAGGAGACGTTTAGGTATAAAGAGTATTAGCGAGGTGATGCGTACAAGTAGACTGGGGTGGTATGGACATGTGGAGAGAATGGATGAACAAAATTGGGTGAATAAATGCAGGTCTGTGATTGTGGAGGGAGTTGCACCAAGGGGTGGACCGAGGAAGACCTGGGATCGGACTATACGTGCCGATCTCAAATCCAAGAACTTGACAAGTGAAGCAGCCCTTAACAGGCTTGCCTAGAACACCGCCATTAGGACAAGAGACTGAAACTGCACGTATGTGTGGAACACTCGGTCTTAAAATGTTATGTATGTAAGTCCACGCCTGGATAACGACAACATTAAGTTCTCCATTTTACAATTGAGTTTGACACTTCTGCATGCTTTTATTGCTTATCTATGAAGGTGTAAAGATCGAGTGATATTGGCAAAAGGCCCGAGTCAGGGGTATAGGCGCGTACAATGACAGCCGAGGGCGGAGGGTTTAAGAGACTGCACGAGGGAAATTCGTGCTGAAAATTACCCGATAATAGGGGAAATAAAGAGGAAAAACAGCTGATAATTGAGGAGGAGGGAAAAGGGGAGGGGAAGGGGGCTTGGGACACATATGTAGGAGTGGTAGCAAGTAATGGAGGGGAATTATCTCACCTAATCATAAATTGCTTTGTTTTGAGTGCCACTGGGGTGTTTTAAAGTTTTTGTTATGCTCTGAATCTATTGAGGATGGTCGCAGTGCGTCAGAAAAACCTCTATTGAGGACGGTCGTCGTTTATGGGTTAAGGGAAGTTCTTTGGCAAGAAGTCCGAAATTGAGAAATTTGTATGCATAGTATGCAGAGGGGAGCTTGTATTCAATGACCGGCCTGAGGGTGTAAACTTTGGCAATGGTGGACAAGTTTTGCTACTTGGGTGATACCATCTCTGCCAGTGGTGGGGCTGAGGCCGCCACTATCGCCAGGATAAGATATGGCTGGAGAAAGTTTAGAGAACTTTTGCCACTACTCACCATGAGAAGACTCCCTCTCCCCTTGAAGGGAAAGATTTACGCTTCATGTGTTAGAAGCGCAATGACATATGCTTCAGAAACGTGGCCTGTCAAAGCGGATGATATCAACAGAATGGAACGCAATGAAATGAGAATGGTGAGAGGGATGTGTGGTGCCAAACTGTAAGATAGGATATCAAATGAAGAGCTTAGAAGAAGGTTAGGTATTAAGAGTATCAGTGATGTAATGCGTACTAGTAGGCTTGGAAGGTTTGGACATGTGGAGAGGATGGATGAACAAAGTTGGGTGAAAAGATGCAAGTCCTTGAATGTGGAGGGAGCTGCACCAAGGGGAGGACCAAGAAAGACGTGGGATCGGACTTTGCAGTCTGATCTTAAATCAATGAACCTGACAAGTGAGGCAGCTCTTAACAGGGTTGCCTGGAATGCCGCCATTAGAACGTGAGACCAGATCCGCGCTTTGTGTGGAATACTCTGTCTTTAAATGTATGTATGTATGTAGTGGATTGAAGATTATCTCAAGAAACCATATGAATCCTACAGATTCTCAATACGTTGAATAAAATTGTCTGCAGTTAGCTAGAATAATAAAAATTAGCGTCATTTGATTTAAAAGGTTAAATGGATCTTACAAACCTTCAAGATAATTTGATTGAGGCAAAATAATCCCTCACACATTTATAAAAGAACAGTATGTACAATCATTATTGGTTAAGACTATTTTAGTTATCAAACCGGAAGTATTTTTTTCTTTATGTACCGGTACTGTATATAACTTTCATAACACAAATATGTATACTATACAAGCCCTCCATATTAATCACAGTGTACTACTATTTAATGGAAGCCAATTTTTTTTTTTTTAATTCAACTATAAATTTTGCAATTTCTTAAAACTAAAGAATGAGGAACAACTTGTCATTAACAGTCAGTCTTTCCCAGAGAAAGGGCAATAAAAAGTACCAGTTCAAATGTATCTTTTATAATCTACTATTAATTCTGTATTAAAATGATTGATTTTACCCAAAAACACTTGCACCAGAGGGAAACAAAATGTGCACAACTCAGATGTTGTGTACAAATGACTAAATTGTGCTCTATATGCTTCCCCTGAAGCTCTAAGTACCCAACTGTAAATGCATAAAAGTAAAACAAAAAAATGGTTAGTTTTTGTTGCAGGTACTGTACCTTTTCATAACAAAGCATAAATGTATAACTTAACCTATAATTAAAGTACTTCAGATAGGCTTCATTACTTAAGCTATGGGTTAAGTTACAATAAGATTGAGATAACAGCAAAACTTATTAACATTTGAAAGACCCAAAATATATGAAGCCCCATCGTACCTTGCCCTAAAGCATATCACTCAACCCCTTCAGTACACAATTATCTTCCTTATATCGTACAAAACGTACGAAATATCGTACGCTCCTGACGGAAATTTACGCTTACAGTGAACATTGACGATATTGGGCCACCAAAATGCTGTGTTCACATAGAACGAAATCGCATAGAACAGCCTCGTTTATCGACCACTTTCTCGTTTTATGCGGGACCCTACTGTATATGGATGAAGGCGGTGCTGGTTGGGAGGAGGGGTGTCGACTGACTGGGGACAGAGGTACATGGGGGTGTTTCGTTCGTGGCCACCCCTTCGGGGATCACGGCGTCAGGCAATAGATAGATAGATTATCTTCACATGGCCAGGACATTTACAAGGATGAAAAGAAGCTGTGTGAGATAATGAACACCAAATGGCAAACTGTTTTTGCCTCAGAGAGCGATTTTGTCGCACCTGTAGTAGAGGAAAATCGAGACCCGGCAATATTGGAAGTATCTTTCGACCCAGGAGAACTACTTGGTCTAATGAGAGACCTAGATGTAAGAAAAGCCATGGGGCCTGACAAAATGTCTGGATGGATCCTCAAAGAATGCGCAAATCAATTAATCATACCACTATATGATATAATTCAATCATCACTAACGGAAGGATTAGTACCAGTAGAATGGAAGAGAGCCAATGTGGTGCCCATCTTTAAAAATTGGGACAGGAAGGACCCCCTAAATTATAGACCTGTCTCATTAACTAGTGTGGTAGGCAGACTATGCGAAAAAATAACAAGAAGACAATGGACGGACCACTTCGAGCAACAGAAAATAACATCAGACAAACAATTCGGATTCAGAGACAAATCGTCATGCATCACCAACCTGGTCAGTTTGTATGACAAGATCATAGATAAAGTGCAAGAGAGAGACGGCTGGGTGGACTGTATATACCTAGACTTAATTAAAGAAAGCCTTTGACAGAGTACCGCATAACAGATTATTATGGAAATTAAGTAGGCTACTGTAGGAAGAGTGAGAGGAAAACTACTGGCTTGAATGAAAAGTTATCTGCAGGGGAGAACCATGCGAACAACTATTAGCGGTGAAGTTTCACAATGGGCAGAAATCAAGAGAGGTGTGCCCCAGGGATCAGTACTGGCCCCATTGTTGTTCTTGATTTATGTTAAAGACATGACCAACTGAGTTGATGCATATATGAACATGTTTGCAGATGACGCCAAACTTATGAAACACATAATCAACAAAAACAGTTGTGCAGAATTACAAGGAGACCTAGACAGAATCCATAACTGGAGTAAAACATGGGAGATGGAATTCAGTGCCAAAAAGTGTCACGTCTTAGAAATGGGGAAGAGTGGCAGAAGACCAAATGGAAGTTATAGGTTCGGAAATGAGGAAATTAGCAAGGCAAGCATGGAAAAGGACCTAGGAGTGAATATCCAAGAAAATGTATCCCCTGAGAAGCACATCAATCATATTAATTAAAATGTAAAATTTGCAAACTAAACAAACCAAAACTTTGACAAAGACAATATAAAGGCAAAATAATCAAAATCGCTATGTGGAAACAAGGCTTACTAAAATACAATTTATGAAATAAAAGAGCAACGTATAGATTAATAACAAGTATGAGAGTAGCATTCAATTATTTGGATGAAAGCATGCTAACCCAGATAATCATATCTATGATCAGACCTAGATTGGAATATGCAGCGGTAGTATGGCCCCCCCATCTAAAAAAAACAAAAACAAATAGGAGAAAGTACAACGAATAGCAACCAAACTGATCCAAGAACTAAAGGACCTACATTACCCTGAAGAACTAGGGCTTCCCAAGCTAGAGGAGAGAAGAGTTCGAGGAGACCTGATAGCAATGTATAGATGCATGATAGGGTTCAAGAAACTCGATAAGGAGGATTTTATTAGGATGGACGATGGAAGAATCAGAGGGCATATGTATAAAATAAGAAAGGAGAGGTGCAAGTCCAATGTGAAAAAGTTTAGCTTTCCGTATAGAACGATAGATAGGTAGAACAACTTAAGTGCGGAGATTGCAGAAGCAAGAAATATCCACGACTTTAAAAGTAAACTGGATAGTCAACAGAAACTGAGACAGGACAACACGAGCGCAGCTCAATTCCTGTAAGCTACAAATAGGTGAATACATATACAGTACTGTATAATAATAAAGACTAAAAAGAAAGGACTTGCCTTTCGTTTGACACCCTGTATCTAACCATCAAACAAATCGGCCAAACAAATAAAACTGGTTTCTGTGAGTGCGCCTACTGTGGGGTAGGAGGGTTACAGTTGATCAGTGATTAAGCTTTCAATAGCTTTTCTTTTATCTAACTGAGAGCAAATGTGGAAGGAATGTTTGACTTTTAATTGTACAGCTAAACACTAACATCACAATGAGTACAGAGTTACCAGTATGTGCTGTTCAGAAACTACAGTACAGGTATATAGAAGCACAGTTTACAATATACTAAAATTAGAACCTCAACCAAATAACCATATTAATCCAATATCACAAAAACACTAAAAAATAATTCCCTTAAATAGCCAATTATCTGAGCAACAGTTAACCATCAATTTATTTTGGCCATGCCAAATTATTGCTTGAAACCAGTGTGGATATTAACTATACTAATTTTTCATCTTTTCTTCAATATCATAATTAGAAATAGCTAATACAGTATAAGACAGAACATGGAAATAATACAGTAACTTCTCTAACAATAAACATAGAGTAGCCAACACTTAGGTCGTCACTTCTGCGTCTTTCTTGGATGCTTCCTTTCCTCCTAAGTACTCATAGTTGATTAGCCGACATGCCTGCGGATGTGGAAGAATATTAGAACTAAGAAACTGAAAGCCTTACTTATCAAAATGTTCAACCTCTTCAGTAGCCTACAGAGATGCAATCTTCCTTCTGATCTGGCAGTACTGTAATAAACAAAAGTAAAAGTGTGGAGGAATGAAATTCACTTATCAAAAGCCCTCAATTCTTATTAACCCTCTCCGACATATGACGCAATTTTGAGCCTATTAGGGATACATTAAAGCCTTTGTTACCATCAGGGGTATTTAGAAACCTTTAGTTTAGTTACTTCAACCTCTGCAGTTGTCTTTGAGTTAGCTGTGGGCAGAAAACTAATTTTGGAGAGGTAATTATAAGAGTGAGAGAACTCTATTTCTTATTGCTAATCTGGCAACCTCTGCGTCATATGTGCGTGAAAGGGTTAAGATACCTGTCAATTGCCATTCTTTAGGTACGTGACCATGTTGTCAATTTAGTCAATTAATTTAAATATATTGCTGATCTTGGGCAATTTTTTTTACCTTTACCTCCCCCCCCCCCATATTATCTTGCAGCAGTGAGACAGCGATCATACTTCGACACTGCTTGTTTACATAGCTTCCCAAAACGTTTTACAATGTTCTTCACCATTATTCAGTAGCCTATCATATGTAAGTTAGCTTATAATTATTAGGTTAGGTTAGGTTAGGTTACTTAGCCTTTACATTATATATATGGTGATAACCTTTGTTTTCATGGTCATGTTGCCATATTACATGAATACATATACAGTAAACTTCCGTTAATCCGAAGGGCAGCGGACCGGCCCTCGTTCGGATTAGTGGATTTTCGGATTATCGGACTTTACCCCTATGAACCTGTGGCCTGACGAAAACATTGAGGCATTAAGCCACCCAAATGACACAATGGTGCACACATATCGGCTCATATGTTCATGAAATCACTTCAAAAGTTTACCATTGTCATTGTAGCCTATTACCTACTTCAAAACATTCAGATTAATGGTCAAAGGAATCTGCTGATATAAACGTAAACACCTTCTTCTTCTTCTTCTTATTGTCACATGTCCGCATCGTCTACTAGCGAGTTTGTCTTGCTCTTGAAAGCACCCTTGGGACGCTCCGATCACTGAACTATAAATAGTAGCGTATCGGAACGTCCAAAGGTGCGTTTTCAAGCGCAAGACTGAATGCGCTTGCAGACGATGCGGTGCAAGCCAGTAGCGCATCGGAGCGTCCCAAGAATGCGTTCAAGAGCAAAACAAACGCTCTAGCAGACGATGTGGTGTTTACGTTTATATCAGTAGCTTCCTTTGACCATTAATCTGAATGTTTTGACGTAGGTAATAGGCTACAATGACAATGGTAAACTTTTAAAGTGAATTCATGAACATATGATATGTGTGTGCTCCATTATGTGTCATTTGAGTGGACTAATGCCTCAAAAAGGGGACTTTGGGACTTCTTGAAATTCGGACCATAGGGTGAATTCGGATTTGGCCTCAAATTGAAAAATTCGGACTATTGGGAGATTCGAATCATCGGTCGTCGGATTAAAGGACTTTTACTGTAAGTATAAAGACCGTTTTGTCCACAGAGAATGTGGTTACAGTCTCATGTCCTAAATGGCGGCTTTCCAAGCGACCCTGTCAAGGACTGCCTCTGTTGTCAAGTTCATTTTAGAGATCGGACCGGAGCACCTGATCTCATGTCATTCTAGGTCTACCCCTACACGCAGCTCCCCCCAAAGTTCAGAGTCCGGCATTTCTTCACCCAACACTGATCATCCATTCTCTCCATATGATCAAACCAACCAAGTTGGCTCGTGGGCCTCACTTCACTGACACTCCTAATGCCCAGACGCCTTCTTAATTCTTCGCGGCCGGTTAAAGCGGAGGATATCAATAGAATGGAATGAGAAGAGAATGGTGAGATGGATATGTGGGGTTAACCTCTGGGGCGGGGTATCGAGTGAGGAATTAAGAAGGCGCCTGGCCATTAGGAGTATCAGTGAAATGATGTGCACAAGCCGACTTGGTTGGTTTGGGCACGTGGAGAGAATGGATGATCAGAACTGGGTGAAGAAATGCCGAACTGTGAATGTGGGGGGAGTTTCGCATAGGGGTAGACCTAGAAAGACGTGGGATCGGTCTGATCTCAAAATAAAGAATTTGACAACAGAGGCAGCCCTTGACAGGGTCGCCTGGAAAGCCTCCATTTAGGACGTGAGACTGTAACCACACTCTCTGTGAAGCAGTCTTTAAACTTGGATGTATGTATGCATGTACAGTGCACTCCTGTTATCTGCGCTCCAAGTATCCGCGATCCTTGCTATTCGCGGACACCCCTAAATATCCCATTACTCGTCATCCGCGCAAAAAAAAACGCAAAATACCAGCTATTCACGGATTTGAATCGGGCGGGTCGGTGGGCATCCCGATAAATACATATTCTTTGATGAGAATACTTATAAATGAACATGAACGAAGGCGGTGCTGGTTGGGGGGAGGGGCGTCGACTGACTGGGGACAGAGGTGCATGGGGGCGGTTCGTTCGTGGCCTCCCCTTCGGGGATCGCGGCGTCAGGCAATAGATAGATAGACTTATAAATACATATTATGAGGAGATAACTTACCACACAAACTTTATTTGAAATCAGTCATTAGGCCTAGCCTAGCCTTATGCATCGGCATAATTTGCCCGCTTTCATCCGACAGCGTCGGTAGGCTAGACCGGCGTTTGTTCTCTGGGCATTTATTTCCATCATGATTACCACCAGGCCCACTGTCCCTATCACTGAATGCTCTAAAGGCTCTAATAAATGCAAGAGATAAGAGGTTCGTGCAGAAAAAAGCTTGTAAACAGGAGGTTTTCAACTTTTCCAACACTGGGCTGTGAGCTGCTGCCTCAGCTGGGCTGCTGTGTTGACGTCACGCAAGAATGCAAGATGGCCATGATTGTATAGATTGTACAAAAATCTGTATATTTATACTTGATATTGACAGATTACTTTAATTTAAAGGCTATAATAGGGTTGGATGGTGGCTGATAACTACCGTGTTTGATAGAGGAGCAATAATGGTTTGGTGGTTCTCACAGGTAAGCCACGGTAGCCCTGTCCGTTTCTTAGTCATTAATCTATCTATCTATTTATTGACCGACGCCGTGATCCCCGAAGGGGTGGCCACGAACGAACCGCCTCCATGCACCTCTGTCCCTAGTCAGTCGACGCTCCTCCCCCCAACCAGCGCCGCCTTCGTTCATATACTTCCTCACTCCATCCTTCCACCTCTCCTTCGGTCTACCTCTCCCTCTCTGTCCCTCCACCTCGCTCTTACTTACTTGCATTAATGTGCGACTTTAACCTCATGACTAAGGGACAAGTGGCTTATTTCTACACTTATGGTAATGCACTATATTGACAAAAATTAGGGGACGGTGTGAAAAAAGCAGTGTCAAAATATCATACTGATCCAACTGTTTGTTAATAAGTTATTCCCGAAAAACGATGCCACACGGCCTCTGAAACCCATAGTTGTTGTTGTTGTTGTTGCTGTTCCCCAAGCTGCATGGCCGAACAGCCCCAAGGCCCCGAGCAAGGCCAAGGCCATAACCGAGCGCCCCTACAGAACCCTCCCTGCCGACCACAATAAAGCCTGGGTGACCGAAGCCACTCCATGGCGGGGAGCTGAGGAGGGTGCAGAAACGCCCGGGAAACCAAAGCCCCACCCAGGGCCCTGTGCCCCTCAGCAATTATGAAGAGAAAGTTGAGGGGCAAAGGAAAAATGTGACGCTTTGGCTTCCAATCTTGGTAGATTGGGAGGTCAATCCACGGAAGAGACGCCGTCACTTGAGGTCTAGAAAATATATAAGTAAAAGGAACAGTCAGAGTAAGCTATGGGTATGGCAGAGATCGCTCAGTTCTCACTCTGATAGACCAGCCCATCACCACATGACTAGAACCCAATCCTCTCAGCATCAGCTAGGAAAGGCCCTAGAAAGCCGCCTTTGGCGGGGGGGATAGCTCCCCTATTTCAACCCCTTTCGGGGTTGGGCACCCACCTGAAACCCATAGTAGGTTACTATACGGACTCTTAGTAGACAGAGGTTTTGAGGCAAGTAAATTGTTACATAAATTTAATCTTTTTAAGGTCAATTATAAAATTTGATATCAATAACTTTAATCAAGCATTTTTAACCTTGGTGACCCTGGTCTCTGGGTCTTCTCCTGGATGACCTAGATGTGTGTGAATTTGTATTTTGTTTGTGTTTGTTCATTGTTTTCTGATGTGTATTGTGTTGTACCTATTCTGGCTCTGCCGTGAGTCTTTATTATATTGTATCTATTAACCTGTTAAACGCGAAATAGACCTAGGGGCTAGGTTATTTGTGCATTTCTAGCCTTGGATTCTGACAGAATTAGTTATATTTACAATATAGAGCATTATTTGTTTTCGGTATGCTTTTATTTTACATATATGATGTATATATGAACCTTCAAGAGTGCTAAAATAAGTTGGAAAAGTATTTGGGTGGTGAAAAACGAAGATATTGGCCACCCGGTCATAATCTCAGGCGAGAGAGAGCCACAGCCAACCCTCCCCTCTCGCTGTCTGTGAGTCAACTGAGGCGAGCGGGCGGTGTCTGGGTGTTATATAACGATCTTTTATGCAACCCACTTGTGCTACATTATCGCGGGAGAGAAAAATAACCGATAAATGATGAAAATAAGAGGAAAAATAGGTGATAATTGAGGAGGGGGGGAGGGGGGAATAAGGTGGGGAAGGAGGGGAAGGGGGGGGTGAGAAACACATGGATGAGTACTAGAGGGGAATTATCTCACCTAGAGACAAATTCCTTTGTTTTGATAGCCCCTGGGATGTTTTGGAAGGCTTTTTTTATGGTCCTGCTTCCGTGAGGCCTATCGCGCTTGCCGGGTTAATTGTCGATGGTATCAATTGCTTGTTTTTGCGATATCCTTAATTTATTTATACGATAAATGTAGGTTATTTGTAGGGTAGTAATTGGTAGGGGTCACTTGAGTCATGTTATGCTTACAGGTACCTGTTGTTGTTGATGTGTTTATTATCAGGGTTGTTGATTTTTTTGATTTTTTTAAAAAAATCAAAAAAATCAAAAAATCATTGATTTATTTGATTTATTTGATTTTTTTTATTTTTTTTAAATATCCCCCCGCCCTATTGAGTAGTAATTCAAGTAGAGGAATTTATAACAATTCTGTTTCATCCATGCCCTCAGCCCAGACTCCTGATCTGTTCCTGTCCTAGTCATGTTTCACTGTCTGACCACACTGCTGCTTCTGGCTGAGTTGCCAGTGATCCTCAAGAAATCATATTACAAAACCTATTATTGAACAGAATTACAGAAAAATAATAATCTGTTATTATTAGTACAGACTTAGTGACTAGTAGCTTTGTGGATGTTTACTTTAAAATATTGATCCCAAGGCTGTGACCAAAATCCAGAGATATTGAAGTAAAAGTGAAAACATGGCAGTCTGGTAGACCTGCACTTGGTAATATCTGACTATGTACATAGGTTAGAACTCTTCAGAATTTGTTTTATCTTGATTCACAGATCAAAAAAATAAAAAAAATAAAAAAAATAAAAAAAATAATGATTTTTTTGGTAAAAAAATCATTGATTTAATCAAGTGATTAAATCAAATTGATTTAATCAATATCAACTCTGTTTATTATATATTAGCCCACTGAGCCAGGGCCCTCACAAGGCTAGTGTTCGGTGAGGAGGTGCAAAGTCAAATCATGTAACTTTAGTCAGATATCATCATAAAGTTTGATGGCTTTCAGGAATTGTCTGATAGGAGCAAATTTGAAGGAGGTTCACTCAGAAAGAATAGAGTGCAATGAGGCTTACAGGTACCTACCCGATAGCACTATCATTAGTGAGTGCTGTATGTATTTTGTACTACTGTATTGTAAATATCTTGTCAAATTGCAAATTTAGTTTAATACAAAATTTAAATATTAATTGTAGTTTCTTTATTCATACAGAATTTAGTAAAAATTTACCAGAACGTCCCGGACTTCCCAAATTGACTCATTCCTTGAACGTGACGATAGTGCGTTGTTATATGTGCGATTAGTTTGCTTGAGAAACAGATTAACTTGCTCATATAGTAATGTACACCCTATCTGGTGGATTGTATTCTATTATTTAAAATTATTATTTTGCTATACAGTAGTGTTGTTTCCACATAAGTTCTTTTGTCTTTTTACTGTGTTCGTCCAAGTTTTGGTTTGTTTATTTTGCAAGTTTTACATTATAATATATATAATAATAGGCCAAAGAAAACTCCATTTAACCCCTCCAATCCCAGCACCGTATATATACGTCAGTAGATAAGTAACTCCCTAATCCCAGCGACGTATATATCCGTCAGTAATGTACTTTCCTTGTAACTGCCTGTACAACCCTGTACCAGTTACCACGACCTTTTGAGCACTGCTCCCGTGTTGGCAAACTTCTCAACTTATATGAGACCCACTGAAGGGTAACAGAGCCAGTCTTGCCTCATCTTTGGAGGTGGATAGGTGGTCTCTCCTGCCATTTTTGCCACATTGCTTGGGACTGCTGGGGACTTTTATTACTGTATCCTACGGTACAGTACGGGTTAACTGTATTAACTCAATAATAGCGGGTTATCTTGTTTACATAACCGTAGCGCCAGACGGGCATAATTGCCGAAAATGACCTTCATTCCATGCTCTTTCATGCATAAGTAAGAGGCGGAGCGTAATACAATTACTGTATACAGTATATCCGTGAAAGGACGATGATAGAGCTTTCCAATGACACCTGAATCATCCCTGTATGGCATCTGGTTATCTTGCAACGATCTTGCAACGATCTTGCAACCGAAGGCCAAAAATCGGCAAAATTAGGGGTATTTTGGCTGTTTTTGCTGTGCGAGAAACAGCACATGAGTGAGAGAGCCGTATCTGAGCCTCAGTGTGGTCCCACGCACTGTGGCGAGCGGTTGGAGACCCCCTACGCTCCCTCTATTGCCTGGCCTCTCTCTCAGCGCTCATAATAGCCTCAAAATGGTGCCCGTCACATGACGAGTGCCGCAAGATAGGCCAATTTTCTCTCTCTCGTCATATGACGGTCGCCGCGAATTAAGGGTTAATGCTTCCCATGTTGCAATCCTCCAGTATATGGTGAGCTTTAAAATATTCATCACAGTTCTAAACCACCAAGTTTTTGCCTGGTCTTACAGTATACAGTATACCAGGGGTGTCAAACTCATTTGCTCTGGCGGGCCAAATTTTACACGTACAATATTGTAGGGCCGCATTAACCCATCAGACCCGGAAGGGCTCTGAGGCACCCATAAAAAACACCCCCCGCGCAACCTGGAGGGGTGCTGAGGCTCCGGCAGCTTGAAAGCCTGTAAGCTTGGTGTGCGAGGCGTCCGTCCGACGCATGTAAACAACAGCTGGCTGGACCGATGCCGCGCATCTCCGACCACAAGAAGGAGCGCGTCGCTTGTTCGTGTGTGCCTGTATGTTATTGTTAAGTATCGAAAAGTAGTGTAAAGTGGCTGTTTTTGCCATAAAGTTATCTCCAATGAAATCATCATCACAACTGAACCAGTTGACTTAGAGAGCTCTACTTAACGCCATTCTACAGGTACGAAACACATCTACGCTTGGGGATGCACGGAAATGCGGAAGCAAGCAAAATAACAAAGATGCGGTAGCCTAGGCGTAGAAGTTTTTTGGCCAAAATCCCCGGATTTCGGGGAATATATATAATATAATAGCCGGGGCTGGAGGGTTAACCCCTTCTGTACCAGCGACGTCTTTTATATTATATTTTAGCTATGTTTAGAGGATATTGTGCAGTTTAAGAAGGATCTGTGGTAGTAAAAAGGAATAAGTGTGATAGTTCGAAGCCTATCAATTGCTGGAGACCCTTTTGAAACTGAATAAAATTGTCAAATACTGTAGTAGCAAGATTAAAGTTAAAAAGACGTTGCCGGTACAGAAGGGGTTAATGTAGCAGGCCAAATATAATTTACCAGTAATGCCTCCATCCGTCCTAATATAGATTAAAATAAATGCTTAATTTTATCCAGAATTAAATTTTTCAGACAATATTCAAAACACATAAAAATATATTATCAGTACTGTATGAATTTACGGCAACTGTGGCACCTGTCGCACTAGTTGTGTTTTATCCCCGTAGTCTTGGGCCACATACTGAGCATGACTGCAAGAACTGTCCCACTGGCCCCGAATTGAGCATATCATAAACCCGTTGACGATTTTATTCAGCTTAAGAAGAATGTCTAAGGGTGAAAGAGTATTTAATCTACTTTAAGCTTCTTACTCTCACAAATATTTCCTAGAATTAGAACTTAAGTTAATATACAGTAGTACCAACATATAATGTATTTAAGAAATAATAATTATGTCTAGAAGAAAATACAATATTTGACACTACTTGGCCAAACAGGTTCGCGGGCCGCATGCTAGAGGGAGGGGGGCCGCATGCGGCCTGTGGGCGAGGGAGGGGGGCCGCATGCGGCCCGTGGGCCGCATGTTTGACACCCCTGGTACAGTATATACTGTATGGCGAATATCTCACTTATTAAGCAATACCCCGTTATTAACATTAATTCTCCATTACAAACCCCAATGCACTAGAATAAAGTAATGAAAGCATATGATCCTCCCGGGATTCGAAATCGGGACATAACAACCAGAACATGAGTATCTAAACCATTACACCACCAATACAGTTAACCCGGCAAGCGCGATAGGCCTCACGGAAGGCTTCCTATAGGGAACGCGATAGGCCTCACGGAAGCAAGACCATAAAAAAAGCCTTCCATAAAAAAAAGGGCCTATCAAAACAAAGGAATTTGTCTCTAGGTGAGATAATTCCCCTCCAGTACTCATCCATGTAAATCTCACCCACCCCCCTCCCCTCCTTCCCAACCTTATTCCCCCCTCCCTCCCCTCCTCAATTATCACCTATTTTTCCTCTTATTATCATCATTTATCGGTTATTTTTCTCTCCCGCGATAATGTAGCACAAGTGGGTTGCAGAAAAGATCGTTATGCAACATCCAGACAACGGCCCACACCGCCCCGCTCGTCTCAGTTACCTCACAGACAGCGAGAGAGGAGGGTTGCCTGTGGCTCTCTCTCGCCTGAGATTATGACCGGGTGGCCAATATCTTCGTTTTTCACCACCCAAATGCTTTTCCCACTTATTTTAGCACTCTTGAAGGTTCATATATACATCATATATGTACAATAAAAGCATACCGAAAACAAATAATGCTCTATATTGTAAATATAACGAATTCTGTCAGAATCCAAGGCTAGAAATGCACAAATAACTACCCTAGCCCCTAGGTCTATTTAGCGCTTGTCAGGTTAAAGGCTAAGTACACAATTATTATTAATATCCATTTTGAATTCTGGATATCAATCTAATTACTGTATGTACTTAGACCCAACTGCATTATGGACAGCCTAATGTTTATACACTCAACCCTCGGCTATCACGCATTTGGCTATCACGCTTTATGGCTATAACGCAGACCTTAAAATCTGCACAACAGCAGTTATCACGCAACCCAAGCGTGCTATCACGCACCTCAAACTCAAATTAACCCTCCTCTTATACTCCACATTCTTATTTCATGGTTTTAAAAGCACTTAAAACCATGCTAGAAAAAAAAATTGGGGTTACTGCAGATATGATGATTTCATATTCTCCAGCATATTTTGGTTTATTTATATATTTTGCATATATTCACTGTACCTTTGTATCTTTTAGCTATCATTATTCACAGTGTATCCATTATTAATACATACCTGTATTATAAACATCCTTCATATTTTGGGAGGAAAAGGTAGCTAAAGAATGGGTAAATAATAGACAAAATATGGTCAAGTTTGGGGTCTCAGAACCAATTAAAATTATCCCCATAAGTTCTTCAATTCGGCTATCATAGTCTTAAATATATAGTATACTGTACAATCTCTAACCTGGACAATCTGAGCAGTCTCGTTGGTGATGTGACAGCCAAAGAGTAAGAGGTTACGGGGCTGAACCATGATGGAGAACCTCATGAAGATGGCAGAGTACAGGCACAATGCTGAGAAGTGAGAACAGTAAAATACAGTTGTCTCATTAACACTCAGTATGGATAATGTCTGCTTAATCTTTTTCCTGCTAATATTAAACTATTTTATTGAACCTAGGAATGAATGGAAGGAGGTCAAGAAAGTTAGGGAGGGTGACAAAGGAAGTACTAGGGGTCTGAAAGATGTAGATACCAGGTAATGGAGAATAGGTAGAAGAAGAGAAGCAGTGAGGGAAGAGGGGATCAGGTTAAAAGTGTGTGGAGACTTTGAAGAGAGTGAACATGGGTAAAGGATCATGGATAGATGGAATGTGTGGTGAGATACAGTATTGAATTATGGAGGTGAGGTAGTGATTGAATGGATATGGAAAATATGTAGGCTACCGGTAGTCATGTAAAAAAACAAAAACAAAATCAGGTAGGGGAAATACCAAACACCAAGACACAAAAAAAAAAAAAAAAAAAATGTGTTGTAAAGATTACTGTACATAAATAATAAAAAGGCAAGTTGTTTGTGTATTACAGGTACAATATTATGAAATTAAGATAGTAAAATAAATAAAACAGACTTACTTAAACCTTCGAACCTCAAAGAAATCCGTTGACCGACGCTTACTTTTGCTATACACAGCTCCAGCGTCGGACATTGTATGTCGGCTATTCTCTCTCTCTCTCTCTCTCTCTCTCTCTCTCTCTCTCTCTCTCTCTCTCTCTCTCTCCTTTTTATTTTTGCCAGAAGCCGTAATTCCCAAGAACATTAGGCGTTTGTCACGAATCGCTAGGTCATATTGCCCGGGCTTGACATCTACCAATAACATTTTGACATTGCGGGCTCGATCCGCCGACCCTTTCATCAGCAGCCTACACTCTACCGACTATGCCATGGCTATTCTCGCCTTATTTAAATCATTTATGCCTCCCAAGGCTCAAAGGGGTCTCAAATTTGTACACATGGTAGCTTAGGATGTGCGGCAAATATGCAATAGTTGGCAGGCCACAAAGACCACCCTGCGCCACCCTATTTTGTTTAACCCATGGGCGGTTGCCCAACTCCGAAAGGAGTTGAAATAGGGGAGCTACCCCCCCGCCAAACGGGGCTTTCTAGGGCCTTTCCTAGCTGATGCTGAGAGGATTGGGTTCTAGTCATGTGGTGATGGGCTGGTCTATCAGAGTGAGAGCTGAGCGATCTCTGCCATACCCATAGCTTACTTTGACTGTTCCTTTTACTTATATATCTTCTAGATCTCAAGTGACGGCGTCTTTTCCGCGGATCGACCTCCCTACTGCCAACCTAAAAGTTGGCAGATTGGGAGCCAAAGCGTCACATTTTTCCCTTGCCCCTCAACTTTCCCTTCATAATTGCTGAGGGGCACAGGGCCTTGGGTGGGGCTTTGGTTTTCCGGGCGTTTCCGCGCCCTCCTCAGCTCCCTGCCTTAGAGTGGCTTCGGTCACCCGGGCTTTGTTAGTGGTAAGCAGGGAGGGTTTTGTGGGGGCGCTCTATGGCCTTGGCCTTGCTCGGGACCTTGGGGCTGTTCGGCCAGGCAGCCTAGGGAACAACAACCCATGGACTACTAATAAATGGACAATATAAAAGGTCAAGTTGAGGGAGGAAGGTGGGGTGAGGTATAAAGGGTAGGAGGAGTGGAGGATGTGGTATAGGGAGATCCTACAGTACGGTACTACTTTTTTATGTGTCGTCCAATTTTGAGACAATTCCCGGCACTGGCACAGTACTGTACTGTATTTGAAGGGTTCTTTCTACATGTTTAAATACCGTGCCTTCCGTGTGGCCTATCGCACTTCCTGGGTTAATATATATATCTATCTATCTATCTATTGCCTGACGCCGTGATCCCCGAAGGGGTAGCCACGAACGAACCGCCCCCATGCACCTCTGTCCCCAGTCAGTCGACACCCCTCCCCCCAACCAGCACCGCCTTCGTTCATGTACTTCCTCACTCCATCCTTCCACCTCTCATTCGGTCTACCTCTCCCTCTCTGTCCCTCCACCTCGCTCTCGTACACCCTCTTAGTCATTCTCTCGCTTTCCATACGTTCAATATGGCCGAACCATCTCAAGTTGTTCCTTTTCACACTTTCCAGCACATCTACCTCCACACCACACCTCCTTCTTACTTCCTCATTAGTCTGTCTATCCCTCCATGTAACTCCGCACGCACTCCTTAAGTAATTCATTTCCACTGCTCTCACTCTTGGTCTGAGTCTCTCAACCAATGTCCATGCTTCGCTTCCGTAAGTCAGTGTCGGGATTACCACACTGTCATGCAAGGACTTCTTCACTTCCATACTGACCACCCTATTTCTTGTTACTGCTTTTAGCGTTCCGACAACCCTCTTCCCCTGTTGTACCCTCTCCCGCACTTCTTCATCCATAGTCCCATCTTTACTCAACACACTGCCCAGATACTTAAAAGAGTTGACGATCTCCATAGCCTGACCGTTCAGCTTCACCTCACACTCTGTGACTTCACCCTTTTCGAAGACCATTACTTTGCTCTTCCCCGCATTTACCTTCAAATTCCGTTTTTCGCACACTGTTCCAAACTCATTTACCAGACCCAGCAACTCCCATTCATTATCACTCATCAGAACTGTATCATCCGCAAACAGCAGTATAGGTAGCTTCCACTCAATTCCCTCCCTTTTCAGCGATACACCAACATCCACTGCTCTTGATAGTATTTCTTTCATGACTCCATCCATATATACAGTAAACAACCACAGGGACATCACACACCCCTGTTTCAAACCAACATTCAGGTCAAAGTACTTGCTCTGCTCACTCTCCACACATACTGCCGCCTTTGCACCCTCATACATGCCCTTCACTGCTTTCAGCAACTTGCCCTCTACTCCGTATACCGGTATTCTAAGTACTTTCCACAAACCTTCTCTATCCACTCTGTCATAGGCCTTCTCCAAGTCCATAAAGGCAACATACACCTTTTGTTTCTTCTCCAGATATTTCTCCACAACACAATTCAGGGTAAAAATCTGATCTACACATCCTCCTCCCTTCCTAAAACCTCCCTGCCCGTCGCCTATCCATTTCTCCGTTCTCACTCTCACTCTCTCAATCACTACCCTACTGTATACCTTCCCTACTACGCTTAGAAGACATATTCCTCGGTGGTTACCACACACTCCTCTTTCCCCTTTGCCCTTATATAGGGGGACTATTATGCCAGTCTTCCAGTCATCGGGTGCACTCCCCTTCTCCCATGCTAGTTTGCACATTTTCCATACCCATTCTATCACTATCTCACCACCATACCTCAACATTTCCCCACACACTCCATCTGTTCCGGTGCTTTCCCCAACTTCACTCTTTTCATGGCTTCCCACACTTCTGACCTCCTGATCCCCACCTCCTCCTCCACTACTTCTCTTCTTCTCCCTCTCATACCATATCCAGCTATGTTTGCTGGCTCTTCATTCCTTACATTTAGCAACTCATTGAAGTACTCCCTCCATCTTTCGACTCTCTCTTGCTTCTCGGCTAGCATTCTCCCATTCTTATCTTTCACACCCTTACTGTTTCCCTTGCTACCTTCCCTAACTTTCTTGACTTAACAGTTCTTTCCAGAACAGTTTCTTACACTCCCTCCATTTTACACTCTGATTCCTTCCAAATTCCTCATCTACTCTTCTCTTACTTTCCTTCACTACTCTCTTCACCACCCTCTTACTCTCCACGTACCTCGCTCGTTTCTGTCTCTCGAAATCTTCATTCCCTCTACTACCCAACCACTCTCTATATGCTTTCTTCTTTTCTTTCACAACTATTCCTACCTCTTCTGTCCACCGTGCTGTACCTTTCACTCCCCTCCCTCTTCTCCTCACTCCATACACCTCCTCACATGCTGCACAGATCTCATCCTTAACCCTTGTCTAGCGGGGTGTTTTGGGCTCATTTGGGCATATTCAGGCCCTCCTGCATGATAAATCAAGCATCTGCATGAAAAAAAAAATATTTAGCAAAAAACTAGGCACTAAAAGCTTCAAAATGAGATCAGAACGAGCTACGTAGCACTCGTGGTTCTCTTGCAGTGGTGCCACGAAGATGGAAGTTTAGCATATATCGGTATATTTTTCCCATCTCTGCTCACTACTGGCTACACTGCCGGCCTCTCGAGAACACAGGGAACATGAGTTAATGGGAGGCGGTAAGCCCTGGGAGTCGGCTGTCTGGCCCGCTGCGCTCCCGGCCATTTGCACTCGATTTTAACCCTTTAAAAGCCTTAATAATGCTCCTAACTTGCTGCAAATTGGTGCACGACTTAAGTCGAGCGCCGTTCTTAAAGGGTTAAGGGTTAAACACCTTGCTCATCTCCTCCACTTCCTCCATAACTTCCAGGTCGAACCCACCTAGTCGTCTTTCCACTGCTCTCCTGTACTCCTCCCTGACTTCCTCCTCCTGCAACCTCTCCACCCTCCTCACCATTCCACCCTCCTCTCGCCTCCCTCCAGCTCTCCTCACCCACTTCTTTTGTATCCTAACCTTAGCTACCACTACATAATGATCAGACAGACCCCCCCCCCCCCAATACCCCTATACACCCTAGCATCCATCACAGATTTCTTCATTCGTTCATCCACACATACATAATCAATCAATGACTTTCATTCCACCACTGTCTTATCCTTCATCGTCAACATCCATTTCCACGTGTACCTGTGGATCATTCTGTGTCGGAAGAAGGTGTTGGCTATCCACAGCCTCCTCCCCACACATACGTCCACAAGTGCACTACCATTCCCATTCACCTCTGATGGTACCCCCCACCCTCCCACCACTCCCTCAACTTTCCTGTCACCCACCGTACCATTCATATCCCCAATCAGAAATATTCTTTCATTCTTGTCAAACTTCTCCAGGCACGCCTCCACATTCATCCAGAACTCCTCTTTCTTTCTTTCAAGTATATCCTCTGTCGGGGCATACACGCATACAATCACCCACGTTTGTATTCCTACTTTCATTCTCACCCACACAATCCTTGAACCCACAGACCCATACTCTCTTACACATTCCTTCCATTTGCTACTTACAAACAAACATGCACCTTCTCTCTCTGTTCCTTCACTCACTCCAGCACACACACCCATTCCACACTCCCACTCTCTCACATCTGAACCTTTCCATTTGGTCTCTGTCATTCCACATACATCCAGCCTGGCATTCACTAACACTTCCAGAACCTCTCTCTCTTTTGTGCCATCATTCATGCCACTAACATTCCACGTAGCCATTCTCAGAATGTCCGAAGGAATGTCCTTAGT
Source organism: Paralithodes platypus (assembly GCA_032716605.1). NCBI lineage: Eukaryota > Metazoa > Arthropoda > Malacostraca > Decapoda > Lithodidae > Paralithodes > Paralithodes platypus. Next base: position 58,281,031 of record CM064498.1, on the reverse strand, counting down.
CGGTCGTGGTTCGTCAACGTAGGTTCCGTCCGCATCCGAGGCTGTTCGTTCGTTTTTCTATCTATCTATCTATCTATTGCCTGACGCCGTGATCCCCGAAGGGGTGGCCACGAACGAACCGCCCCCATGCACCTCTGTCCCCAGTCAGTCGACGCCCCTCCCCCCAACCAGCACCGCCTTCGTTCATGTACTTCCTCACTCCATCCTTCCACCTCATATTCGGTCTACCTCTCCCCCTCTGTCCCTCCACCTCGCTCTCGTACACCCTCTTAGTCATTCTCTCGCTTTCCATACGTTCCATATGGCCGAACCATCTCAAGTTGTTCCTTTTCACACTTTCCAGCACATCTACCTCCACACCACACCTCCTTCTTACTTCCTCATTAGTCTGTCTATCCCTCCATGTAACTCCGCACGCACTCCTTAAGTAATTCATTTCCACTGCTCTCACTCTTGGTCTGAGTCTCTCAACCAACGTCCATGCTTCGCTTCCGTAAGTCAGTGTCGGGATTACCACACTGTCATGCAAGGACTTCTTCACTTCCATTCTTTGCTTAGATATTTTTTCCGGGTGGGGGTCGCAAGCCCACCGACCCAACCTCTTTAGTCGCCTCTTACGACACGCAGAAGGCACGTGGGGCATATTCTATTCCCTAACCCCCAGGATAAATAAATTAAATATGAACAATGCCTGGGACTGGGTGATAAATTAAGTTACCGTCAACTGGAGCGAATTCGGACGATTTTTGTGTATTTCCGTAGCATGTAGTCTTGTTTTTATCTCAATGTAAGATCTTAAGTATTGTATGTGTAGCTGGTACATTGGGGTATACAATCATAGTACAGTATTAAAGAAATGAAAATACATTGCATATATTTAATATAAATAGAATAAAGGTGTCCGAATTCGGACAAGATTTGGGGCAATTTCGGACACCTAGCCTGAATTCGGACATGTATATAAAATACATTTATAGGACTAACCAGTGATCCCAGTATAGATTCGGACCTTTCAGGGGTCAATTCAGACATCTTTGAAAATTTTAAAAGGGTCTTATCATACTCCCTGAAAACGTAAAGACCATAAATACCAAATCATAAGATACAACACTTTTGGGTGAATTTCGGACATATCTGGATGTATTGACCTATACTCTGGGTAGCAGTATGAGCCTGACAATGTAAAAATAAGGATTATTGTGACATAACTCAGAAATATCCTGTGTAATTATAACTATAAACCCAATTACACTCAATATCCGAATCTGACAGGTTATAGCTAAAGTTAGATTAAATAATATTACATGTATTTATTTAATTAATTTTCATCCTGTCCAAATTCACCCCATTTTTACAGAAATTTAAAAAATAAATAATTTAATACCCAATTACGGGAATAATATATAAGATGATGCCAATTAATTATTTTGTACTTTCAAACTAATTACGAAAGTACTGTACATCTTGGAACTAATAACTTTCCTGCATCTACTCATTATAATTTATGTCAAAGAAAGTTTGCCATTGTTACAAAATTTAATTATATACAGTGGAGCCCCCATCCTAGCTGCTAATCGGTTCCGCAGAAATAGAGCTAGGATTGAAACAGCCAAGATTGTAATTGCTGAAGGAATGGTAGATGGATTAAGGATTATGTTTAGTAATGTGGATGTGTTTACCCAGGACAAGAAAAGATAACTGATATGTAGGTTGCAGGATGAAGGGGAAAAACCTGATGTCATAGCCCTACAGGAAGTAAGACCAAAAAATGTTAGAATTGAAAGGGAACTGGTGGAATATAGTTTGGAGGGTTTTGAGTTATATGAGAGAAATGCTATTAGAGCAGAGGTTGGAAGAGGACTGTTTATTTATGTAAGAAAAGAGCTCAAGGTTAATGAGGTGGATATGAGACAGCAGTATTGTGAGTATTTGTGTATGGAAGTAAAATGTGTAAGAGGATCAATTCTAATTGCCTCTATATATAGAAGCCCAAATAATAGCAGGGAGAGGATGATAACCTACTGAAAGCAATGGAGGAGATAATAGAGAGAACAAATATAAAAAAATTATTGGAGATTTCAATTTGCCAAGGATCAACTGGGCAAATTGTACTACTCCAGCGGGACAGGGTAGCCTGGAAAATAAGTTTATAGAGAAAGTGAGAGATTGTTTTTTAACGCAACATATTGTAGAGATGACAAGATATAGAGATGGGACACAGGGGAGTGTACTTGATTTGATTTTTAGCAATGAAGAGGATATAGTGGAACATGTTAATGTGATTGCCCTATAGGTCGTAGTGACCATGCCTGTATAAGCTTTAGTTGTAACATTAAATCAGAGAGGGATAATAGAAGCAATAGAAAATATACATGTATGATAGAGCAGATTATGAGCTGCTGAGACGGTGTTTGGACATTGACTGGGGGGAATACTTGAACGGTGAAGACGCTGAAGGAATGTGGAGGAAAATTAGAGCCAAACTGGAGAATGCTGTATCCAAAAGTGTACCAGTAAGGGAATATAAGGATAAAACAAAATTGAGGAAAAGAACTAACCCAGAATTGCCAATGAAAAGAAAGCTTTGGATATTGATTAGAAGAAAGAAACGATTGTGGGAAAGATTAAAATTGTTAAAAAAGAACAGGGGGAGTAGTATAGAGGCTAAGGAAGTGGATCTGGAACGCAGACAAATAAACAATAAAATAAGGTGGGAAACAAGGAGGGGGGTGAAGGAGAGAGAGATAGCTAGAAATGTGAAGGATAATCCAAAAATATTCTGGAAGTACATTCAGGAAAAGTTAACAAGAAGAGTAGGGATCCCAGAGCTGGTAGGGGGGTTGAATGATGGGAGTAGAGCAGAGACTGATAAGGAGAAAGCAGAGGTGCTGGGGAAATACTTTGGGGGGGTACTAACAGTGGAGTCGGAGGATGCAGTGCCTACTATTCCCATCAAACAGGCACCGGCACTAGAACTAATAGAGTTTTCCCATGCTAGAATAAGAAGGGCTATAGAAAAAATGAACAGAAGTAAGTCACCGGGACCGGATGGGATACACCCAAGAATCATAAAGGAAGGAGGGGAGATGTTAGTAGAGCCATTGAAAATGTTATTTGAGGTATCATTTAATACAGGACAAATCCCGATGGACTGGAGAGAGGCGAACATAACAGCTATATTTAAGAAGGGAAAGAGAAATGACCCAGGGAATTATAGACCAGTCAGTTTGACAAGTGTTGTGTGTAAACTAATGGAAACGGTAATTAGAGAAGGAATAATGGATCATATGAAGTCAAACCAACTTTTCAGTGGGAGACAATTTGTTAGTAGTCTTGGCAAATCCAACGTCAAGGCTATTAACCTAATTGCAATGACGACTTGTCTATTTGGACTGCTATGTCGTCATTCCAACCGCGGTTAAAAAGAAAACGTCTAGAGTCTACTCCTTATCTTGCTCTAGGAGACGTTGTACATTAACCAAAACTACCACCGAAGGTGAAAAAAGCATAGAAGAGAAGAAAAAGGGGTTTACCTTAGTTACCGCTTAAGGCCCATCCTGTGTTCCGTCATGTGCAGATCCCTGTCGAACGTGCGCATGAGCGACCCTCTCTTGTCATCATTTTTTCACGCGCTCCATTGAATGAAGTCGCTTTTGTTGTGCTCCTTTAATTCACCCTGTTTAGGTTCGTTTCGGCTTATCTGGCCTTCTTTTTTGTTAGACAGATGTTACGTGATCTAGGGCACACGTAAATGGGCTCCTCAGTGTGTTTAATGGAGACGCGTGTGGAAATAGCTACCGAAGGTACGGGGGCGCCTGGCGTTCCTCGTGTGTGTTTTTCATTCCTTTCTCTTTTCATATTCTTTTTTCCTGTTAGTCTGGGCATAGTTTAGCTTTTAGCTTATTTTAGCCTAGCTTGTTTCTCATTCAGGAATTGCTATGCCCCTATGAGTTTTCATATTTTCATAGCCTAGGTGTACAGTTGGTTCACAATCTGAGATTTCGTGGTGGCGGTGCTGTTTGTCGGGTTTGTGTCGGCCGCATTATTAGCGTTATTCCCGAGTCCCCCATTTCGAGCCTTCACTGTGTCTCAAGGGCCTGGGCGCTTGGTGGTTCGTGATATCCAGGGGTACCCCACGGGGGCCCCTCCCTCACACCACAGGGTTTTTCGCCCCTGACACATTCTCTCCTCACGGCTAGGCCACCCTTTTTCTCGCCAGTTTCATTTACTGGTTTTTGTGTTCCCTTACTGTTTTCTCCTCCATCCTTTCATACCCTTTTGCCCAATCCTGGGGTACCCTACGGGGGCCCCTGTTTGTGCCAAACCACCCTTCCTGCCACTTCTCCTCATGGGCTTTGCTCTATCTCTGTGGGTTGGGTGGTTCCTGGGGATGTGCCTCCTCTCCCCTGGTGTGTCTTCCTTGCCTCTCCCTTGACCGGTTGAGTCAGGATATTATCAAGGAAGACACTGCTCAGCTTGATGGCCATCGTCGCTTGGAGTTCATAAGGAGATGACGCTTTTTTCTGGGCCTCTTTTGGTATTCCCTAGACGCTCCTCTCGCTTTTTCGGCGCCGGACCATCTCGGCCGGTCCCGCAAATTTGCGGGGGCTTGATTCGGTCCTCTGGGACATTTCGGCTCCCCGCAAATTTGCGGAGATCGTTGGGGGGTCCCGCAAAATTGCGGGAGGGTGGTGTCGGTATGGTTATGCCTCCATTGGCCCGCAAATTTGCGGTAATAGTTGGCTTTCACTATTGACTTTTTTTATGTCATCTTGTTGCCTGATACTATATTGGTGTATGCACTTTACTGGTGTTTTAGGCCCTGCATGTAAGATGTTGAGTGGTGGTTAACACTTTCTCCATCTTTGCAGGTTCTGCTAGTGCTCTTCCGCCTCGGCCGCCCTCCTCACCTACCTCTGTGCTCCCAGTTTAGGGTGAGTACGGATACCTGTTTGCATGTGTGTTCCTGTTTCCCCATGCTCCTTCCCTGGTTCTTCTTGGACATTCTCTCCACTTACTCCTTCGACGTGCTGATTATGGTGTGTGTTCTTCTAGTGCAGGTAGGCTGCCTTGGTTGTCGCTCCCCGTGCTTGGAGAGGCACAAGTCCTGCTTGCGCCACTCGCTCTGTGTGTCCTCTACGGCCTACCTCCCTGCTCTGTGTGGCACGTGTCTGGCCCTGGTGGTTGTGCTGCTCCATGGCCCTGGTTCCTCGGCGGCGGCTGTGGCCTCTGCTTCCCTTCCGTCAGTGTGGACGATGGTCTCCCGCCACATTAGGACTGTGGGCCACCGTTCCCCGGCCTTTGTTGCCGACCGGATCCGCGTCGCCCTGGGTATCCCTGACCCGACTGAAGGCCGTTCACCTGGCCCTCTCCCTGCTCGCCCTCTCCCCTGGGTCCTGCAGCCGGTCGTCCCATCGTCGGGGGGTTCCCCGGCTCCGTCCACGCTCTCGCTCGCCTCGTCGTCCTCCTGATCGCCTTGACGACGCCCATCGCCCTCGTCATGGTTCTCGCCCTGAGGCCAGGGTTAGCGGCTCTGCCCCTGTGCGCCCTCCCCTGGCCTCTACGGATAGGGGCTCTACTCCCTTCCGCCCGCTTCCCCAGCCCAGACGACTTCCTCTTACGTTGTCCTCTCCGCGTGCGGTTGTTCATGCTGTAGCTGGCCCTCTGCTCCCTCCTCCTACACTGTCCAGGAGGGTCCGCCTGGATGTCGTTGCTTCTCCTACTTCACCTGCTTCAGTGCCTATTCTTCCTTCACGGTCTCGTCCCACGGTGGTGGTCCCTCCCTCCTCCGCCTCGGTGTCGGGCCGCCCTGTTATCTCAGCCCCGGGGATCCTTGCTCTGTTTCCCCCCGCGGCTCCTGGCCTCCTTTCACCCGGCCAGCCTTCCCACTCCCGTCGTCCTGCTCCTCCTCATTCTTCTCTTCCTGGCCTTCACTTACCGTCTCGCCAGGGGGGTACCCCTCCTCTTCCCTCGGTGGGGTTTCGCGAGGTTTTGGGGTCCCCTTTCTCAGGAGCTGATGTGTCGCTGGTAGAGGGGAATGGTGCTGTTTCCCCCTCGGCCGTTCGTGATCGGGGACGAGTCCCTCCACGGCGACACAACCGTCGTCGCTCGCCTTCCTTGGGCCGCGACGCTGCTGGTTCGTGTCGTGGGTCTCGCTCACGCTCGCCCCTGCGGGCCGCCCAATCTGGGGGGGGTAGCCTCTCTCGGATCGATTGTCGGCTATGCAGGGCTGGGTTGTGTCACGCTTCGACGGGCGCTTGGTGTCGATGGAAGACTCCCTCTTCTCGCCCTTCTTGGCGGTGACTCACCCTCCGCGCCTCACCCTACCTACCCCTGCTACGGTCCCCCTCCCTTCTGCAGGCCTCCGCTCTGGTCAGACTTCGGCCGCCCTGACATCCTTCCGGCTGTTCAGTCCCTGGCTGTGTTGACGGGTCTGTCCTCCTATGGGACAGGTTTGTGCGACGCCGGTACGCCTGGCTTAGCCATCATGCTCGGTCACCCTCTCCCATTGGAGGCCTGGTTTGCTGAGGCCTTCGACTTCACACACCGATCCGTCGACGGCTCTCCTTCCGTCCCTCCCCCGGAGTCGTCCCTGATTTTGCCTCCTCTTGTGTCTGTCGGCGGGTTGGACGGCGCGTTCTGGTCCTGGATGAGCGCGCCCGTTCTTGAACTTTGTTCTATTGCTACCCCGTTCTTCTCTCCCCCGGATCAGCCCTCTGTCGCCAAGGTTTTTCCCTTGCGACAGAGGGTGACGGACTTCTTGTCTTGTCTTTAGGTTCCCTCCAGACGTCTGTTCACCACCTGCGGCTTTTCGAGGCGTCTGCGCCAGGCGATCTTCGCGAGGGTTTGGACCGCGTTCAGCGGGTCCACCTTCGGCTCGCGGTGTCTTTGGTTCCCGAGCTGAAGGCGGTTTTGTGCGCGGCGACTCGGCACCGCACGACGGTACGGTCTTCGTTCTGCCGGCCGGCCCCCTTGGTTATTCGTCAGGGTTTGTTGTACTCTGCGCTATCTCCGTCGGGTTTTTTTTACGCAGGATGCTTGGGAATGCTACGCTTCTCTGTCGGCGGCCCCTGCTTCCGCCACACGACGCCGCGCTGTGTCGTTACGGACCCTGCTTACGTCACGCACCGACACGCTGTGCCGTGCGCGGGGTCTTCTCAGTCCAGTCCTTCTGCCGGTCCTTTTCGGGGTGCTGCTGCAAGTGCTGCCGCCTTGCACGGGCGCAGGACTGGGACGTTGCTGGCCAGTGCATCAGTTCCGCCTCGCACTTCTGTTCTTGCCCCTTTCATCCCCTCTGTGTCGGGGCTGGCCGGCCTTCCACTTCCGGCCGCCCTTCGAAGGGGTCAGCCCCGCGCCGGCCTGGGGTTGGGGTGGCCCGCCCTTTTCGACGAGGTTGGGGGGGGCGGGAGTAGAGGAGGTCACCGTGGCGCTCATGCCCGCACGGCCCGTACCGGGGGTACCTCCACGTCAACACAATGTGTAGTTCTCTGGGTCGGCCTCCTTGTTCTTCTTCTCGCCTGGGCGTACCGGGTCGCTCCCCTCCTCTCGGGTGCTCCCTCGGGTTGTTTTCGCCCTTGCGCCCCTCGGTAGCCGCGAGGGACGTTGGGGGCGGCGGGTTGCGCGGAGGGGTCTCACCTGGAGGTGGACGTCCAGACCCCCACTCTGCTCTTGTCACCGACAACGGCCCATCTCTTCAGAGGTGGCCCACGTGTTCACTTCCATGCCCGAGCTGGGTAGCGTCGAGGGAGTTGACCGCCGGTCACCCGGTTTTCCTCTCCCGTGTCTTTCTGGTTCCGTCGCCGACCTGCGACGCGATGCGACCGGTGGTGGATCTGTCGGCCCTCAACGGGCACATCGTGCACACACGGTTTCGGATGCTGCCGGTACCCCTGGTACGCCTGGCCCTGTGCCCTCTGTCGTGGGTAGTGTCGCTGGCCCTCCAGGATGTGTCTTGGCTCGTTCCTCTCCATCCTCGCTTCCAGCGATTCTTGGCCGTTCGGACTTCCGGTCGTGTGTTCCTGTTCGACGGCCTTCCCTTCGGTCTCCACATCGCGCCGCAGATCTTCTCCGCACTGGTGGGGCAGGCTCTGGGTCCTCTCCTCAGGAGCGGGCTCCAGCTCCTGTTTTCCTTGGCCGTTTGGTTGGTAGTTTCCGACGCCCTCGGCCTGTGCATTGGCGACGCCCTCACAGTCGTTCGCAACATCGCACGGTTAGGGTTCCCCTTCGATGTTCCCAAGTCACGCTTGACCCCGTCGCTTGTCGTGCCATGGGTCGGTCTCGCATGGGTTTTGTCCGGCGCTACGGTGACCCGGGGTCTGCCGGCCGCGGTGCACCTTCGGTGGACGGTCCTCGCCGTGTTGCACTCGGTCTCCCTCCCGGGGTGGCTCTGGGACTCGTTCGTGGGTTCGCTGCATTGGGCCGCTCTGCCCCTTCCCTTAGGGAGCCTCTGGCTACGCCGCCTCCTCCTCATGGGCACCGCGGTGTTTCCGTTGCCCCTATGGATCGGCTCCTGCCGCTCCCGCGTACCGTTCGCCGACGCTTCGGTCGCTGGGTTGCTCGGGGCTCGCTCTCTGCGGCTGTGCCCTGGACCGCCCCCCCCCGCCGACGGTCTGGGTAACCACAGATACGTCGAGCGCGGTTGGGTGAGGTTCCCAATCGAACCTGGGACGTCCACTTCCCGGCAGATGGGTGGGTCTCCCTCCTCTTACCCGTCTATGCCCTCGGATTGTTGGTTCCTTTGTTCTTCCTGCGGGACCACGCGCTGGCCCTTCGGGGTAAGTCGGTGGCCTTCGGGTTGGACAAGACAAGCTGTCCCCTGTTTCCTTATGCGGGGGTCCTCCAGGTCGTTGACTCTATTGGGGGTCTCGGTGGAGTTGTTCTTCCTCGCGGACCGACACCCCTTCTCCTTGCATGCCTCCTCCCTGCCCGGGCCTGCCACCCTTTGGGCGGCCGCCCTGTCGAGAGGGCAGGGCGTTCTTGTAGAATGGGCGATGAAACGGACTGTGTTCGCCGACCTCGCGGCTTCCTGAGGTGTTCCGGAGGTCGCCTTGTTCGCATCGGGGGTGCCGCGCCAGTTGCCTCTGGACCTCTCCCTCCGGCCTCGCGCTCCGGGGGGGGTCCGGACGCTTTCATGGTCGCCTGGTACAGGTGGCGGTCGATATCCATCTTTCCGCCACCAGACGCGCTGTTGATGTGCCCAGTCCTCGCGAAGCTGCGGCTGTACCACGGCTGCGTCTGGCTCCTCGCGCCTCTGTGGCCGGCACGGACTTGGTCCGCCCGGTTGCCGCGGTGGTGCCCGAGTCCGGTCCCTCTACCTGTCTCCGGCTTCCACTTGGGCTAGGTTGGGGTCCTGCGGACCTCTTTGGCCTTCGCATCGTGCTTGTTCATGAGGCACGGTGGCTCCCGGTTCCTGGCCGTCTTCTCCTTGGGGGACTTACGGGTCCCGCTGGAGGTCTTTTACTAGGTGGCTACAGGCCACTCGCCTGCCAGTTGGCTCTCCTTCCCTCGTCCTACGCTCCTCGTTTCTCCTCTTCCGTACACGTCTCTTTCCAGTCGACGCTATACGTACCCACTTGTCTGCCGTCCGGGGGGTTCTTTGGGTCCGTCGCTGGGCTGGTCGTTCCGCCACAGGTGCTGGATTCCTTCCTGACGGCTGCCTTCCGGGATCGACCGCCTCCACGCCAGGTCCCTCCGCTGTGGGATCTGGGGCGGGCTCTGGTCCTTCTGGCTTCCCCCACGTATACAAGGGCCGCTACGCCGGTTCCGTTGCTCGGGCGTCCACTCTTCCTTGTCGCTCTGGCCACTGGGGATCGGGTGTCTGCACTAGCGGCATTGTCACGGCCCCGGGACTGCGTGCGATTCTCCCCGTCCTTGCATGGCGTCTCGTTCGCCTCCTCCCCACCTTTTGTTACCACGCATGGGAGGGAGGCCCCCGTTTTCCAGCCTTTCGCCGTCCAGGCTTTACGGCGTGGGCATCCTCGCCATGTGTTGTGCCCGGTGTCAGCCTTGCACTCCTCTGTTGCGTCTGTGGCGCCGCCTTCGGGTACTGCTGTGTGGGTGTCTCCTCGGACAGGTGGGAGGCTCTAGCAGGTGCAGCTGGGCCGCCACGTTTGTCGGACCGTTCGTGCCCGTTACCCTGTTTGTAGGGGTTCTGCGCGCGATGTCAGATCCTTTGCTGCCTCCTTCCGGTTCCTGCCACATCGATCCTTCCCTGCCTTCGCCTCAGCGGTTTTGTGGTCTTCTATCAATTCCTTCATCTCCTCCTACCTCTCCGTGTCCAGTGTTCGACCCCCTCGGCCGGTGATTGCTCTCGGGGGTCGTGTTTCCTGGTGCTCTGGCGAAGATCCCTGGTCTTCCCCCCTTGTCCCTCGTTCTTTTCCTTTGTTTTTTTGACAAAGGGGGGGGGGGGGGGTGTATGGGTTTGCAACACTGGATTGCAAGTTTGGGATTATGTATTGTTCCAGTACATAAGTGTTTTTGCCACATTGAAAATTGTGTTTTGTTCTTGTGTTCAGTGTTTTTGTTGGTTTTTGAAGAAAAGGGATTTTGGGTACAGTACCTTTTTGGTTTCAGACAAGTCTATGTTTTTGCATTACTATGAATGACGGGCATGTGTTAAAACTGTTCTTTTTAGCTACTCCTCAGTTTTTCACTCTTTTATTAAACTCTCTTGTTTAAATTGTGTCTTTGTCATTCGTACTTTTGTTTTATGCATTGGTTTTTTTGGTAGGTTGGGCTTGGATGTCCTCCTCCTATTTGTTATGCAGCCTTGACGTTGGATTTGCCAAGACTACTAACAAATTGGGAGGTTTGACGTACCTCCCAACCTACCAAATAGGAAAACCTACTATTTGGTAGTAGTCTTGGAAAATCCAACGTACATAATACCCTCCCTCACGCCGGACCCCTGCCCATCCGCGTTCTTCTGCTGACGTGAGATGTGATGACAAGAGAGGGTCGCTCATGCGCACGTTCGACAGGGATCTGCACATGACGGAACACAGGATGGGCCTTAAGCGGTAACTAAGGTAAACCCCTTTTTCTTCTCTTCTATGCTTTTTTCACCTTCGGTGGTAGTTTTGGTTAATGTACAACGTCTCCTAGAGCAAGATAAGGAGTAGACGTTTTCTTTTTAACCGCGGTTGGAATGACGACATAGCAGTCAAAATAGACAAGTCATCATTGCAATTAGGTTAATAGCCTTGACGTTGGATTTTCCAAGACTACTACCAAATAGTAGGTTTTCCTATTTGGTAGGTTGGGAGGTACGTCAAACCTCCCAGTTCGGATTCTTGCCGGGGAGGTCGACGGTACTACAGCTAATTAAGGTGGTAGATGATTGGATGCAAATTCTAGAAGATGGTGATGTAATAGACGTGGTATATTGCGATTTTATGAAGGCCTTCGATAAGGTCCCACATAAAAGGTTAATAGAGAAAGTTAGAAGCTATAATATAGGGGAGAAATGTGTGAAATGGATAGAAGCCTTCCTGAAAGATCGGAGACAGAGGGTACTGGTGAATGGAATAGGCTCGGGGTGGAGGGAAATTACAAGTGGGGTACCTCAGGGATCTGTGTTGGGACCACTGCTGTTCGTTATATTTATCAATGACTTGCCTGAAGTTATAACTAATGGAAGTGAGGTATACCTGTATGCGGATGACACTAAACTATATAGAAGAGTGAGGAGTAAGGAAGATATGGGTTTGCTTCAAGGAGATGTGGAGGGCATGAAGGGATGGTCTGAGCATTGGTTAATGCCTTTTCATCCAAAAAAATGCAAGTACATGCGGATTGGGACCAGCAAGATAGACAAGGTAGGATACAGTATGTATGAAGCGATGGAGGAAGTGAGTGCAGAAAAGGATATAGGAGTAGTGATAGACAATTTGTTAAATTTCTCAGAACATTTAGCGGAAAAGATAAACAAAGCCAATAGAATTGTAGGGCTGATAAGGAGGACATTTGTGTCACTTGACGAAGAAATCTTCAGGAATCTCTATACAGCGCTGGTTAGGCCGCACCTGGAATATGCGAACCAGGTGTGGGCTCCATATATGGTAAAGGATATAGAAGCAGTGGAGAAAGTGCAGAGGAGAGCTAGCAAGCTGGTACCAACGTTGAAGAACGCGGGCTATGAGCAGAGGTTGAGGACACTGGGGCTTCCGACACTGGCATATAGGAGAAAGAGAGGGGATATGATAGAGACTTTTAAGATAGTGTCAGGAAAGTACGATGAGGATGTGTGTGAAGGTATCTTCTTGAAGCGGGAGGGAACAAGAACGAGAGGACACTCTAAGAAAATTTACAAAGAAAGAAATAGGCTTGAGAAGGCAAAGAACTCATTTTGTGATAGAGTGGTAAATGAGTGGAACGCACTGCCCCAGTATGTAGTCGATTCCGAATCAATAAGGGAGTTTGAAAGTAATCTTGATAAAGCATGGGGAAGACAAGATTTGAAGTTTGATTATAAAACAAAAATACAGAATAGTAAGAATGTTGCGTCTGCTACCGCCGCCGCCAACACCGTGAACGACCGCAGCAGTGCAAGTACTGGTACTGAGCTGGATACACAGGCATAGTTTGCCTTTTTCCAGAGGATCTACTGTAAGAAACTGTAAGAAGATCGGGGCACTGTTCTTATGGGGAAAATTCAATCGGTTCCGTGCTCATGCCAACATTTGCGTCTTTTTCTATTTTTTGCCTACGAAAACATGTTTTATTGTACACAAATTAAATTTTATGCATTATACTGTACAGTATCATATAATACACAATAGAATAAGTTTTTAATAACTAGAAAAAAAAGGCCCAATATCTAAACAATTACCGCACTTTTTCCCAGTGTTAGGCTATGAAAACATGTTTTTTGTCTAGGCTACATCAAGTAGCCTAGGCCTAATTCTTATGCATTGTAAATAATAATGTAGACATGGCTAAATGACAGTCCTAACCATAAATACTGTAGATTGGGGCATTGTTTCTATCATGCAAATTTTGTTAGGCCTAGCCTAGGCCTAGGTTCTAAATTCGTCCAGCCACCCCTCAAGTACCCATTTCGCCCCAAATACATCCAATAAATACATATTATGAGGAAAAGACGTATAAATACGTATTATGAGGAGATTACTTACCACACAGATTTTATTATAAATCATTGTCATATTTAGCCTAGCCTAGGCTAACATCGTCTAGGCTAGGCAATTCAATCGCTTTCGTCCGACATGGACTGGTCTTTGCTGTGTTTTGAGCATGAAATTCCTTCATTGCTACCACCAGGCCAACCATCCCTATCACTAGATGTACTAGGTTATAATAAACGCGAGAGATAAGGGGTTCAGGCACAAAAAGGCTTGCAAACGGTTGTTTTGTCAACACAGATACTAGCTAAACTGCAAGCGCCTGCTTAGTGATGACGTCATACAAAGATGGCGGCATCTTGCGCATTTGACGATCGGATCTCGGATTCACTTGGATTTCGTCTCTAAATGGCAAGCTACTGGCAGATTCTTTCGTTATGTTAAAACAAAATTATTGTTTTTGTTTGTTTTCTAGTTTTATGTCGAGTTTTTCGTTATTTTTGCTATTTTTTCGGGTTTCGGCTGGGATTTTGATGCGAGGAATGAGGCTTTTGGCGCGAGAATTGAAATGGGGAATATTTGGTGTGTGGTGCGAGAATTGAATCAACGAAGACCGGTGTATAAGACGTACATAACGCGCTCGCTCACTCTCCAACCAACCTCCGTCCCAGCTACACACGCTAAGCCTTCTTCCTATACTGTAGTTCCTTTACTTCACCAGGTGTTTTCGCTTCACTTTTCATCTCATATTCCATATAGTCACTACATCATCATCTTTGTTAATTAGCACAAACTTAACGTAAATATCTAGCCTATCCTAGCCTCTTTTCATACGCTGTTTACCTTACTAACCACTTCGAGTCATCTAGCCTATTTTCCGCCATCCTCCAATCACCAGCTGAGTTCATCAAAGGGTAAATATTTCTATATGGTTAATACTTCTTCAAAATCAATAATATACAGTCCACTTATCTAAATTAACCATATAATTGGTCCTTAAACCTTTCACAAGTTTGCCCCCCCCCCACCCCCCACCCCTTTTTTTTTGGGGGGGGGAGTTATTCAGCGGTCGGTAGTTGCCTTGCTTGGAGTGGGGCTGGCCTATCCCTGTTTTTGTCATGAGTCCTACTACGTCCTCCAGGCCCCGGTCTTTTGGCCCCATGGGGCTGTCGTTTTTTTTTCGTCCGCTCTTTGCTCTGGCCGCCCCAGGTGCCTGACCACCAGTGGGACAGGATGTGGAAACTAGTGGATAGGTCAGGGCTGCGACGGGAGTTTTACGCAGAATGAAAAGTGTGACGCACCCCAGTGCTTTGCAACGCAACCTGATTGTACTCCTTGGTACTCGACTGTACCGCCCGTGATCTGGCTACCGTCAGCCGCAATGTATATTGAGTGTGACAACTTATAACTATGTTCTTTGTATCTCTGCAAAGGTCTCGTCATGTGCTAACCAGTGGTGGGTTTTGTTTTAAGCCATGTCGAGACCTTCCATTTAATATGTAGTATCAATAGAGAAGTTGATAGATGAGACAATGGGAGTTCAGAGAGAGAGAGTGAGTTAGGCTTCAGAGCAAGAGGGTAGCAACGTGCCACACTGCCGGCCGGGTGGGTTGCCAGACGTATGGACTGGTTGGCAGCCCTGCGCTTATAGCTAGGCGCGACAGGGTTGGTAGTCCATTGTTGCCTGCCTACGCTGCCTGGGCTGGGCCCATGTTGTCGTACAGCACACTGCCTGGAGGCTGGCTGCGTGTTCCATGACCAGGTTGCCTAGAACCTTTGAGATTCTAACATCCCTTGCCCTCTCTCCCAACTTCTCACTGTTGCACTCTTTCTCTCTGACGACATTACTCTCATTTCATTCTTCTCTCTATTTAAATGCATCACCTTCCCTTGAGGTCCTAAAGGAGTTTCAGCACTCACCTCTCGTATTACTCTTAGGACAAGCATATATTTACATGTATTAGATTTAAGGGGTTAATGTGAACAGCGATCTTCTTGATGAGGATAGTTGGTGAACGTTCTACATGTTCACGAGTTATATGCCCCGCTCATCATCCCATTTGTGACTAGACTGGTGCCATGTGTAAGAGCCCGACCATGCCCAGGAGTTGTCTGTAGAGGGACGAGGACTTAGCATTGATTTGCATACCGAGCCAGGTGCGAGTGTAGTACCCGAGACTACAGCTCGCTCGTAGTGCCGGTATAGTAGAGTAACGTAATTTATCTGTCCTTGTGTTCTCTACAGTCTTCTCCTGGGTTCTCGCTTTCGGTGCTGGGACTCGTTGTTCCTGTGACTTGGCCTGCTAGCTAGAACACATGGGGATGATGAGTGGGATATATCTTTATTTTACTATGCATTGCAGCTCTCTTTAAGTATATGTATGTAACCCTTTACAATACACATTACTCACACACAAGACAACACTATTAATACTTTCATGTATCAATTAACTGCACTGTCGTTTTGCTGCTGTGTCCGGAGTTCTGTTGCGTAGGGCGCATACGGACTCGGAGGGGAGACAGAGTGAGAGAAGCGAAGTAGCCTATGCGGTAGTAGGCTACCGGCGCAGTACTGTTGCCTGCAACCTTTTAGTTATTCCAAGTATAGATTCATTATTATAATAAGTGACTACTATTTATGTTCCTCCCATGTGTATTATTAGGTATCTACTGGATCATGAACATCTTGTATGCTACATGCTAGTGCATGTTAGTAGGGGACAGTTATTGTAGTGCACGCGCTTTCAAGTAGGCGTGTACATTTGTCATTTAGCATTTCACTGTCATACCTTTAGCCTGCTTCTATTCTACATTATTAGAGGCTTAATATTAACGTAGTTTCTTGAGTATTGCATTTCTTTAGTAATAACGTAACCTATAAATGTCTGAGGGAGTTTAGCCTCATAGCCTACCCCTGTTGTACACTTTCGCCGAGTTAAGGTACCTCGTTACCGTAGACGATAACTCTGTAGGGCGTTGGTGCTTTTGTTGTCTGGAGCATATAGTATTTGGGACTGGAATCGAGCGTGTCGTTGTCACTTAAGCCATTTCTGTCCTACGATCAAGAATCCCGAATATGTATTGCCGATCCAGCCGTAACAAAAGTTATAAATCTGATCCAGTACAGTACTCAAAACAATAATTAGCCTACTTTAAATGCTTTTTCGGGCTCATTAAATTATATTAAAACTACTTTAGCCCTAGAAAATCTTGCACAATTGGCACGGCATTAAGATTAAATTCATCCATACTGTACAGTACTGTATTTTAAATTCAATCTAGATTTAATTTAAATCTAGATCAAAATTATACTGAAAAATAACTTCTTTAAAATTTAAAGGTTATTCATTCACATATCTTTCTAAATTCTACTCTCGTCGTGTGCCCTGAAGGCAGGGTAATATGATAGCTGATAGGCTGAGTGTGTTAATCCAACTCAAAACTTTTTTCCTTGTGACTTCTTGAGATGAACTTTTCTTGTGTACAATTTTCACATTTATTAAATTTAATAATATAAAATTAGCGGTACCCATTGAGTTTAGCCTGTTTAAATTACCCTATAGGCTCTCTCTCTCTTAAAATTCTTGAATTTATTATAACTTTAAACGGTACCTCTCTTTTTTACATCTGGAGACTTTTGGCCTATACTGTATTGTACTAAATTTCCCTCCCGGCTTTTCTTAACTTATGGTGTAATGATTCTATAATTTCATAACTATTATGTAAGGAGTTAAATTGAAAAGCTCCAGATTGCTAGTCTACATTGCGCACAATTCTTATTCCGCATTTCGTGAGGGTGGTTTAATTTCGGCTCGCGATTTAATTTGATTTCTCGGAGTACTGTATTGTTGTCCGCAACTTATTCGGTCTGGCATTGATAGTTTGATTTAACGTCAATAGAATTCCTTCCCGTATAATCATGGCTAAAAGTGTACAAAAGCGTCGGGCTGGGCTTAAGGGTTCTTTGACGGTCTTGACCTCTGACATTGATGAATTCCTTGATTCAGCGTCTAGAGTGGAGGTGGAGGCCAGGTTGCTCAGTATTCAAAAGCAACTTGACAAGTATGAGGTCACACAGGAGGACCTGGCCAACATTTACGAGGACGCCGAGTATATCGAGGTGATAAGAGAGGATACCCTATATATGGAGGGCATACAAGTAATCGTTGCCACACTGAAGGGATCTTGATTCCAGAGGTCAAGAAAGAGCCAAGGAAATCCGCAGACAAATTACCACATCTTACTCTTCCAAAATTTGAAGGTGATGCCACATTGTGGTCGGGATTTTGGGAGATGTTCAAGTGTACCATCCATGACAATCCCGACCTCACAGATATACAACGCTTCACCTATCTAAAGGGTCAGCTTCTGGGTGATACACATAAGCTAGTCGAAGGATTCATTATCGAAAGTGCAAGTTATGCCCCAGCAATAGAGCTCCTGCAAGAGACATATGGGCATCCAGATCGAATCAAGGCAGCTTATGTTACCAAATTCAATCAATTAGTGTCACCCAAACACCAAACAGCTGACCTGAAGGACTTCTATGCCAATACAGAGAGTGTGATGAGGTCAATCATTAGCCATGGTATTTGTTTGGAGGAATTTTGTGTGGTGACTCTTGTCAATAAGTTACCATCACCACTAAAAGAAACCATAAAACGGGAAATGGGAGACTTGAGCCTGGATTATAAGAAATTCACCCATTGCTTCCAGGCTGAAGTGTACAATATGGCGGGTCAAGACAGAGTAGGGGGTACACCCATGGCTACGGCAACATTTACCGCCCAAAGTGAGTACAGGAAATTCAACTGTGTTCTGTGTAGTGGCACCAATCATTTATGGTACAAGTGTATTAAGTATAAGTGAGGAGTAAGGAAGATATGGGTTTGCTTCAAGGAGATGTGGAGGGCATGAAGGGATGGTCTGAGCATTGGTTAATGCCTTTTCACCCAAAAAAATGCAAGTACATGCGGATTGGGACCAGCAAGATAGACAAGGTAGGATACAGTATGTATGAAGCGATGGAGGAAGTGAGTGCAGAAAAGGATATAGGAGTAGTGATAGATAATAAGTTAAATTTCTCAGAACATTTAGCGGAAAAGATAAACAAAGCCAATAGAATTGTAGGGCTGATAAGGAGGACATTTGTGTCACTTGACGAAGAAATCTTCAGGAATCTATATACAGCGCTGGTTAGGCCACACCTGGAATATGCAAACCAGGTGTGGGCTCCATATATGGTAAAGGATATAGAAGCAGTGGAGAAAGTGCAGAGAAGAGCTAGCAAGCTGGTACCAACGTTGAAGAACGCGGGCTATGAGCAGAGGTTGAGGACATTGGGACTTCCGACACTGGCATATAGGAGAAAGAGAGGGGATATGATAGAGACTTTTAAGATAGTGTCAGGAAAGTACGATGAGGATGTGTGTGAAGGTATCTTCTTGATGCGGGAGGGAACAAGAACGAGAGGACACTCTAAGAAAATTTACAAAGAAAGAAATAGGCTTGAGAAGGCGAAGAACTCATTTTGTGATAGAGTGGTAAATGAGTGGAACGCACTGCCCCAGTATGTAGTCGATTCCGAATCAATAAGGGAGTTTGAAAGTAATCTTGATAAAGCATGGGGAAGACAAGATTTGAAGTTTGATTATAAAACAAAAATACAGAATAGTAAAAATGTTGCGTCTGCTACCGCCGCCGCCAACACCGTGAACGACCGCAGCAGTGCAAGTACTGGTACTGAGCTGGATACGCAGGCATAGTTTGCCTTTTTCCAGAGGATCTACTGTAAGAAACTGTAAGAATAAGACAGGGCCTCTTAAAGTTAAAAGAGCCCGTCAACTACGTCTCTGCACTGGGTGCTTGTCAAAAGACCATGGCCATTCGGATTGTACTAATCCTAACATAAGAAGCTGCAAGTTTTGTAAGGGCAAACACTTTCATTCCCTGTGTACACAAAAACAAGGGAAGGAAAGTAGACCAGCGGAGGATAACACCAAGAGAGAGCAGACTGCTGCTACTTCAACTACAATGTCCGTTGCCACAGGTAAAAATATAGTAATCTTGCCCACCGTACAGCTGCCGGTAAAGGGTAAGGATAATAATTGTGTTAAAATCAGATCGCTACTTGACCAATGTTCTCAGAGGACCTTTGTGAAGTCTTCTGTTCTATCCTCCCTTTCCTACATTTCTAAAGGAACTGAGGAGTTATGTCTTCACGGATTTACCGGGAAACAAGCCTCTAGGGAATATAATGTTGTGGCACTGCAATACAAACACAGAGGTAAATTTCATCATCTAGACGCAATAGTGGTTGATGAGTTGCCAGAACATAAAGGTGAACTTAACCTAAAGTCTAAACTGGTTAGTTTACAAAGTAAAGGCATAAAATTAGCCGATCCTCACGCAACGGACACAGATCAGCTGGAGCTGCTTATTGGTGCAGATCACTACTACAATATAGTGCGACCTGGGTATAAAAGGTCAGGTAGCCTAATTCTGCTTCCTACCAAGTACGGGTACGCCATCAGTGGTTCATATGTGGCACAACCTACCAGCTCCAGCATAGAAGTAATTACTGTATTGAATGTAGCAGTAAACCCAATGGATGAATACATGTCCACTGGTAATATTCCACCATGCAAAAATGACTTAAACATTTTGTGGGAATTAGATCACATCGGGATAACCCCTAAGGAATACTCGCAGGTTGAGCGTCAAGCACTATCGTCGTATGAGGATACCGTTACCCTCTCATTCGGCGTAATATTCGCAGATTACAAAACAAATCTGCTTGAGTACGACGGCTAAACTTTTTGACCCCTTGGGGATAGTTCTACCGGTGTCGATCAAATCAAGATTATTCCTTCAGCAATTATGGAGGATAAAATTAGGTTGGGATGAGGTTTTGACTGGCGATCTGGTTCAGGAGTGGGAAGATATTATTTTGGATCTTCGTCTCTGTAAGGGTTTTAATTTTCCTCGGAGAGTTGTCATGGACCATCCTGTTTCCATTCATGCCTTCTCAGACGCTAGCAAGGTCGCGTACGGCACCGCCATATACTTTGTTGACACAAGTGGCAGCCGTCTCGTCATGGCGAAGGCGAAAGTCGCCCCGATCAAATCCCTTTCCATCCCAAAATTAGAGCTGACTGCAGTTCTGTTGGCTGCTAGACTCGTTCACTTTGTAGAGGAAACTTTTAAAAATTTGCTAAATATCTCAGAGACAGTTATATGGAGTGACAGCCAAATTACGCTCTACTGGTTACATAGCCGAAAGAAGCTACCAGTGTACGTCACCAACCGTGTCGACGAAATTCGTACCCTGTTCCCAACCGCACAGTACCGGTATGTGTCTACCAAAGAGAATCCAAGTGACTGCATTACTCGTGGTGTCTCTGCTAAATTTCTCAAATCTTCTGCGTTGTGGTGGAATGGCCCATGCTGGCTTAATGATCCCAACGAATGGCCAGAGAATATAGATTTGAGCGAGCAACACACTGCTATTGTGGCACCGGTAATTGACTCGGTGCCTGACGAAGACACACGGTTATGGGACTGGGATAGATTCAGCAGCTATGAGAAGTTACAACGTGTTACAGCATGGGTGATACGATTTGTAGAAAATGTAAAAGCAAAAATTAAAGGCACACCGCCCACAGGTAGTGCTTACCTCAATGTGAAGGAGATCAGAATTGCAGATAAATTATTACATAAGCTCTGTCAACAAGAAATATATACGCAGGAATATAAAATAATGGTTAAGGGAACAAAGTCTAGGAATAACCTGATCAATCAGTTGGGCTTACACTTGAAGGGGGACTTGATCCATTGCGGAGGCAGATTACGATTGGCAGCCCTCTCTGAGGCAAGTAAGTATCCAATACTACTGCCCCCCAATCATCCCTTCACCCATCTTATCATCGATAGGTGTCACCGACTCTTTTGTCATTATGGGGTTGGTCATATAGTCACCTATGTAAGACAACAATAGTGGGTGCCTAGAATCAGGCAGGTGGTCAAGAAAGTCCTTCGCAAATGCTTAACCCTTCAAACTCGGATGGTACACGTGTGTACCATTAAGTTTTGCCCCGAGGAACCCGGGTGGTACAACATTGTACCATTGCTTGAAAGCCTGTGAGCTTCGTGTGCGAGGCGTCGGTCCGACGCATGTAAACAACAGCCGGCTGGACCGACGCCCCGCATCTCCGGCCACAAGAAGGAGAGCGTCGCTTGTTCGTGTGTGCCTGTATGTTGTTGTTAAGTATCGAAAAGTAGTGTAAAGTGGCTGTTTTGGCCATAAAGTTATCTCCAATGAAATCATCATCACAAATCAAGCACTTGACTTAGAGAGCTCTACTTAACGCCATTCTACAGGTAAATAACACAGCTACGCTTGGGGATGCTCGGGAATGCGGGAAGCAGTCAGCATAACAATGATACGGTAGCCTAGCCTAGACGTTTTTCGGCCAAAACACCGGATTTCGGGGAATATTTATGTAATGCGTAGCCGGAGCGGGAGGGTTAAAGTGTAGAAGAGTACAGGGAACACATTATGATCCCGTCAGAATTCCTCCCTTACCAAACCTGCGAACCACCCCAGGTGACCCTTACAAAGTTACTGGGGTTGACTACAGTGGAGCAATCCCTGTGAAAGATTCACCCAATCTTAAGGTGTATATGATACTTTTCACCTGTGCTGTTACCAGGTCAATTCACCTGGAACTGGTCACCAACCTCACTTGTGATAGCTTCCTACATGCCTTCCGAAGATTCTGCAGTCGACAGGGATATCCGCGTATCATGCTGAGTGACAATGCAAAGACTTTCATAGGGGCATCTACATATCTCAAAGAAGTGAGCAACAATCCTAAGATTCAGACCTGCCTAGCGGATGTAAAATGCGAATGGCGTTTCATTCCCGCCAGAGCGCCTTGGTTTGGCGCCATATGGGAGAGAGCCATAGGCATCGTGAAGGCGGGTCTGAAGAAGGTGTTGGGTAGAGCTCTCATCTCGATTGAGGAACTCAACACCATACTCTTGGAGATTGAAGCCACCGTAAATGATCGCCCTCTATACAATGCTTCTGGTGATTTGGAAGACCTTACCCCAATCACACCCTCAGTACTGGTACGTGGATACAGACTGCGGGATCTTCCTGAAGAGCATGACGAGGATACTATGGAAGATCCAGACTACATAAGTAAGGACGTGATATCGGCCCGCTACAAATATATTCGTAAATTATCGCGAGATATTTGGCATCGCTGGTCAACAGAATATCTGGTGACTTTAACCCTCCAGCCCCGGCTACGCATTACATAAATATTCCCCGAAATCCGGATGTTTTGGCCGAAAAACGTCTAGGCTAGGCTACCGTATCATTGTTATGCTGACTGCTTCCCGCATTCCCGCTCATCCCCAAGCGTAGCTGTGTTATTTACCTGTAGAATGGCGTTAAGTAGAGCTCTCTAAGTCAACTGGTTGAGTTGTGATGATGATTTCATTGGAGATAACTTACGGCAACAACAGCCACTTTACAATACTTTTCGATACTTAACAACAACATACAGGCACACACGAACAAGCGACGCTCTCCTTCTTGTGGCCGGAGATGCGGGGCGTCGGTCCAGCCGGCTGTTGTTTACATGCGTCGGACCGACGCCTCGCACACCAAGCTCACAGGCTTTCAACCACTGGTACAATGTTGTACCACCCGGGTTCCTCGGGGCAAAACATAATTTCTTACAGTATTCTTACAGTAGATCCTCTGGAAAAAGGCAAACTATGCCTGTGTATCCAGCTCAGTACCAGTACTTGCACTGCTGCGGTCGTTCACGGTGTTGGCGGCGGCGGTAGCAGACGCAACATTTTTACTATTCTGTATTTTTGTTTTATAATCAAACTTCAAATCTTGTCTTCCCCATGCTTTATCAAGATTACTTTCAAACTCCCTTATTGATTCGGAATCGACTACATACTGGGGCAGTGCGTTCCACTCATTTACCACTCTATCACAAAATGAGTTCTTCGCCTTCTCAAGCCTATTTCTTTCTTTGTAAATTTTCTTAGAGTGTCCTCTCGTTCTTGTTCCCTCCCGCATCAAGAAGATACCTTCACACACATCCTCATCGTACTTTCCTGACACTATCTTAAAAGTCTCTATCATATCCCCTCTCTTTCTCCTATATGCCAGTGTCGGAAGCCCCAGTGTCCTCAACCTCTGCTCATAGCCCGCGTTCTTCAACGTTGGTACCAGCTTGCTTGCTCTCCTCTGCACTTTCTCCACTGCTTCTATATCCTTTACCATATATGGAGCCCACACCTGGTTTGCATATTCCAGGTGCGGCCTAACCAACGCTGTATATAGATTCCTGAAGATTTCTTCGTCAAGTGACACAAATGTCCTCCTTATCAGCCCTACAATTCTATTGGCTTTGTTTATCTTTTCCGCTAAATGTTCTGAGAAATTTAACTTATTGTCTATCACTACTCCTATATCCTTTTCTGCACTCACTTCCTCCATCGCTTCATACATACTGTATCCTACCTTGTCTATCTTGCTGGTCCCAATCCGCATGTACTTGCATTTTTTTGGATGAAAAGGCATTAACCAATGCTCAGACCATCCCTTCATGCCCTCCACATCTCCTTGAAGCAAACCCATATCTTCCTTACTCCTCACTCTTCTATACAGTTTAGTGTCATCCGCATACAGGTATACCTCACTTCCATTAGTTATAACTTCAGGCAAGTCGTTGATAAATATAACGAACAGCAGTGGTCCCAACACAGATCCCTGAGGTACCCCACTTGTAATTTCCCTCCACCCCGAGCCTATTCCATTCACCAATACCCTCTGTCTCCGATCTTTCAGGAAGGCTTCTATCCATTTCACACATTTCTCCCCTATATTATAGCTTCTAACTTTCTCTATTAACCTTTTATGTGGGACCTTATCGAAGGCCTTCATAAAATCGCAATATACCACGTCTATTACATCACCATCTTCTAGAATTTGCATCCAATCATCTACCACCTTAATTAGCTGTAGTACCGTCGACCTCCCCGGCAAGAATCCGAACTGTCTCCCACTGAAAAGTTGGTTTGACTTCATATGATCCATTATTCCTTCTCTAATTACCGTTTCCATTAGTTTACACACAACACTTGTCAAACTGACTGGTCTATAATTCCCTGGGTCATTTCTCTTTCCCTTCTTAAATATAGCATGTTTGTGTTCGCCTCTCTCCAGTCCATCGGGATTTGTCCTGTATTAAACGATACCTCAAATAACATTTTCAATGGCTCTACTAACATCTCCCCTCCTTCCTTTATGATTCTTGGGTGTATCCCATCCGGTCCCGGTGACTTACTTCTGTTCATTTTTTCTATAGCCCTTCTTATTCTAGCATGGGAAAACTCTACTAGTTCTAGTGCCGGTGCCTGTTTGATGGGAATAGTAGGCACTGCATCCTCCGACTCCACTGTTAGTACCCCCCCAAAGTATTTCCCCAGCACCTCTGCTTTCTCCTTATCAGTCTCCGCTCTACTCCCATCATTCAACCCCCCCACCAGCTCTGGGACTCCTACTCTTCTTGTTAATTTTTCCTGAATGTACTTCCAGAATATTTTTGGATTATCCTTCACATTTCTAGCTATCTCTCTCTCCCTCTCCTTCACCCCCCTCCTTGTTTCCCACCTTATTTTATTGTTTATTTGTCTACGTTCCAGATCCACTTCCTTAGCCTCTATACTAGACCCCCTGTTCTTTTTTAACAATTTTAATCTTTCCCACAATCGTTTCTTTCTTCTAATCAATATCCAAAGCTTTCTTTTCATTGGCAATTCTGGGTTAGTTCTTTTCCTCAATTTTGTTTTATCCTTATATTCCCTTACTGGTACACTTTTGGATACAGCATTCTCCAGTTTGACTCTAATTTTCCTCCACATTCCTTCAGCGTCTTCACCGTTCAAATATTCCCCCCAGTCAATGTCCAAACACCGTCTCAGCAGCTCATAATCTGCTCTATCATACATGTATATTTTTCTATTGCTTTTATTATCCCTCTCCGATTTAATGTTACAACTAAAGCTTATACAGGCATGGTCACTACGACCTATAGGGCTATCCACATTAACATGTTCCACTATATCCTCTTCATTGCTAAAAATCAAATCAAGTACACTCCCCTGCGTCCCATCTCTATATCTTGTCATCTCTACAATATGTTGCGTTAAAAAACAATCTCTTATTTTCCAGGCTACCCTGTCCCGCTGGAGTAGTACAATTTGCCCAATTGATCCTTGGCAAATTGAAATCTCCAATCAAAATTTTATATTTGTTCTCTCTATTATCTATCTCCTCCATTGCTTTCAGTAGGTTATCATCCTCTCCCCTGCTATTATTTGGGCTTCTATATATAGAGGCAATTAGAATTGATCCTCTTACACATTTTACTTCAATACACAAATACTCACAATACTGCTGTCTCATATCCACCTCATTAACCTTGAGCTCTTTTCTTACATAAATAAACAGTCCTCTTCCAACCTCTGCTCTAATAGCTTTTCTCTCATATAACTCAAAACCCTCCAAACTATATTCCACCAGTTCCCTTTCAATTCTAACATTTTTTGGTCTTACTTCCTGTAGGGCTATGATATCAGGTTTTTCCTCTTCATCCTGCAACCTACATATCAGTTCTCTTTTCTTGTCCTGAGTAAACACATCCACATTACTAAACATAATCCTTAATCCATCTACCATTCCTTCAGCAATTACCACCATCCCGCTCCTCCAGTCCGTACCCTACTCCCCTGTTAGCACTACTGGGTCTGCCTCTTTGTCTCCTGTCTCTCCCTGTGACACCTCCACCCCGTTCTCCTCCTCCGTCACAACTCTCATCACATTCTCTCCCCTCCCTGATCTCCCCCTCCTTTCTACTCTTATAAACCACTTCCTCACTTTTCCGTCCCTCACTCTCCAGTAAAAATTTCTCTTATCCTCCTCATCCAACTTTCCATTATTTTCATCAGCCTTTTCTTGTAATTCCTTAATTTTTTTCCTTTGTTCTATACTCAAATCCTTCTTTAGTCTTATGTGTTTCAGTTTATCATTTGTATTTAGCCTCCAACTAAAATTTGTCACAGTCTCCGCCACTACCCTAGTTTTAAACTATAGGTTTGACTCCTGTAAGGAGATAAAGAAAACCTAATATTTAGTAGTGGCCCCGTAATCATTGACGAACATGCCTATTACATAAGGCATCCTCTTCAAACACTAATCCGCCGTAGTTTTGAATCTACCGCGCAGAGCATTTAAAAACTGAGGAGCCTTCATCATGAGCGCACGCGACCTCACTCATGGCTTCAGTCATTATGAATTGGGTTCTCACTACGAAAAAACTTTGTAAAAAATAAAAACAAAAACAAAATAAGAATAACTATCCAATAAGCTTTCCATCATATCGTGGATGTACTTGTGTGGATTTCTGACCAGACGCTGATTCAGGCGTCATTCTTCCTTCACTGACATATCAAGTAAACCAAAATCCTCAATACATCAACGAATGGGAAGGGGACGGTCGGGAGGGCCCCAGTCGTCAATGATTACGGGGCCACTACTAAATATTAGGTTTTCTTTATCTCCTTACAGGAGTCAAACCTATAATTTATTAGTGGCCCCTCCATCATTGACGAACATGCCTGATTTCTAAGACTGGAGGGGGACATTCGTAATCATATCATAACTCTAGAAAAGCAGATAATAAAAACAACCACATAGTATTCTTACTTTGAAAATATATTTTAACAACGGCGTAGCCGAAAAAATACAAGAAAAAGGGGGTTCAGGCAGGTGCGTGCTTCAAAGAAGCCTGCCTGACAAAAAATGGGTAACCCTGAAGATTCTGAACACAGATCTGTAGTTACAAAGGCACCCCACTCAACGAGTGGTGACAAAAAATAACAAGTTATAAGTTTATATGTGCACATAATAAACCCCAACATAAACTTGGAGATAAATTGCAAAGGAACTCCATTATTCTAAAATTAAATTGCTTTCGCAGCTAAACTACTCTAACAACACCGTTGCTTTGTACTTAACATTGTACTAGCACAATTTCTCACTGAGAAATTTTCATATCACATTTTAACCTTAAATTGTATCACAGCTCTCATACTCCGGCGGGGTCTAGGGTGTCCTATGTCAACTGACTGCACCCCCCCCCCCCTTTCCGTGAAAGTAAACAAAAGTGACTGCAGGGCCACCTAGACCCTCTGCCTTAAAGCTATACATGGTAAGGAAGGTTTGTCTAGAGCAACTGACAAGTATCTAGACAGAAACGTATGATTAGACGCCCACAACTGCGTGGACGCTATGTCTTCAACTGAAAAAAATTTCAGGAAACGTAAAGAGGCTGCCCATTTGCGTAAATCGTGGGCCCGACCCACAACGCCGGGATTACTTTCTTCAATGACTTCTACCAGAAGAGAGGCTAATCGCCGTTTAAGTAAGCGTTTACCCGTACTTGCTACCCATAAAGCACCTTGGGGGTTTTGAGGAGCTACTCTCAAATATTTGGTTAGAGCTTGCACTGGACATAAATTATGATGCACCTTTCCCCTTTTTAACGCCGGCACCGTGAACTCAGAAAACACGTGTGCACTATGCTCATTCTTGGCTACAAAACCTGGGGAGGGTGCAATGGAAATACATTCATTAAGTCTACCAAACCTAAGACAATTAGGTGTGTTGCTCATCGCCGCCAGCTCAGACACTCTGTTTCCGGTGGCCAAAGCCAAAAGGAAAACCGCCTTTTTTAAGAGTAATGCAAAGTCTGCAGTATTTTGGTACAGACGAGAGTGAAGCAAAGACAAAGCTTTGTCCAGAGACCAAGTAGGCATGAGCTGACGGGGAGGTGGGCGGAGTTTAAAACATGCTCTCATAAAACCTGTTTCCTCCTCCGCTACCGGTATGGAAAGACCCGTAAGGTCTAAAAAGGGCACTCTAATCGCAGTTAAGTGATTTTTTAATGTTACCACAGATAAACGTTTCTGCTCAAACAGATAATTCAAATAATTAAAAACTAATGCCACTGAGGGTACAGTTTGTTCTGTCCTAACGATCCAAGAAGTAAAGGCTTGCCAATGTGATTGATACTGTCGTTTTGTAGACTGAGTATATTGATTAAGTAATTTATTTGTCACATCTCTACCGTATGGTGCTAGCCACTTGGCCTCCTGAATGTCCATAATGCAAAAGTCAGCGAGGTCGCTAGGTTGCCAATAGTGTCTAAGTGGAAATACCCGACCGGGAGCGATACCGGGTCCGGGCACCACATTTTCAATTGCTGGTACCACAACTGCGCCGGCCACAGTGGCGCGATTAGCGAGACTAAGCCTCGATAATCTCGTAGTTTGTTCACTACGTGGCACATTAGTGACGCATCTGGCGGTGGAAACAGATAGATGGAGCTCCATCTGTTCCAGTCTGTCACTAGGGCGTCTGGCCCCCCTGCCGGCGTTTTCGCCCGGCGGGTGAGGTATAGAGGGAGTTTGTGAGTCTCTTCGGACGCAAAAAGATCCACTTGTGGATGGGAGAGCTCTGCAATCATTAGGTTGAAAATGGGTTGCTTGAGCTCCCATTCTACTGTCGTGCTCTGTCTCCGGGACAGAGCGTCTGCCCAGACGTTCGCTACGCCTGGGAGATAAGATGCGTGAAGATAAATATCTAGACTGTTGGCTAGAGCAAAAATCTCTTCCGACACGTTTAGCAACTTCCTTGACCTCGTTGACCCTTGTTTCTGAATACAGTGGACTGCATTCAGATTGTCCATTCTGAAGGCCACCGACTTGCCCCGTAACGCCGGGCCGTGAGCCTGAAGGAAATACAAGGGGACTAGTAATTCTTTGACATTGATGTGCGAGATTTCTAAGTGGGACCAAAGCCCCTGACCCTGGTGCCCCTGATTTGACTAAAATCCCCAACCTATTGTGCCTGACGCATCCGTGTCTACCCATACCGTTGGTGGAGGAGAGGTCCATGACATTATTGAGTGCAATGTTTCCCTCTTCGCCCAGACCGCTAGTAAGGTGTGGATTAATTTCGGGATGGGCCATAATTTTCCCGCCGGTAAGAGCGGGAAATATTTGTTGCCTTCCAATATTAATCGTTTTACTTTCAACCGGCCCAACTTGACAGTTAGTTGAATCCAGTTGAGAGAGCCGACCAGAGACTCCCAGACCCTTCG
Source organism: Paralithodes platypus (assembly GCA_032716605.1). Classification (NCBI taxonomy): domain Eukaryota; kingdom Metazoa; phylum Arthropoda; class Malacostraca; order Decapoda; family Lithodidae; genus Paralithodes; species Paralithodes platypus. The sequence goes on along the minus strand of CM064498.1, from coordinate 58,251,696 downwards.
CGTCGTAGTCAGACTGTGAAGAAACCTGAACAGTTTCCTGCGAAACCTGTTGCGATTGTCCACACTCTGACTCAGAGTGAGAGCGGCGGTGTCCCAGACCAGCCCTATCCACTGAATTACTCGTGAGGGAACAAGGTTTGACTTTACCAGATTTACCTTGAAGCCTAGAGTTTTGACATGATTTAAAATGATATTGACATGTTTTATGCATAATTGTTGTGTCTCTGCCACCACCAGCCAGTCGTCCAGATACCACAACACTCTGATCCCTTGTTTTAACAATGGCATCAGGGCTTGCCGGACTAGTTTTGTGAATAATCGAGGTGCCAGGTTCAAGCCGAACGGCATCCTCTGAAAAACAAAATTTTGGTGCCTGATCCGTAAGGCCAAAAACCTTTGAAATCTTTTGTTGACCGATACGTGCCAATAGGCGTCTGTCAGGTCTAGTGAACACATCCAACCTCCCGGCGGAAGTGTTAGCCTGATTTGGTGTACTGTTAACATTCTGAAAGATTCGTTGTGAATGTGAAGATTCAGATAAGACAGGTCTACGACCGGCCTCATCTGAACACTGTCCCTTTTGGGAACCAAAAATAGTTTGGACGTGAATACAGGGTAATTTGGGGGGACCGGGATGATGACATTCTTGGCAATCATTTCCTGGGCTAGTGACTCCACCTCTAAAGAAACAAAATTCGCCGTTGTCGGCTGACGTAATCGAGGTCGCCGGAGCCACTGCCAAGTGATGCCTTTGCGTGCCACCATCCGTGCCCAAGTGTTTAACGGCCATGCTTGGTGACACGTTCGGAACGACCCAGTTAGCAGACAAGGGTTCGCCGGCTGTACTACCCTCGGTTCCTCCGGCCTTAAGGTAGGCGCCGGGAGTGAGAGAGACTTTAGTTTTTTGATGGTGGGGTTGGTGCTGGCCGCTTCGCCGGCTGGCTGGTGTTGGCCGAAGACTGGCCCTGACCTGGTTTATTTTGGCCGCGTCCTCTCTGACCTGAAAACCTACTCTGTCTATGCCTGTACTGACCCTGGGGGGAGTGGGAGGACTTAGGCGGAAGAAAAGGTTTAGATCCCCCTGGCTGAGCTTTAGTAGTAGGCCTGGGTTTGGGGAAGTTAAATGCAGGTTTCTTAGAAGGGGTGGGACTGTGCTTAACGGCCTGTGCCATATTGAACACCGTTCGCCATACTTCAGGGGACATTAAAGATGGAGTAAGTACTGGTGACATCACCACCTGGTTAGCAATGCGATCAGGTAGCTTGCGAACTAACGACATCCTAAGATCTTGTCGTGCTCGCACCGCCTCAAGCAAGGCGGTGCGTATGTCACCTAAGGATTGGATTGACGACTGAAGAATCAGTCGCCGGGATAACTCAACCGATCTTCGAGCATCCGCGTCTGCGATTGCCTGAGTGGACCGTAGTAAAGACTTAGCCACCTGCTGAGATACTATGTACTGTGAAAACAGGCGAAAAGCTTTTCCCCGTAGCCTAAATTCTCTGTCTAGGTGAGTAGGGGTAGGGGTAGTGAACGGGTCCTTCAGTTCACAAAGATTAATCTTAGGGGCAGCTAGGAATGCAAACAAAGCTGACGGGACTCCGCCGGCAGAACCCACCGGCATGGAGAACCATGAATGTGTATCTTGAGGGATCTGGTGGGAAGATTTAGAAGTGAAAGTGGTTGCAAAGTTTTGAGCCTCTACCTCCCAATCCACCCATGGTCCTGGACCCAACTGTCCCACCTTCAAAACTGGATTAGCTGCGTCGTCTGTGACGGTCTGTAAATCTAGTTCAGGAGTAAGAGCTAACAGAGTCTTAATATCATTAAACCCATCCAGCTTAGACCAGTCTGAAAATAGTTTTAAAGCTGAGGCAGGGGGTAAAGCAGGCTTAGAAGCATACACAAAATAATCCTGGTGATAATAACTAGGTATAGCCTTGATGTTTACGTCCAGAACATTACCCAAGGCATCCATGGCCCTTAATTTCTTTGACTTGTTGCCCTGGATAAACCACTCACGCGGTACCGGGAGTTCCCCTGACAAGGTAGGTTGGGCAAGCTCTGGTTTAGAGGGGTTCAAAAGAACCCATGACTCGTCTGGCCCATAAAGCAGGGGCATAGCTACCTTTCTAAGAGGCGCTTTGTCTAGAGGGGGTGGATTGACATCCGTTATGACCCTGACATTTGAAGTTGTCAATGCCGCCGTAGCAGGCTTAGTGCTCCTTGCAGGTGACAGAGTAGGAGGGTTAGGAATCTTAGATAAATCAATTGACGTCATCAGAGGTCGTACCGTAGAACTTGTCGAGGGAGCCCCCAAGTCCATTGTGGGGTTTTCCTGTTGTTGACCAAAAAATTTAGATAAAGCATGAGTAAGCAACCCATCAATTTCTTGTGCTGTAACAAACTGGTTTGATGAAGAACTTACAGGTGAATCATTATTATCCCGTGCGGCGTCCAAGCCTGAGCCTGACCCTTGTCCTTCCATATCCGAAATTATTGAAACTTCGTCTTTTTCCTCCCGATCCTCCTGAGAAGACCCCGCCGAGGCAGGGGTACCTTGTTTCCAAGATAAGTCTGGGATAGAGGATGGGATCGCCGCGTCCCTGTGGACGTCGGCTACTGTGTGACTCGTATGAGTCGGACGTGGGTGGTCAGACCCTGGTTGAGCAAACCGCCAAACACCGAGGCCCTGGCCTACGCTCTCTTGAGAGTCTGAAACATTCTCAATTATTGAACCTCCTGAACTTTCCATTTCCAGGGTTAAAATATTAATTGGCAAATCCTCTTTAGGGACAGGCGCTGCACTGGACTCTGAGGCCGTAACACAAACTCTGTCAGGTGTAGAGGTACGATGAGATGCACTAGACTTTGGGGAATGTCGAGAGGACTTCCGATGTGAATCCTTTTTGGAGGATTTATGGCTGCGGTGTGACCGCGAACTAGTCTTAGATCTGGAGGATTCTCCGCCGTGACCACTGGTGGAACCTTCCGTCTTACTCTTCTTACTCGCCGGTGAAGAGGCACGACTAGATGACTGGTGTCTGAGAGGTGACCTTGACCTAGATCTCGCCCGCGACGAGGAGGCGGATGCCGGGGGTGTAGGCTCTCTCGGGCGTTTAGGTGTAGTCGCAGACGATACAGAACCCTGACTAGTCTCCGTCGGCTTAATACTCGTGACTCTAGAGGAACGTTTAGGGGGAGGGTGTTCTGACAGCAATCTATCCCAAAGTGGGACGTTGTCACATTGAAGTGACTTATGCGCGACAATGGTAGTGTAGGCCGACATCTGTTGTCGAACCTCTCTCAACGCTACCGCCGCGGTCTTATCATTCTCACAAAGGACTTTAACAGCTAATTGGGAGCAAAAGGAACAATTATGCATAACCCAGAGACCCCTTGAACGGTCTAGACATTTAACACACCTTATGCAAAGGGTGTGTGCAAAAATAGGGATACCAGCACAAGTAGGGGTAATGCACAGGGCAAAAACTGGGGCCACGGTAGCCATGACAGAGACTGGTGGGTGAAAACTACCGCCGGGTCTGTATTGGTCCGCCGGAGCTCAGCTCTGGAAAAAAAAAAAAAAAAATCCAGGAATTAATGCTCATAAGGTTAATCCAACATGTTCGCACACAAGTGTTAATAACCCGCCGGGTAACGAGATGCAAAGACACAACTAACACATCTCGCTACGCGGCGGGGTGTAAAAAGTCTAAACAAATCTTTTGCTAAAGAAAGTGAAGAATACCCTCTGATATAATGGTCCAGCATGGCACTTATAGTCTCTTGGAGGAGGTGACTGTCTCAAGATTCAATTTTGTAACAAAGCAACCCCCCATAAAGACGCCGGCCCTTGAATTATTTTAGTAGAATAGCCCAGGGCAGGATGATACGAGATCTGATGTTTAACGAATTGTCACAAAAGATCGCCGTAAGTTAGAAGGCGGCGATACCTAATTGTATCACTAAATTAAGAGGTTAAATTGAATTTTGTAAATTCCTTAGTTCCTCCACCTAGGAGCACCCGCCGGGTGTGAGAATCGATATTTAACCTAATTGAACCTTCAATCGCCGTAAGAGTAAAGGCAGCGATACACAGAGTATCACTAAAATGGATTGGTTAACTAACTGAAAGACATAAGTCGTTCATCCCACCCTTCCCAGGTGCACCCGCTGGGTGAGAAGTTTAAAAGTTAACCCCATAAGTTCCTGTCCCCACTTCTTTGTAAAAGATCGCCGGGGAGGAAAGCCTAAACACCAGCTAGGTTTTTCATGTGGTTGTCGTAAAACCAGGTAGAAAAACTCCCAAAACGTATGTCCACAAGAACGCCGTTTTATATGGATGGGTACAGCCATCCCGCCGGGAATCAAAGGAGGCCTGAAACCAGGCACCCACAGAGACGCAGTCCTGGAGAGCCACAGACACCCCCCCACGCCGGGGATACAAGCCAGTGTTAACAACCACGTGTGGCCCAACACTGCTCTCGGCCAGGATTTTTTCATGGTGAAACCGAGAAAAAACCCGCCGGAAGGAAACCCACCCTGAACAGACACCATCTGAACAACACAAGACACGAGGAGAGCCACGCACGACTAACCCAAGGTCACACCATAATCCGTGGAATTAGCCAATACACAACTAAACCAGGAAACAATTATAGTCCGAGGAATTAGCCAATACACAACTAAAACCCGGATACACATGACACAGTAGGCATATTTATAAATAATAAATAATAACACTAGTACATGTGGCAAAGCTACGAGCGGCTGGCTAGGCCTAGGCAGACGGCATAATAACAGTTGAAATATACACACACACTGGAAATATCACAACAGGAACCACCGCCAACACACCACCGTAGCAACAACTTCCAACCCAGGGAAGACTGACTCGGGACCCAGAAAAAACTTCACTAAGTGAAGAAAAATACGCTGGGAACGTCAGAAAACAAAGCTTACCTCATCAGAAAGATAAAAGGCAGCAATAATTAACGCGTAGTGAAAGCCGCCTGCATCACAAACTAACTCAACTGTGAAAAAGTTCACATGTCCACAACGGGACCACGAGGGTACATCCGAAATAGATGCCCCATACACTCGACCCAAAATACACTGCACTGCGGGCAACCAGCCCAGGACACTCCTGCTACGCCTATCTTAACCTTACTCGATACATCCTGGAGTAAACAAATGAGAAAAAACTCACTAGGGACGCAACGAATGCGGAACCAGCGGAGCGTGGGGAGGCACGTCCGGGCGGGCTGAGCGCAGAGCAGAGAAGGAAGAATGACGCCTGAATCAGCGTCTGGTCAGAAATCCACACAAGTACATCCACGATATGATGGAAAGCTTATTGGATAGTTATTCTTATTTTCTTTTTGTTTTTATTTTTTACGAAGTTTTTCGTAGTGAGAACCCAATTCATAATGACTGAAGCCATGAGTGAGGTCGCGTGCGCTCATGATGAAGGCTCCTCAGTTTTTAAATGCTCTGCGCGGTAGATTCAAAACTACGGCGGATTAGTGTTTGAAGAGGATGCCTTATGTAATAGGCATGTTCGTCAATGATGGAGGGGCCACTAATAAATTGTACCCTTATAGGTCTCATCTCTCCCCTTTTATATCTACCTATCCTACTGATCTCCTCCACCTGCCCTTCCCATCCATATTCGTCCTCATCCACACCTTTCAAGACCTCCTTCACTGTCTCCATATCCCTCACTTTTCTCACTCCATTATCATTCATATGAGTCTCTATATCTCCATACAAGATTACACCCCTATCCCTGTCCATGGCCTCCCTCACGACACTCTCCTTGTTCTTCATGACCCCTACAACTGCACTCTCAAAACTTTTTTTGGTCATATTCATTTCTTCCTTTTGCTCTTTCACAATATCCTCCAAATCCTTGACTTTTTGTTTACCTACCACCGTCCATGCAGTCGACTCCTTTACTTCCGTGAAACGTCCTTCGTATTCCTTCAGCTGCTCCTTCAATGCCATATTCTCTGCTCCCAGTTCATCTACCCTTTTCAATACCATCTCTAGGCTCTCATTAACTGCCAACAAAGGCCTGCATTCACTTCCTTCGCTAGGCCTATTCCCTTCCCCACCTATCACACCACACATTACACACAGTGCCTTAACTTTCTCACCAATATCCCCCTTCCATTTCTCCGTATCACTCATCCACTTTTCCAAATCCTTCACAACAATACTAACCTCTTCTAACTTCTTATCTGTGCTCTTAAATCCCCGAAAACGTTGTAACCTTCCTAATGGTACACACATGTACCATCCGAGTTTGAAGGGTTAAGGGAAGCGCAAAAGAATAAACTAACACCATTAAAAGGTCATTGGCCTAGGGTAGGGGACGTGGTAACCATTCATGACGAGGGCCCGCGCGCATTTTGGAAATTGGGTCGGATAGAGGAGGTGTTACCTGGTCGTGATGGTGAGGTTCGGGTAGCAAAGGTTCGCACCAGGACTGGAGTAATCACACGGCCAATAGTCCGACTATATCCTCTTGAGGGTGACCTCGATCGCAAGGACACCCCCCCCGGATCAGTTATCCATTGATGTCCCCTCTCTGGCTTCTACTTCGGCGCAGCCTGTTGACGCGTCCGGCGGACGCCCACGTCGACAGGCAGCCCAGATATCCTCCCAAGTATGGCGGGATAAGATTGCCTCAGGGCAAATCTAATCATGTAAATTTTGTATATTTTCTGTTGGTGGGAATATGTCCATACTTAGTGTACTCAAACTAGTATGAACAGTCTCGATGTTACGTAATCTGGGTTGATGTAGCGTTACGTATCGTTCCGTAGTCTTAAGTTGAACGCTTCCATAACCTTGGTCAAACGTTCCATGATTGGGTAGAATATATTATTCTATAGTTGTATATGGGAAAGTATTGTAGGATTATAATTCCCATATATATATATATATATACTGTATATTTGTATTATTTAAGATTGTTCATAAGTATCTCATTGTAAAAAGGATGGGATACATTTTCCATATGATATGCGCGTGTAGGGTATGTCACGACAGAGACAAACATAACGCGCTCGCTCAATCTCCAACCAACCTCCGTCCCAGCTACACACGCTAAGCCTTCTTCCTATAGTTCCTTTACTTCACCAGGTGTTTTCGCTTCACTTTTCATCTCATATTCCATATAGTCACTACATCATCATCTTTGTTAATTAGCACAAACTTAACGTAAATATCTAGCCTATCCTAGCCTATTGTAGCCTCTTTTCATACGCTTTTTACCTTACTAACCACTTCGAGTCATCTAGCCTATTTTCCGCCATCCTCCAATCACCAGCTGAGTTCATCAAAGGGTAAATATTTCTATATGGTTAATACTTCTTCAAAATCAATAATATACAGTCCACTTATCTAAATTAACCATAAAGCCAAATGTTGAGCTGTAAACATGCATACAAATTATAAGAGTTTCTCAAATAAAAAAAAACACAGATTCACCCATTTCCCATGTCGAGAGTTCCCGCCATTGGCTACAGTTACGTCATGGTAAACACGCCAGTTCGCGCCACATAAAATAACTTGGATAAGCTATATTTCTATATTGTTAACACAAATTGATGAAAGTTCTTCAGTATCATGTACCTAAAACCAAGCAGATCCCAATGGACATTGTGGTTTGAATAGGTTTCATCCCTGGAATTCACCTTTAATGGATTTTTCTTTGGCTTTTACTAGCCTATTACAAATATTATTTGGTAAAATTAAATTCAATTCCATAATAACATTTTGTTGCATACAGAAATAACTCAGGTTTAGACTCCCTACTGATACGGCCGACATAGCCACACAAGAACAACATACACACACACACACACAAACTGACATAACAATAACACTGGTGATGGGCTGGTCTATCAGAGTGAGAGCTGAGCGTTCTCTGCCATACCCATAGCTTACTCTGACTGTTCCTTTTACTTATATATCTTCTAGATCTCAAGTGACGGCGTCTTTTCCATGGATTGCCCTCCCTACTGCCAACCTAGAAGTTGGCAGATTGGGAGCCAAAGCGTCACATTTTTCCCTTGCCCCTCAACTTTCCCTTCATAATTGCTGAGGGGCACAGGGCCTTGGGTGGGGTTTTAGTTTCCCGGGCGTTTCCGCACCCTCCTCAGCTCCCTGCCTTGGAGTGGCTTCGGTCACCCGGGCTTTGTTAGTGGTAAGCAGGGAGGGTTTTGTGGGGGGCGCTCATTTATGGCCTTGGCCTTGCTCGAGATCTTGGGGCTGTTCGGCCAGACAGCCTGGGGAACAACAACAATAACACACACGTGTTTCGGTAATGGTACCGGTACACTGATTTTTCATTTGAACTTATAACTCGTTTTATATAAGTTTATTATGAAATATTATAAAGAATTAAGGTAAGTATATAAGAGATATATAGTACTTATGATTACATTATCGTATTTCGACGATTTCGGCGGGAAATTACCAGCCCGTGTCACCGCCCGACCCGCCAAATACCAGACAACTTTTAAATTAACGGTCTTTTGCCCGATTTGTCTGGACTTTTGGGGGCTGTCCGATATCGGCTGTTGGGTCCGCACAAACCGAAGTCCGGGCAACTGGGGTCCGCCCATGCGAGGGTCGACTGTATATAGATAGATTATTATCGTAATAAAAATAATAATTTGTATTACAGTGGAGCCCCCATTTTCGCTACACCGGTCTTCGTTGATTCAATTCTCGCACCACACACCAAATATTCCCAATTTCAATTCTCGCATCAAAATCCCAGCCGAAACCCGAAAAAATAGCAAAAATAACGAAAAACTCAACATAAAACTAGGAAACAAACAAAAACAATAATTTTGTTTTAACATAACGAAAGAATCTGCTAGGTCCTTGCCGTTTAGAGACGAAATCCGAGTGAATCCGAGATCCGATCGTCAAATGCACAAGATGCCGCCATCTTTGTATGACGTCATCACTAAGCAGACGCTTGTAGTTTAGCTAGTATCTGTATTGACAAAACAACCGTTTGCAAGCTTTTTTGTGCCTGAACCCCTTATCTCTCGCGTTTATTATAACCTCTAGTACATCTAGTGATAGGGATGGTTGGCCTGGTGGTAGCAATGAAGGAATTTCATGCTCAAAACACAGAGCAAAGACCAGTCCATGTCGGACGAAAGCGATTGAAATGCCTAGCCTAGACGATGTTAGCCTAGGCTAGGCTAAATATGACAATGATTTATAATAAAATCTGTGTGGTAAGTAATCTTCTCATAATACGTATTTATACGTCATTTCCTCATATGTATTTATTGGATGTATTTGGGGCGAAATGGGTACTTGAGGGGTGGCTGGACGAATTTAGAACCTAAGCCTAGGCTAGGCCTAACATTTTTCGCATGATAGAAACAATGCCCCAATCTACAGTATTTATGGTTAGGACTGTCATTTAGCCATGTCTACATTATTATTTACAATGCATAAGATTTAGGCCTAGGCTACTTGATGTAGCCTAGACAAAAAACATGTTTTCATAGCCTATCCCTGGGAAAAAGTGCGGTAATTGTTTAGATATTGGGCCTTTTTTTTCTAGTTATTAAAAACTTATTCTATGGTGTATTATATGATACAGTATAATGCATAAAATTTAATTTGTGTACAATAAAACATGTTTTCATAGGCAAAAAATAGAAAAAGACGCAAATTTTGGCATGAGCACGGAACCGATTGAATTTTCCCCATAAGAACAGTGCCCCGATCTTGGCTGTTTCAATCCTAGCTCTATTTCTGCGGAACCGATTAGCAGCTAGGATGGGGGCTCCACTGTACAGTAAACCCCCGCTAACTCGGACTCTTTTAAGTCGGAAACCCGCACTTCTCGGAATGGCATCAGCCTCTCGGAAATGTCCCTGTATATCTCGGAAATTTCCGAGTTGGACGGGTTTTGTGTCCGGTTTACAATGTTCTCTCACTCGGTTTTAAGTGATTTTAGGATGAATTGAAGCCTGTGCCTTTTAATTTTTGTGTTAATATTTATTACTATGTACTGTACTGTCCCTGAAAACATAATAAGGTTCGTATTTGTCATTAATATGATGAATTTCACATGTAAAAAAAAAAAAAAAAAAAAAAAATCTCTCAATTTTCTCTGACGCGGACTTTCCTCTTCTAATTCGGAATTTTCCCTCTCTTAAGTCGGACTTCGGACAATCGGCCTTCTCGGAAGTGGTCTCCCCCCAATTAGTCCGAGTTAGCGAGGGTTTACTGTATTATTATTATTATTTTAATTATCATTCTTATTTTAACCCTTCAACCCCGGGTGGTACACGTGTGTACCATTATGTTTTGACCCGAGGAACCCGGGTGGTACAACATTGTACCATTGCTTGCGTATGTGCTTTCGAATGGCGCGCGTAAACATTTCGTTCCGTGGTCGCTAGGCGACGCCACCAGACACCATGTACGCCACCAAAACAGTCTCTACCCTGCCGCCATCATGGATACTAGCCCAAAAAGTGATTCCCCTGTGTCCGATTCCATGCTCCCTTCGACGCCTGCCCATGTTCGTCGCGCCCTAACGCAAAGGCACGTACAAGATGCGTTGACTCCCGGAGGTATTGAAATAGCTTTGAGGAGTTATGAACGTGGTGAAGGACAAAATAGTGTTGATGACTTGGGCAGTGATAGCTCCGAGTCTTATCAGTCTCACTATAGTGAAAATTTAGACGATCTAGACGAAATTCATCAAAGAGACGCGCAATTTGTTGGATTTGAGCATGACGATGAAAGTGATGATAGTACTGAACGTGATATAGTTGTGCAAGGTGATGAGAGTGTAGTGAGAGTGAGCGAATGGGACAGCACTAGGTCGACTGCCAAGTTTAGGTTGAGTGACACGACACCTAGCCCTTCGCCAGCTAAATCCCCATTCAAGATACGCTTTTATAAGAAGCAAGTTCTTGAAAAGGCGGCCGCGGCAGCCAGGAAAGAGGCCCTAAAACTTGGTGAGGGAGCAGTGCGTGAGGGTGCCAGTGAGGCTGAGCGTGAGGGTGAGGTTGACCCGCCATTGTCTTCCTTATCTACCCACGCCACCCAAGTTGCCCCAGGCGCCCGCCATTCTTCCCCACCACCACCAGCACTGCCTAGGGTTGAGGACCCCCCACTTTCGGCCTATTTACCCCCTATTTCCCCCGAGAGGAGACATACTACTACAGAAAAGGGAAAAGGGAGAAAATATGTGAAAAAAGGAGCTACAAGTAGGCGCTCTTTGTTCGAGGCTCCCGCGGCTTCCACCCCTGCCGGTCCCAGCCATACGCCCCCGCAAGTTTCCCCAGGGTCCACCCCACCTCTCCAGCCTACAACAGAGGTTCCTGACGATGTTTTTGACCTCGCATCCATACCTGCACCTACAGACACTGAACCAGTGCTGTCTACGAATCGTCGTAGGCCAAGGAGCCCCGAACCTCTGCATGAAGATGACAGAGCCTCACCTGCCACTCCTTCCCCACCTCGCCGACCTACACGCCGCCCACGCATCATTCGTTCCCCGCGAGATTATGAGGGGGGGTCTGAAGATGAAGGGCACCTCACAGATGACTCTGGCCATGATTACCTGGGTCCACCGTCAGGGCAAGATGACGGCTCTGACGACAACGACGATGACTTTATGGACATCGACGACCCTCAACCCAGACGCTTTGCCCAGGGCCGTCGTGCTCCTGGCCGCCCTGGCCGCCGGGCTGGGCCTGGGCGCCGTCGCGCTCCTGGCCGCCCTAGGGTGCGCGCCGCCAAAGTTCGTGGGCGTGCTGCCCCAGCTGCAGCTCCTCGTCAGCATCGCCAGCAGGACCCATTTTATATTTTCAACTGGCAGGATGTGGCTGCTGATGAAGTGAATGACCCTGATGTAACCCCTTTTGATGAGGTACAGGAGGGTTCAGGAGTTACCCCAAGTTTTCCCGCAGGCCCCAATGCTCCACCACATGAGCTTTTTGAGGCATTTTTTGATAAGGAGGTTACTGAGTTTGTCATAGAAGAGACAAACAAGCACCACCAAATCCAGGTGAACTTTTTTGGCAAGGTGACCAAGGGCCACATGAAGCGGTGGACCCCAGTGACTCATCCCGAGTTCATGGTGTTCCTGGCAATCACCATGCTAATGCCTCATGTAAAGAAGCACAGGTTGGCTGACTATTGGATCACCAAAGATCTGATATCCACCCCTGCCTTCGGGAAATACATCTCTCGGGACCGGTACCTCGACATCCTCGGAGCGCTCCATCTTGTCACCAACACCGACATGCATCTCTCTGACAAGCTGTGGAAGATTAGGACGTTGTACGAGATGATGCGAGAACGTTTCATGTCATACTTCACGCCCTTCTGCAACGTCTGTATTGACGAGTCTCTTGTGCTGTTCCGGGGAAAGCTGAGCTTCAGGCAGTACATCCCCTCAAAGAGACATCGCTTTGATATAAAGTTCTTTGTGCTGTGCGATTGCCAAACTGGCTATGTCCTGGACTTCCTGGTCTACAGCGGGAAGGAAGGGGACGTGGAAATAGACCCCCTCATTGGCTTTGGCGGAGCAGTGGTTCAAGCCATGATGAACCGGTACTTCCAGAAGAATCACGTCCTCTACACGGACAACTACTACACGTCCCCCACTCTCTCAAAGTACCTCCATCAGCGCAAGACGGGGACTGTAGGCACAGTTAGAGCGAAAAGGAAGGGCATGCCAACTTTCCCTCCTAAAACCAAGAAAGGCGAAGTCTTCAAGAAGAAGTCGGGACCCATTCTGGCTATTCACTGGCACGACCAGCGGAAGGTCAACCTCCTGAGCACCATCCACAAGGGGGAAATGGTTGAGACTGGCAAGGTGGATCGCCGCACCCAAGTCAGGGTGACCAAGCCCGATGCTGTAATGGACTACAACATAAATATGAGGCTGGTGGACAAGTCCGACATGCAGATAGGCTTCATCGACTGTCTGCGTACCTCGTGCAGATGGTACAAAAAGTTCTTTCTGCACATGGTGGACATGTCAATGCTGAATGCCTACAATATCTACAGGCTTCGGAATCCGCGCACACCCAGGAAGTTCAGTAGCCTGCGGAGGTTCCAAAAACAGGTGTTGGTGGAGCTCCTGGACAGGTATGCTATGCCACAGAGGGCAGTGGCACAACCTGGGCGCCCCGTTCAGGACCGTATGCAGTGTGCACAGTATCTAAATGTGCACAAGCTCGGTTACCTGCCTCTGGAACGAGATGGAGTCACCATTAGCAGAAGGCGGTGCCATGTCTGCTGGAACAGCCAGGTGAGGCCGAGGAAGCAGAAAAAGACCACCATGCAGTGTGTGGAGTGCCAGCTGTCACTATGTGCTATACCGTGCTTTGCTGAATACCACACCAAGCAGGAGTACTAACTAATAATCATAGTGAAAGTACCAAAGACTGGCAATATGTATGTATATAGGCAACAAGTGGAAATAAAACAATGTATTGTGATAAAAAAGTCATGTATTATGAAAACATATATAAATAAGTGAAAAAAGACACAATAAATTGTATATAAAACGTTTACAAAGCATATAACTAAGTGAAAGTGACACATGACATAATATTAGATGGCCAAAGTATAATAAACACCTGTGATAACGAATAATCAGTGCCTAATATAACAATAACCTACCTCAATTACTAATAAAATGTACCGTATCAAGTGAAAATGAGCATTATCAGTGACAGTGACACTCTCTCAAGCATATTTACCAAAGTGAAAGTGACACACGAAGTAATATTAGATGGCCAAAGTATAATAAACACCTGTGATAACGAATAATCAGTGCCTAATATAACAATAACCTAACCTACCTCAATTACTAATAAAATGTACCGTATCAAGTGAAAATGAGCATTATCAGTGACAGTGACACTCTCTCAAGCATATTTACCAAAGTGAGTGACACACGAAGTAATATTAGATGGCCAAAGTATAATAAACACCTGTGATAACGAATAATCAATGCCTAATATAACAATAACCTACCTCAATTACTAATAAAATGTACCGTATCAAGTGAAAATGAGCATTATCAGTGACAGTGACTCTCTCAAGCATATTTACCAAAGTGAAAGTGACACACGAACTAATATTAGATGGCCAAAGTATAATAAACACCTGTGATAACGAATAATCACTGCCTAATATAACAATAACCAGCCTCAATTACTCATAAAAACTACGTGCCTTCTGCGTGTCGTAAGAGGCGACTAAAGAGGTTGGGTCGGTGGGCTTGCGACCCCCACCCGGAAAAAATATCTAAGCAAGGAAAAACGAACGAACAGCCTCGGATGCGGACGGAACCAACGTTGACGAACCACGACCGACTAAGGACATGCCTTCGGACATTCTGAGAATGGCTACGTGGAATGTTAGTGGCATGAATGATGGCACAAAAGAGAGAGAGGTTCTGGAAGTGTTAGTGAATGCCAGGCTGGATGTATGTGGAATGACAGAGACCAAATGGAAAGGTTCAGATGTGAGAGAGTGGGAGTGTGGAATGGGTGTGTGTGCTGGAGTGAGTGAAGGAACAGCGAGAGAAGGTGCATGTTTGTTTGTAAGTAGCAAATGGAAGGAATGTGTAAGAGAGTATGGGTCTGTGGGTTCAAGGATTGTGTGGGTGAGAATGAAAGTAGGAATACAAACGTGGGTGATTGTATGCGTGTATTCCCCGACAGAGGATATACTTGAAAGAAAGAAAGAGGAGTTCTGGATGAATGTGGAGGCGTGCCTGGAGAAGTTTGACAAGAACGAAAGAATATTTCTGATTGGGGATATGAATGGTAAGGTGGGTGATAGGAAAGTTGAGGGAGTGGTGGGAGGGTGGGGGGTACCATCAGAGGTGAATGGGAATGGTAGTGCACTTGTGGACATATGTGTGGGGAGGAGGCTGTGGATAGCCAACACCTTCTTCCGACACAGAATGATCCACAGGTACACGTGGAAACGGATGTTGACGATGAAGGATAAGACAGTGGTGGAACGAAAGTCATTGATTGATTATGTATGTGTGGATGAACGAATGAAGAAATCTGTGATGGATGCTAGGGTGTATAGGGGTATTGGAGGGGGTCTGTCTGATCATTATGTAGTGGTAGCTAAGGTTAGGATACAAAAGAAGTGGGTGAGGAGAGCGGGAGGGAGGCGAGAGGAGGGTGGAATGGTGAGGAGGGTGGAGAGGTTGCAGGAGGAGGAAGTCAGGGAGGAGTACAGGAGAGCAGTGGAAAGACGACTAGGTGGGTTCGACCTGGAAGTTATGGAGGAAGTGGAGGAGATGAGCAAGGTGTTTAAGGATGAGATCTGTGCAGCATGTGAGGAGGTGTGTGGAGTGAGGAGAAGAGGGAGGGGAGTGAAAGGTACAGCATGGTGGACAGAAGAGGTAAGAATAGCTGTGGAAGAAAAGAAGAAAGCATATAGAGAGGTTTTAGGAAGGGAAGAGGATGTGTAGATCAGATTTTTACCCTGAATTGTGTTGTGGAGAAGTATCTGGAGAAGAAACAAAAGGTGTATGTTGCCTTTATGGACTTGGAGAAGGCCTATGACAGAGTGGATAGAGAAGGTTTGTGGAAAGTACTTAGAATATACGGAGTAGAGGGCAAGTTGCTGAAAGCAGTGAAGAGCATGTATGAGGGTGCAAAGGCGGCAGTACGTGTGGAGAGTGAGCAGAGCGAGTTCTTTGACCTGAATGTTGGTTTGAAACAGGGGTGTGTGATGTCCCCGTGGTTGTTTACTGTATATATGGATGGAGTTATGAAAGAAATACTATCAAGAGCAGTGGATGTTGGTGTATCGCTGAAAAGGGAGGGAATTGAGTGGAAGCTACCTATACTGCTGTTTGCGGATGATACAGTTCTGATGAGTGATAATGAATGGGAGTTGCAGGGTCTGGTAAATGAGTTTGGAACAGTGTGCGAAAAACGGAATTTGAAGGTAAATACGGGGAAGAGCAAGGTTATGGTCTTCGAAAGGGGTGAAGTCACAGAGTGTGAGGTGAAGCTGAACGGTCAGGCTATGGAGATCGTCAACTCTTTTAAGTATCTGGGCAGTGTGTTGAGTAAAGATGGGACTATGGATGAAGAGGTGCGGGAGAGGGTACAACAGGGGAAGAGGGTTGTAGGAACGCTAAAAGCAGTAACAAGAAATAGGGTGGTCAGTATGGAAGTGAAGAAGTCCTTGCATGACAGTGTGGTAATCCCGACACTGACTTACGGAAGCGAAGCATGGACGTTGGTTGAGAGACTCAGACCAAGAGTGAGAGCAGTGGAAATGAATTACTTAAGGAGTGCGTGCGGAGTTACATGGAGGGATAGACAGACTAATGAGGAAGTAAGAAGGAGGTGTGGTGTGGAGGTAGATGTGCTGGAAAGTGTGAAAAGGAACAACTTGAGATGGTTCGGCCATATGGAACGTATGGAAAGCGAGAGAATGACTAAGAGGGTGTATGAGAGCGAGGTGGAGGGACAGAGGGGGAGAGGTAGACCGAATATGAGGTGGAAGGATGGAGTGAGGAAGTACATGAACGAAGGTGGTGCTGGTTGGGGGGAGGGGCGTCGACTGACTGGGGACAGAGGTGCATGGGGGCGGTTCGTTCGTGGCCACCCCTTCGGGGATCACGGCGTCAGGCAATAGATAGATAGATAGATATAGAGAGTGGTTGGGTAGTAGAGGGAATGAAGATTTCGAGAGACAGAAACGAGCGAGGTACGTGGAGAGTAAGAGGGTGGTGAAGAGAGTAGTGAAGGAAAGTAAGAGAAGAGTAGATGAGGAATTTGGAAGGAATCAGAGTGTAAAATGGAGGGAGTGTAAGAAACTGTTCTGGAAAGAACTGTTAAGTCAAGAAAGTTAGGGAAGGTAGCAAGGGAAACAGTAAGGGTGTGAAAGATAAGAATGGGAGAATGCTAGCCGAGAAGCAAGAGAGAGTCGAAAGATGGAGGGAGTGCTTCAGTGAGTTGCTAAATGAAAGGAATGAAGAGCCAGCAAACATAGCTGGATATGGTATGGGAGGGAGAAGAAGAGAAGTAGTGGAGGAGGAGGTGGGGATCAGGAGGTCAGAAGTGTGGGAAGCCATGAAAAGAGTGAAGTTGGGGAAAGCACCAGGAACAGATGGAGTGTGTGGGGAAATGTTGAGGTATGGTGGTGAGATAGTGATAGAATGGGTATGGAAAATGTGCAAACTAGCATGGGAGAAGGGGAGTGCACCCGATGACTGGAAGACTGGCATAATAGTCCCCCTATATAAGGGCAAAGGGGAAAGAGGAGTGTGTGGTAACCACCGAGGAATATGTCTTCTAAGCGTAGTAGGGAAGGTATACAGTAGGGTAGTGATTGAGAGAGTGAGAGTGAGAACGGAGAAATGGATAGGCGACGAGCAGGGAGGTTTTAGGAAGGGAAGAGGATGTGTAGATCAGATTTTTACCCTGAATTGTGTTGTGGAGAAGTATCTGGAGAAGAAACAAAAGGTGTATGTTGCCTTTATGGACTTAGAGAAGGCCTATGACAGAGTTGATAGAAAAGGTTTGTGAATAGTACTTAGAATATACGGAGTAGAGGGCAAGTTGCTGAAAGCAGTGAAGAGCATGTATGAGAGTGCAAAGGCGGCAGTACGTGTGGAGAGTGAGCAGAGCGAGTTCTTTGACCTGAATGTTGGTTTGAAACAGGGGTGTGTGATGTCCCCGTGGTTGTTTACTGTATATATGGATGGAGTTATGAAAGAAATACTATCAAGAGCAGTGGATGTTGGTGTATCGCTGAAAAGGGTACGAATTGAGTGGAAGCTACATATACTGCTGTTTGCGGATGATACAGTTCTGATGAGTGATAATGAATGGGAGTTGCAGGGTCTGGTAAATGAGTTTGGAACAGTGTGCGAAAAACGGAATTTGAAGGTAAATACGGGGAAGAGCAAGGTTATGGTCTTCGAAAGGGTGAAGTCACAGAGTGTGAGGTGAAGCTGAACGGTCAGGCTATGGAGATCGTCAACTCTTTTAAGTATCTGGGCAGTGTGTTGAGTAAAGATGGGACTATGGATGAAGAGGTGCGGGAGAGGGTACAACAGGGGAAGAGGGTTGTAGGAACGCTAAAAGCAGTAACAAGAAATAGGGTGGTCAGTATGGAAGTGAAGAAGTCCTTGCATGACAGTGTGGTAATCCCGACACTGACTTACGGAAGCGAAGCATGGACGTTGGTTGAGAGACTCAGACCAAGAGTGAGAGCAGTGGAAATGAATTACTTAAGGAGTGCGTGCGGAGTTACATGGAGGGATAGACAGACTAATGAGGAAGTAAGAAGGAGGTGTGGTGTGGAGGTAGATGTGCTGGAAAGTGTGAAAAGGAACAACTTGAGATGGTTCGGCCATATGGAACGTATGGAAAGCGAGAGAATGACTAAGAGGGTGTACGAGAGCGAGGTGGAGGGACACAGGGGGAGAGGTAGACCGAATATGAGGTGGAAGGATGGAGTGAGGAACTACATGAACGAAGGCGGTGCTGGTTGGGGGGAGGGGCGTCGACTGACTGGGGACAGAGGTGCATGGGGGCGGTTCGTTCGTGGCCACCCCTTCGGGGATCACGGCGTCAGGCAATAGATAGATAGATAGAACTACGGTATCGAGTGAAAATGTGAAATATTAGTGACAATGATAGCCTAATACACATATTTTATATAATTGGACTCCAAATAACTATAATAACATCACTATCAATAAATAAAATCGCCTCCGGGAGGTAAAAACTCTGGCGCGACGAGTGGCTAAGTGCGCAGTAGGTTAGCCAAGCCGGGGCCTGGGCCAAGGCGACGCATCCGAACGCGGGAAGATTTTCCCGCATAAAAATCACTCCACTTCCCGCGCTCGCCATTATGCAATCACTTGGGCTAGAGACCTCTCCTCAACGGCATTCTACACATGAAGGTTTGTGCAATTTTTTTTTTTTTTTTTATAACTTTGTGTCATGTATTTCAGGAGTAACAGGTGAATCAACATGGACCAAAATTCCTCAAAACCCCCGGACACAGAGTACAGTCACGATCTACCCTAGCCGGGGTTGGAGGGTTAAAAATAGATTTTAAGGAATCAAACGTTTGTAAAATAAAAAAATCCAAACGATGAAACAATGGGCTGAAAGTGGCTAAGAATACAAAAGAGATCAATTAGAACAGAAAAGCAGATAAATGTGAAAAATAATGAAACAAGATTTGTGAGTTTCAAAAAAGAGAGAGAGAGAGAGAGAGAGAGAGAGAGAGAGGAGAGAGAGAGGAGAGAGAGAGAGATGAGAGAGAGAAGAGAGAGAGAGAGAGAGAGAGAGAGAGGAGTGAGAAGAAGAGAGAGAGAGAAGAGAGTAGAGAGAGAGAGAGAGAGGAGAGAGAGAGGAGGGAGAGAGAGAGAGAGATGAGAGAGAGAGAGAGAGAGAGGGAGAGAGAGAGAGGGGGGGGGGGGGGGGGGGGGTACGAGTCCTGACTTCTCTCCTTAATTCCCGACTAGTGACCACAGACTACAGTAAACCCCCGCTAACTCGGACTCTTTTTAGTCGGAAACCCACACTTCTCGGAATGGCATCGGCCTCTCAGAAATGTCCAAGTTGGACGAGATTTGTGTCTGGTTTACAATGTTCTCTCACTCAGTTTTAAATTATTTTAGGATGAATTGAAGCCTATCTATCTATCTATCTATGGCCTGACGCCGTGATCCCCGAAGGGGTGGCCACGAACGAACCGCCCCCATGCACCTCTGTCCCCAGTCAGTCGACGCCCCTCCCCCCAACCAGCACCGCCTTCGTTCATATACTTCCTCACTCCATCCTTCCACTTCTCTATCGGTCTACATCTCCCTCTCTGTCCCTCCACCTCGCTCTCGTACACCCTCTTAGTCATTCTCTCGCTTTCCATACGTTCCATATGGCCGAACCATCTCAAGTTGTTCCTTTTCACACTTTCCAGCACATCTACCTCACACACCTCCTTCTTACTTCCTCATTAGTCTGTCTATCCCTTCATGTAACTCCGCACGCACTTCTTAAGTAATTCAAGCCTGTGCCTTTTAATTATTGTGTTAATATTAATTACTGGTGACCGGTCAACTCAACCAGTAGACCATTTCAACCAGTACCGGTAGCTCTCAACCAGTAACAAATCAACCAATACGGTTAGGTTAGGTTAGGTTAGGTTAGGTTAGGTTAGCACTATATTTTGGCACTGGTTTGGTTGGTCTGGGTTAATTTGGCACTGGTTGAGAGCTACTGGTTGAGATGACATGGAACCTTAATTACTATGTACTGTACTGTCCCTGAACACATAATAAGGTTCGTATTTATCATTATTATGATTAATTTCACATGTTTAACCCTTCCAGCCCGGGTGTCATTTTAAAATGACACCAAAAAAAAAGGGCCGGTGCCCGGGTGTCATTTTAAAATCTTTGTGCTTGAAAGCGTGCTTCAAAATTCGCGCGGCCAAATTTTGCATTGTAGGAGCGACCGCAGCGCCACCAAGCCTCAACTACTAGTGTTATCAGTTCGTACGTGGCCGCCATAGCGAGTTATACTGAGAAAATGCTTTCCGACGTGTCCGATTCGCTGCAACCTCCTGCAGGCCCCAGTGCTACCCCGCTCGCAACTTCAACGCCTGTTGCAACCGAGAAGAAGCTCAACGAAAGAAAGTTAAGCGTTTGTTGAGTGATAGCGCTATACAGCGACAACTTTTTGATAGTGAAGAGAGCAGTGGCGAAAGCTTGGTGGACAAAGAACAATATATAAGTGCAAGCGAAGATGACGATTTCGTTGGCTTTGGAGACGACGATAATGTCGATTTATTTGAGGGGGGAGACAGTAGTGATGATCCTGATGTGGAAGTGTTTCAGGAAGGTGCCATTGAGCTTCCAAGTGTGCTAGAACCTAGGCCTACCCCCTCGCCATCTTTGCTAGGTCAGCCTAGGCCTAGCCCAGGACCTTCCCCTTTGCCTGCCCGTACGCCCTTGAAAGTGGGCAAATATTTCTATAAACAATCGTTGGTGAAAAGTGCAGCTAAAAAAGCACGCAGGGCAGCCGCAGAAAAGGATAGGGAAGCTGAAGACAGTGATAATGACGCCGACCCTGGCCTAGCAACCACCCGCATTCCATTGTCCCGACGCCTTGACCCGGGACGCCGCGTGGGTCACCCACAGCCCTCGGCTTCATCTCTCCTTCAGGATGACCAAAGGGCCTCTTCAAGTAGTATTACTAGTGTGCCACAGCCCTCAACACACCGCAGAGCATTATTTGCTGCGGAGAAGCCCTCGGCTCGCCGCAAAAGGAGCCCAACTCCCGAGGCCGAGGCTCCCATTGTTGAAGCTCCCGCAGCCTCCCGCGCCCCACACCGCCGACGCCCGGTCACTTCTTCACCCGAATTGTCTCCTGAAGAGGATGCTGACGACCCCAACATTGCCCCCGATGACCTGACGTCGCCTGAGGAGGAAGAGGAACAGGAACAGGAACAGGAAGACCCGACAAGACGAGCGAGATGACGAGGTCGTTGACGTGGTCAGTCTGCCGACGCCGCTGCCCCTGGGCGTGGGCGTGGGCGTGCAGGGCGTCCGCGTGGCCAAGGGCGTCCAGGGCGTGTGCCTGCTGCACCTGCACGACCTCGAGCATCAGCATCCGACCTGTTTGTGTGGACAGATGGGGCTGATTTTGAGCCAGATTGTCCTGCCTTTGACGAGGTACAGATGGGTTCCGGGGTGTCACCAACATTTCCCTGTGGCCCAGCTGCTACCCCCAGTGAAATTTTCTGTGGCTTCTATGACAATGAAGTCATGGAATACCTCGTCGAGGAGACCAACAACCATCATGAGATCTGTGCCAACTTTCTTGGCAGGAAGACCAGTGCCAAGATGGTGGCATGGAGAGCTGTCACTGTGGCAGAACTATATGTGTTCTTGGCACTCACAATGCTGATGACACATATCAGGAAGCACGCTCTGGCAGACTACTGGATCACTGGCGACATCATAACGACTCCAGCATTTGGCAAGTACATGTCCAGGGACAGGTACTTCGACATCCTCTCCTATCTCCACCTGACAAACAACATAGCAGTCCACCTTCCCGACTCATTATGGAAGATCAAGAAGCTGTATGACATGATACGTCATCGGTTCACCACCTACCTGATTTCTTTCCAGAAGATGTGCCTCGACGAGTCTCTGGTCCTGTTCCGTGGTAGGCTGCACTTCCGACAGTATATCCCGTCCAAGAGACACCGCTTCGGCATCAAGCTCTTCGTCCTCTGCGACTGTTTGACGGGGTATGTGCTGGACTTTATAGTCTACAGCGGCAAGGCTGGAGAAATTGAGACTGACCCCCTCATTGGTTTTGGTGGCGCTGTAGTGAAGAAGATGATGGAGAGGCACTTCAATAAAAACCACATCCTCTACACAGATAATTACTACACGTCGCCTCTCCTGACCAAGTACCTCCATGACCGCAAGACCGGAACTGTCGGTACAGTCAAGGGCAAGAGGAAGGGCATGCCAGGCTACCCAACCAAGACGAAGAAGGCGGACATCTTCCACAAGAAGAGTGGCCCCATCCTCTCCATCCACTGGCATGACCAGCGCAAGGTCAACCTCCTCACCACATGCCACAAGGCCGAGATGGTCGCCACAGGGAAGGTGGACCGAAGAACCAAGAACCCCGTCCAGAAACCAGCTGCTGTCCTGGATTATAACCTCAACATGCGCCTCGTTGACAAGTCCGACATGCAGATGGGCTTCATCGACTGCCTGCGAACATCTTGCAGGTGGTACGGTACAAGAAGTTTATCCTGCATACGGTAGATATGTCGGTCCTCAATGCCTACAACATCTACCGTCTGAGGACTCCAGGAGCCAAGAAGTACAAGTCCCTGCGGAAGTTCCACAAGCAGGTGATACTTGAGCTCCTGGCTAAACATGCGGGTACACCAGGGAGGCCACTACAAGGACCAGGCCAGCTGGACAGAACGGGGTGTGCTGAATTTTTCAGGAAGCACCAACTCAACGCCCTTCCTTTCAAAGCACCAGGTAGTAACGCTAGGAGTCAGAAGAGGTGCCATGTGTGCAGCCACACAACTCGCAGACCCCGCAAACCCACAAAAACCACTTGGGAATGCCTCGAGTGTCAAGTTGGACTGTGTGCTGGCACCTGCTTCAACGACTTCCACACTCTAACAAACTTTTGAAGTGGAAGTGACAACAGTGAAAGTGACACTCAAATGTAGGCTAAGAATAATAATATAACTAAGTATAAGTGAAAAGGACACATAAGTAATAATAAGTGCCTTCAGAACAATATGAACAAGTGAAAGTGACACTATATATATATTTACCTAACAATACATAAAAGTGAAAATGACACTATCCATTATCATAGTCCAGTGAAAGTGACACTATAATAATAATAAAGTAGGTATAAGTGAAAGAGACACACATAAGTAATAATAAGTGCCTTCATAACAATATGAACAAGTGACAGTGACACTATATATTATTAGCTTACCTAACAATACATAAAAGGGGAAATGACACTACCAATTATCAAAGTCCAGTGAAAGTGACACTATAATCATAATAATAATAATAAAACGAAGTAATAAGTGACAGAGACACAAATAAGTTCATGTAAATAACTTTATTGAGTGAAAATAACATAATAACTATAATAAATGACAGAATAACCAATAAAACACTATCAAATCGCTTCCCGGCATAATTACGGGTGGAGCGACGAGTGCAACTGGCGTCGTAGCCGGGGCCGCGGTTGAGTGTTCGGACGCGCCGAGGTAAATACGCGGCAAAAGTTACCTCCACTTCCATCACCATCACTCCGGAACCAGTTGAGGTAGAGAGCTCTACTCAATGCCATTCTACGCAGCAAGGTAAGGCGCCCATTTCTATATATGTTTGATTAATGTAGGTAATATATTAAGCGAGATTAGCCTTAGTTTACTTTTGTTGATATTCGGCCAGATCCCCCGGATACGAGCTCCGTCCTTTGGTGAGCCTGCCCGGGCCAGGAGGGTTAAAAAAAAAAAAAAAAAAAAAAAAAAAATCTCAAATTTTTCTGACGCGGACTTTCCTCTTCTAATTCGGAATTTTCCCTCTCTTAACCCTTCCAGCCCGGGTGTCCTTTTAAAAGGACGGCGCGGCAGATGGGCTGGTACCCAGGTGTCCTTTTAAAATCCCTATGCTTGAAAGCGTGCTTTGAAATTCGTGCGGCCAAAATTTACTTTGTAGGGGCGATCGCAGCGCCACCACGTCTCAACTACAGTACTAACGTTATCAGTTCCTCCGTGGCCGCCATACCGAGTTATAGCGAAAAAAAATCTTCCGACGCGTCCGATTCGGTGCAACATCCCGCGCGCCCCACTGATACCCCGCTCGCAACTTCGACGCCTGTTGCAACCGATAAGAAAGCTCAACAAAAGAAAGTGAAATGTTTGTTGAGTGATAGTGCTATACAGCGAGAATATTTTGACATTGAAGTGAGCAGTGGTGAAAGCTTGGTGGACAAAGAACAATTTATAAGTGCAAGCGAAGATGACGATTTCGTTGGCTTTGGAGACGACGATAATGTAGATTTATTTGAGGGGGGAGATAGTAGTGATGATCCTGATGTGTTAGTGTTTCAGGAAGGTGCTATTGAACTTCCAAGTGTACTAGAACCTAGGCCTACCCCGTCGCATCTTTGCTAGGTCAGCCTAGGCCTAGCCCTAGCCCAGGACCTTCCCCTTTGCCTGCCCGTACGCCCTTGAAAGTGGGCAAATATTTCTATAAACAATATTTGGTGAAAAGTGCAGCTAAAAAAGCACACGGGGCAGCAGCAGAAAAGGTTAGGGAAGCGGAAGACAGTGATAGTGACGCCGACCCTGGTCTAGCAACCACCCGCATTCCTTTGTCCCGACGTCTTGACCCGGGACGCCGCGTGGGTCACCCACAGCCCTCGGCTTCATCTCTCCCTCAGGATGACCAAAGGGCCTCTACAAGTGGTATTAGTGGTGTGCCACAGCCCTCACCACACCACAGAGCATTATTTGCTGCGGAGAAGCCGTCGGCTCGCCGCAAAAGGAGCCCAACTCCCGAGGCTGAGGCTCCCATTGTTGAACCTCCCGCAGCCTCCTGCGCCCCACGCCGCCGAGTCACTTCTTCACCCGAATTGTCTCCTGAAGAGGATGCTGACGACCCCAACATTGCCCAGATGACCTGACGTCGCCTGAGGAGGAGGAGGAGGAAGTCCCGACAAGACGAGTTCGAGGGCAAGGTCGTGGGCGTGGTCAGCCTGCCGACGCCGATGCCCCTAGGTGTGGGCGTGGGTGTAGGCGTGGGCGTGGGCGTGCAGGGCGTCCGCGTGGCCAAGGGCGTCCCGGGCGTGTGCCTGCTGCAGCTGCATGTGCTCGAGCATCCGACCTGTTTATGTGGACAGATGGGGCGGATTTTGAGCCAGATTGTCCTGCCTTTGACGAGGTACAGATTGGTTCCGGGGTGTCACCAGCATATCCCTGTGGCCCACATGCTACCCCCAGTGAACTTTTCTGTGGCTTCTATGACAATGAAGTCATGGAATACCTCGTCGAAGAGACAAATAACCCCCATGCTATCTGTGCCAACTTTCTTGGGAGGAAGACCAGTGCCAAAATGGTGGCATGGAGAGCTGTCACTGTGGCAGAACTATATGTGTTCTTGGCACTCACAATGCTGATGACACATATAAGGAAGCACGTTCTGGCAGACTACTGGATCACTGGCGACCTCATAACGACTCCAGCATTTGGCAAGTACATGTCCAGGAACAGGTACTTTGACATCCTCTCCTATCTCCATCTGACCAACAACATGCATGTCCACCTTACCGACACACTATGGAAGATCAGGAAGCTGTATGACATGATACGTCATCGGTTCACCACCTACCTGATTCCTTTCCAGAAGATGTGCCTCGACGAGTCTCTGGTCCTGTTCCGTGGTAGGCTGCACTTCCGACAGTATATCCCGTCCAAGAGACACCGCTTCGGCATCAAGCTCTTCGTCCTCTGCGACTGTTTGACGGGGTATGTGCTGGACTTTGTGGTCTACAGCGGCAGTGGTGGAGAAATTGAGACTGACCCCCACATTGGTTTTGGCGGCGCTGTAGTAAAGAAGATGATGGAGAGGCACTTCCATAAGAACCACATCCTCTACACCGATAACTACTACACGTCGCCTATCCTGACCAAGTACCTCCATGACCGCAAGACCGGAACTGTCGGCACAGTCAAGGCCATGAGGAAGCGCATGCCATCATACACAACGAAGACGAAGAAGACGGACATCTTCCACAAGAAGAGTGGCCCCATCCTCTCCATCCACTGGCATGACCAGCGGAAGGTCAACCTCCTCACCACATGCCACAAAGCCGAGATGGTCGCCACAGGGAAGGTGGACCGAAGAACCAAGAACCCCGTCCAGAAACCAGCTGCTGTCCTGGACTACATCAACATGCGCCTCATCGACAAGTCCGACATGCAGATGGGCTTCATCGACTGCCTGCGAACATCTTGCAGGTGGTACAAGAAGTTAATCCTGCATACGGTAGATATGTCGGTCCTCAATGCCTACAACATCTACCGTCTGAGGACTCCAGGAGCCAAGAAGTACAAGTCCCTGCGGAAGTTCCACACACAGGTGATACTTGAGCTCCTGGCTAAACATGCGGGTACACCAGGGAGGCCACTACAAGGACCAGGCCAGCTGGACAGAACGGGGTGTGCTGAATTTTTCAGGAAGCACCAGCTCCACGCCCTTCCTTTCCAGGGTCCAAATACTAGAGCCAGAATGCAGAAGAGGTGCCATGTGTGCAGCCACACAACTAGAAGACCCCGCAAAGTCACAAAAACCACTTGGGAATGCCTCGAGTGTCAAGTGGGACTGTGTGCTGGCACCTGCTTCAACGACTTCCACACTCTAATAAACTTTTGAAGTGAAAATGACAACAGTGAAAGTGACACTCAAATGTAGGCTAAGAATAATAATATAACTAAGTATAAGTGAAAAGGACACACATAAGTAATAATAAGTGCCTTCATAACAATATGAACAAATGAAAGTGACACTAAAATATATATTTTTAACAATAAATAAGTGAAACTGACACTATCAATTAGTCTAGTCCAGTGAAAGTGACACTATAATAATAATAAAACTAAGTATAAGTGAAAGAGACACACATAAGTAATAATAAGTGCCTTCATAACAATATGAACAAGTGAAATTGACACTATATATATTATTAGCTTACCTAACAATACATAAAAGTGAAAATGACACTATCAATTATCAAAGTCCAGTGAAAGTGACACTATAATCATAATAATAATAATAAAACTAAGTAATAAGTGACAGAGACACAAATAACTTCATTGAGTGAAAATAACATAATAACTATAATACATGGCATAAAACACTATCATAACTGCAGGTGGAGCGACGAGTGCAACTGGGCGTCGTAGCCGGGGCCGCGGTTGAGTGTTCGGACGCGCCGAGGTAAATATGCGGCAAAAGTTACCTCCACTTCCATCGCCATAACTCCGGAACCAGTTGAGCTAGAGAGCTCTACTCAACGCCATTCTACGCGGCAAGGTAAGGCGCACATTTTGACATATGTCTCATTATTGTAGGTAGTATATTAACCCTCCGGATCCGGGGGCCTTCATATGAGGCGATCGTCGTGTCCGGGGGTATTCCTGAAAAATGGCTAAGTTCACAGTTTGATATCTACTGATTGAGACCACCTAGAGCAGTCAACTAAATTGCATAGTGTAGAACCAACCTTCGTCTGTAGAATGGCGTTGAATTGACATCGCTACGACAAGTGGTTGCCGAGATATGATGATGGGAATGGAGGTAATTTCCCGCGTATTTTCGCCTGTGTCCGAACGATTCGCCGCGGCCCTGGCTAGCACGCACTAAGTCACTCGTCGCTCCCGTGGCTTTTGTACCGGTACACGATATTATGTATTTATGGAGATAATGTGATATTATTGTGTCATTTATTACTTGTTCAACCTTTATTTGGGTTATATGAAACTTTATATAACATATTTTTGGCGCTTTCACTGTTATTGTAATATTATTGTGTCACTTTCACTGTTATTGTAATAGTATTGTGTCACTTTCACTTTTATTACTCTTCTTGTTATGAATTATTGTCACTCTCACTGTTATTATTGAGTTATTATTACTTATTATACATTTTGTGTCACTTTCACTTACAATACTAGGTTTAGAGGCTAGGCTAGGCTAGGCTACGCAAGCGTACAGTACCGTACGGTATCGTATTTGACACTTGTAATTATTACATTTGGTTGTTTCTTTCACTTGCACATATTGGTATATTGTTTTTAGTGTCACTTTCACTTTTTACAGGTTTCACTTATAAATACTTATTGAATAGTTACTCTAATATATAGTTGTTGTGTCTCTTTCACTTGCACATATTGTTATATTGTTTTTAGTGTCACTTTCACCTTTTACAGGTTTCACTTATAAATACTTATTGAATAGTTACTCTAATATATAGTTGTTGTGTCTCTTTCACTTGCACATATTGTTATATTGTTTTTAGTGTCACTTTCACCTTTTACAGGTTTCACTTATAAATACTTATTGAATAGTTACTCTAATATATAGTTGTTGTGTCTCTTTCACTTGCACATATTGTTATATTGTTTTTAGTGTCACTTTCATTTATAATAATTATAGAATAGTGTCTCTTTCACTTGCACATAGTGTTTTATTGTTCTAGTGTCACTTTCACTAGTGTTCTCAGGGTCAGTGCCACTTAGAAGTTTACCAGGATGTGGAAATCATCGTGGCAAGGCGTGATGCACATTGCTACCTTACATTCCTGGCACTGATACGACGTTTTGGTGGTTGTCTGGGGTGTTCGGGTGGTGAGGCTGCAGACATGGCACCGTTTCTGGGTCTTGCGACCAGCAGCTATTGGAAGGGCGACGATCCTGTGCTTCTTGTGGTGTTCGGAAGCGTATGTGCGGTACATGGTGCCAGCTCCTGGCATATGTTGAGCTCGTGGGGCATCCTCAGGCACGGCATATTCCCCAATGAGATCCAGAATGAGCTGTTTCTGGAATCTCCGAAGGTTGGTGTACTTCCTGGGCATTGTGGGGTTCATCAGCTTGTACAGGTTGTACGAGTTGAGCACAGACACATCCATCATGTGCAGGAAGAACTTCTTATACCACCTGCAGGAGGTCCGCAGGCAGTCGATGAAGCCGACCTGCATGTCTGACTTGTCAACCAGACGCATGTTTATGTTATAACTGCGTCTGGCTTCATGATGGGCTCCCTGGTCCTGTGGTTGGCTTTGCCAGAGTCAACCAGGTTGCCCTTGTGGATGGTGCTCATCATGTTGATCTTCCTTTGGTCGTGCCAATGGATTGCCAGCATCGGACCATGTTGCTTGAGGAAGATGTCCTTCTTCTTGGTCTTTTGGGGGAATTCCGGCATGTTCTTCCTCGTTCCCCGTACTGTGCCCACAGTCTGGGTTTGCTGCCTGTTCAGGTACTTGGTGAGGATGGGGGACGTATAGGAGTTGTCCGTCTAGAGTATGTGGTTCTTGTTGAAGTAGCGATCCATCATCGCCTTCACCACTGCTCCACCGAACCCTATTTCTTGAACTGCAAGAACCTCACCCTCCTTCCCACTGTAGACAATGAAGTCCAGCACATAACCCGTCTTACATTCACAGAGGACGAAGAGCTTGATGCCGAATCGATGTCTCTTGGAGGGTATGTACTGCCGGAAGTGAAGGTTCCCCCGGAACAGCACAAGAGACTCGTCGATCACGACCTTTTGAAAAGGGAAAAGGCTTCAAGAATGTGGAAAACTTGGCCTTCATCATGTCGTAGAATCCCCTTATCTTCCACAGGCGGTCTGTTTGGTGTACATTGGTGTTGGTAACGAAGTGCAGGCTACCAAGTATGGCGAAGTAGCGGTCCCGGGACATAAGTTTTCCAAAAGAAGGTGTGGCAATTATGTCGCCTGTGATCCAGTAGTCTGCCAGCCGATGCTTCTTCACATGTGCCATGAGCATGGTCAGTGCTATGAACACATACATTTGGGCAATGGTGACAGGCTTCCAGGCCTTCATGTGGGAACTATGGGTCTTGCCGCTGAGGTGGTCACTGAGGGCCTTCTGCTTATTGGTCTCATCGACAACAAATGACATGACCTCATTGTCGAAAAAGGCTTTGAAAAGCTGGCCAGGTGATGAGTTGGGTCCCCCAGGGAAAGATGGATCAATCCCTGCGGCATTTTGGGCGTCATCGAATGTGGCATCTTGTGGCTGAAAGGTGGCCCCATCCTCCCACGTCCAGACATCAGCATGCCTGGCACGGGGACGGGGACAGGCAGCAGCAGGGGCGTTGGCAGCAGCAAATGCGTCGGCAGCAGCAGGGGCGGCCTGGCCACGGCCATGCTGACCAGCAGGGCCCCTGGCACGGCCACGTCCACGTCCAAGGGCACGGCCACCCCGAGCACGGGGACGTCCAGGGCCACGGCGGGGTGCTGGGTCGTCCAACCACTCAGCTTCGTCCACAACAGGGTCGTCTGGCAGGTCATAATTATCCTGCCCAGAATCTGCACTGTGGTCGTCCATAAATCTTGAAGGGTGGCCATATTCGTGGGTATCTTCTGGATCATAGGTGGGATCCTGGTCGTCACTTGGTGGTGGTACATCAGGTGGCGACTGCTGGCGTGGGCGGCTAGGGGGTGGTGAAGGTGAGCTAGTTGGCTCTGAAGTTTTCAGGCGACGACGAGAGCGTTTTAGGGACAGCTTAGGGCCTGAGGTGCTGCTTTCTGCCCCCCCTGTGGCCATGAACAAGGCCCTTCTGGAGATGCGTTGACCACTTGCACCACTTGTTGATGGCTGTGGGTCATGCGGGGCCACTTCCGCACCACTTGCACCCCTTACACCACTTCTTGAGGGCTGTGGGTCATGCGGGGCCAATTCCGCACCACTTGCACCACTTCTTGAGGGCTGTGGGTCATGCGGGGCCAATTCCGCACCACTTGCACCACTTGTTGATGGCTGTGGGTCATGCGGGGCCAATTCCGCACCACTTACACCACTTGTTGAGGGCTGTGTGTCATGCGGGGTCAATGAGGCACCAGCCGCGGGCGACGAGGGCCCGGGAGACAATGGAATAGGCCTACCCACGCTCGACTCTTCACTCTCATCCTCACTATCAGCATCTTCACCTCTTTCCCTTTCAGCCGCCTCCCGTGCCTGCTTCCTTGCACTATCCAGCACAGCTCTCCTATAGAAGTAACTGGCTATTTTGGCCGGGGAAGGAGTCCCCGGAGTCCCCACAGCCGACGCCGGGGTCACGTTCACGTGATGCGGGTAGGACACTTCCCATTTCACCCACACTTTCATCACCTTGATGATGTTCATCGCATCCAACATTGTCATCAATATCATCATCACTATCGTCATCATCAGTGCTATGAAAGCCCTGGAATTCTTCGCCATCTTCCACTTTATCAACATCTTCACTAACCACATGCTCTTCCTCAAAATCACTCTCAATCTCACTAAGGTCATGATCACTTAACTCTTGTAACACACAGGCAACACCACCGGGACTTAGCAACGTTTGCTTGGTCGTTTTAGCTTTGCCTTTCGTAGGCTTACGGGTCGCGGCGGCGGGCGTGGATTCGGACACAGCGATTTTTTTGGGGTTAACTCCAGCCATCTTGGGTGCGTGATAACAACTGATGCTGCCTGGTAGTTTGTGCTTGGTGGCGCTGCGGTCGCCCACGCAACAAAATCAGCCCGCGCACTTTGAATGCTTTGATTTTGATTTAGCCTCATATGAGGCCTCCCGGACTCCTAACCATTATACGTTTTGCCTCATATGAGTCCTCCTGGATCCCAAGGGTTAAGCGAGATTAGCCTAAGTTTACTTATGTTGTTTTTCAGCCAGATCGCCCGGATACGAGCTCCGTCCTTTTGTAAGGCAGCCCGGGTCGGAAGGGTGAAGTCGGATATAAGTCGGACTTCGGACATCTCGGAAAATCGGGCTTCTCGGAAGTGGTCTCCCCCCAATTAGTCCGATAGCGAGGGTTTACTGTACTCTTGTTTCTTGCACCACATAGACGTTGTGTCACACCATCTTCACATCACGGCTCATGCCCATCATACAGGTAAGCCACGAACACCACTATACAGTTTATTGAAGAAATATACAATATGATACAGATAACACGAATGGTGGGATGGACAAGGATAAAAAAAAAGGTAAAATATGGAAATAAAGTAAAGGTTGAACGTTACCAAGCGATCCTGTTTATTGTTGTATGTACATTGTGGTTGTGGTATTTTTTTCTTCCGTCATAATGTAGAGCATTATTTGGTTTTGGTTATAGGACGTATAAATAATACTACAGTATATATATTTTACGTTAACACGGCTAATGCTGAGATGCAAGTATCAAGTTATCCTAAGTCTAATGTAAGTTAATGATATACGACACGTAATAAATTAACAGTACCGTATCAAATTAACCATAGTATGCATAAAAGCGGAAGATTAAAAACCAAGTACTGTACAGTAAACTCCCTTTTATCCAAAATTCAAATATCCAAATTACATTTCAGTTAACCAAAGGTTTTGCTATCCGTATTTTTCACTAGTTTTCACTTATTTAAGCCTCTCTGGGTGCTTAATTGCATCAATTTAACCCCTTTGAAATAGTCATAGCTTGAATTTGATAATTTAAAGTTAAGACAGCCTAGAAATAGTTTTAAATGTATTTAAATCATTGTGTTTGGCCATTTGTACTCATATTTAGCTCTATATATAGCAGTGGTTCTCAACTCGCTTTAGGCCACGGACCACCTGCCCATTAAAAACAAATATTGTGGACCATTTCATTTTTGAGTTATGATAAAAAAAAGTATAGACAACAAACATTTGACTGCATGTGTTGACAGATTTGGGTAAGTACCAATCATACTGGCCCAAAAATGTCCCATGGTAGACCGCTGGTTCACATCTTGAGCCGCCAATCAATTTTCAGACCCAAGAATTCCTCCTGAAGGCCCTCTGAAACACTATGAACATATGTTGCGAATGGATTCCTGATGAAAGATAACCCATCCCTTGTCATGTCCACTTCCGGAAAGTATCGCTGAAATTAGTCCTGCAGCTTAAGTAAATGCTCAAGAATTTGCATCTGAATGGCTTCCTTTTCCCCGAGCATGGCATTCACACATGGAAATTGAACCAAATTGTTATCTTCGACTCGTTCTATCCAGAGTTCTAATTTCTCAAGAAAAGCCTTACTGATGCCTTGGTGAGAGAACAGATTGGCACCTTTCCCTTGTAGCTGAAGATACAATTTGTTCAAGATTCCAAAAATATCAACAAGGTATGCAAGTTCTAATTCAGACTGTGTTAGCAGATTATTAAAATACTCGTTCCCTTGAGACTGGATAAATAAAACCAATTCTTCTCGCATTTCAAAAATTCTGTTGACTATGTTCCCTGCTGAAAACCATTGTACAGAAATGTAGAACAGCAACACCTCAAAGTCGGAACCCATGTCCTGGCATCACTTTCTGAACAGCCTGGTGTTCACTGCTGACGATTTGATGTAATTAACAACCTTCACCAATCCTTTGCAAATGGTGTTCAGGTGATCAGGCAGTGTATTACGATGCCAATATTTGTCTTAAATAGGAATAATGCAATAAAATGAATGGTCAATTATTTATTTTGATAAAAAAAAATTGTACACTACTGCATTTTCAATAAATTTAATAATTTATGCACCAATCTTCAGTTTATTACCAAATATAGTGAATGCCCTGTGGACCACCCAAAAAGTCACCATGGACCACCAGTTGAGAACCACTGATATAGAGGGACTCTCGTTTATCCGTAAAAATAACTTATCCGAAATATCAAAAGACTCAAGATTTTTGGATCTATCTATCTATCTATCGATATGCTCAGGCCCAATCCCCATTTTGGGGGTAGCCGACTCAAGACAGAGCAAGAACAGGGAAAACACAAAAACAACATAACAAAAATAAACACAAAAACAAAACACAAACTCTCACACATCCAGGTCACCCAGGAGAAGACCCAGAGACCAGGGTTACCAAGGTCGCTCCAGCACTCCCCCGGCCCCTGACCACCAGGAGAGGTTCCGATCTCGGCAGGCAGACATGCAGCGGAGCCAAAGCGACAAGCCCTCCCACCACACTTCCAGGCACACCCTTCATATTAATCGTCTCCCCGGGCCAGGCGCCTGATGGACTATTATCTAGTCCAACTTGCGCCCGACCCCTTACTCCAAATGACCACGTGTTCACTCAACTATTCACAAGCATTCTCCATTCACTCCTGTCCACCACCACTTCCCCTGCCTGATCTATAGTCATTCCTCTATCATCCAAAGCCTTCCTTACACAGTCTCTCCATCTCAATGGGGGTCTTCCTGCCCTTCTATCTCCCCTTGTACCTGACTCACATATTCTCTTTGTAAGCCTTTCATCTCCCATTCGTCAACATGACCATACCAGCTCAGCACCCTTCTGTCCACTCTGGCTGACAAATGTTCCTGCTGCCCCACTCTCCTACGTATCTCTTCATTTCTCAATCTGTCTCTACGAGTAACTCCACACATACTCCTCAAGCAGCTCATCTCCATCACATCCAGCCCTCTTTTCTCCTTTTTCTTCAGAGCCCATGTCTCAGCCCCATACATCACTGTTGGCACAACAATTCCTTGATACAGTGCACTTTTTACTTTCACTCCGAGATTTCTCGTCTTCCACATACTTCCCATTGCTCCGAAAACCTTCCTTCCTTCACACACTCTCTGTTTTACCTCCACTTCCATACCTCCACTCATGCTTATTGTTCCTCCTAGATATTTAAAACACTCTACTTGTTCCAATATTTCCCCATCCAGCCTCACATCTAGATTCACCCTATGCTCTCCCCTATTACACACCATTACTTTACTTTTATTGACGTTCACCTTCAGTTTCCTCCTTCCACAAACCACACCAAACTCTTTGACTATCCGCTGCAGTTTCTCATCAGAATCCGCCACCAATGCTGTGTCATCAGCGAACAGCAACTGATTCAACTCCCAATCTCTACCATTCTTTCCTACTAAACCCAATCCTCTTCCCATAGTTCTCCTTTCACCTCCCTCACCACACCATCCATAAACATATTAAACAGCCATGGTGACATTACACAACCCTGTCGCAAACCTACCTTTACCTCAAACCATTCACTCAACTCACCATTTCCTACTCTCACACATGCTCTGCTCCCTTCATAAAAACTCTTAACTGCTTCTAACAAATTTCCTCCAATTTCATAAATCCTTAACACCTTCCACATTGCTTCACGGTCCACACGATCATATGCTTTTTCCAAGTCCATAAAAGCCCAAAATATCTCCTTATGCTTCTCTAAATATTTCTCGCATAACTGTCTTACTGCAAACATCTGATCCACGCACCCTCTTCCCCTCCTAAAACCGCACTGTTCTTCTCCTATTGCAACTTCCGTACACTTTATTATCCTCTCTATCAACACCCTGCCATACAGCTTTCCAACCACTGACAATAAACTAATACCTCTATAACTTGAACACTCCTGCCGATCTCCCTTCCCCTTGTACAACGGCACAATACATGCACTCTTCCAGTCTATTGGTACCATTGACACAGCAAAGC
Source organism: Paralithodes platypus (assembly GCA_032716605.1). NCBI lineage: Eukaryota > Metazoa > Arthropoda > Malacostraca > Decapoda > Lithodidae > Paralithodes > Paralithodes platypus. The sequence continues at coordinate 58,215,864 of CM064498.1, read as the reverse complement.
ACACATTGAAAAGTCTCACCAACCAATCTATTATCACATCTCCACCCTTCTTTATACACTCCACAGCATTACCATCCAAACCTTCTGCTTTTCCCGCTCTCATTTGTTTCACTGCTTCTTTCACCTCATTTTCCTCAATCCTTTCATTCATTCCCTGCCACCTGGGTGGCCTGGGTAACCTATCTCCATCCACCTCTGCTTCAATCACTGCTTCTCTTCCATCTCTTGTATTTAACAAAGATTCAAAATACTCGGCATATCTTTTCCTCACTTCAACTGGTTCCACTAGTAATTCTCCATTTTCATCTTTCACGGACTCTTCCCTCTTTTGTCCTCCTTTCCTTACTTTATTTACCTCCTTCCAGAACATCTTCTTTCGTTCTTCAAAATTCTCACTCAGCCTTTGGCCCCACCTTTCGTTTGCATCTTTTTTCGCTTCTCTAATTTTCCGTTTTGCCTCTCTCCTTTTCTCCTTGTACCTCTCCCATACCTCAACACTACCATCCTGTAAAACCCTCTCAAAACACTGTCTCTTCTCCTCAACTGCCTTTCTCACCGTATCATTCCACCACTCGCTTCCCTTCCTGATACCTCTGCCTCCTACTTTCCTTTTGCCGCATACTACCTCTGCACTTGCTTTCACTCCTTCCTTAAACTGTTGCCATTCAACCTCTACTTCTCTCTCTTCCATCTCTCTCACTTCCATCCACTTTTCATTTAGTCTTTCCTTGTACTCCCTCTCTTTTTCACTCTTCTCTAACTCACTAACTTTGATTACCTCTCTTACTTCACGCTTGTCTCTTATTCTCCTGTAACTCTTAACTCTTAGCTTTCCCTCCACCAGGTAATGATCTGACATACCTTCCGCCTCACCTCTCATCACATTCACATCCAGCAGTCTACACAATCTTTCCCTTGTCACCAGCACATAATCCATCAATGCCCTCTCTACAATCTCTCCCCTCACAAGTCTATGCCAGGTGTACTTGTGTATATGCCTTTTTTTTGAAGAACGTATTACCTACACTCAATCTACACTCTTCACATACATTTTTCAGTCTTTCTCCACTCTCGTTTACACCATCCACACCAAAACTACCGATGACTCCCTCAACAGGCTCATTTCCTACCCTAGAATTTAGGTCCCCTAAAACTATAACATTTTCATTTTCATCAAACCCTTGTAGACAATCTCTCAAATCCTCCCAGAAACCCTCTACCTCGTCTAACTCTCTTTCACTTCCTGGTCCATACGCACTTACAAAAACCCACCTTTCACCCATAAACCGCATTCTCACCCACATTAGCCTTGATGACACCTCTTTCCACTCTTTTATAAACTCTCTCAACTCCTCCTTCACAATAATAGCCACTCCTTCTTTCCCCCTGACTCCCTCGTCTACTCCAGACTTTCTACCTATCACGTTTCCAAAATCCAATTCTCCCTCTCCTTTCATCTTTGTTTCATTCAGTGCAAGGACATCATACATCCTTCTTTCAAATAACCTTCCAATATCCTCTCGCTTCTCATTCGTACTACATCCACGCACATTCAAAGCTCCTATTCTTAGGGTCCGGGACCACGAACGCGTTCCCTCGCCCCTATCTCTGTCTCGTTTTTTTGGTAGATTTATTTAAGGGGAGAAGGATACCAGGCCCCCCGCCCCCGATCCCCTTTAGCCGACTTCTACGTCTCACCGGAGAAAAGCGGTGGTGGAAATCTCTCACCCCTCCACCACAGAGGAGGCTACCTGCACCAGAAAGTGGCGGGCGTTGGGGTCGCTGCATCCCTACGCCATTTGAAAAAATTAGAGATGCAGAAGGAGAAAAAGATAGAAGGGGCTATGGGAAGTAGAGGACACCAACCCTCACTCTGACAAAGGGTCAGCTTTGGATACAAAGGGAGTTTACTGTATATTGTGTGGTCCTAATGTGGCGGCGTCTACGCCGTAGGACCACCTCCCGGAGCTGCCAACCGCGGATGGCTGCCGACCCTCCACGGCCGGAGACAAGATCAACGACCAGTGGAGGACAACAAGATGCCGGCCACGGGGAGCAGTTTCGGGAGCCAAACCGTCACAACCATCCCCTGCCCCCTCCCTGGGGGCACGGGTCCTTGGAGCGGCTTCGGTCGCGCCGGGAATTTCCACACCTCTCACACCACACACACACATCACACAGTTTTTCCTACACCGAGAAATGACTCTCCGGCTGTCATTTCTTGAAGACTTCTTCTAGCCGGAGACATTGAGAGCAACCCAGGACCCACGTACACATACATATGTCCAACTTGCTCAAAACTCATCACTTCGAGTCGCCACACTAAGGGTTCAGTTCTCTGCAATTCATGCAGGAACTGGACCCACTTCACCTGTACAACACTTGCCTCCAAGAAACACTACACGAACACCTGGACCTGTTCCTCATGCCCCTCCCTCTTCCAGTCAAATCCCTCGCCTAAAACCCGTCCACCTCTCCTCTCCAACCCACCTAGCCTTCCCATATCATCCACTCCCCCCCCTAAAACCCGTCCACCTCTCCTCCCTAACCCACCTAACCTTCCCATACCATCCACATCCTCAACTCAACACACCACACCCCATCCTAATCCATTCCAACCCCCCTCTCCTGCTCCCCAATCACCCCCCCCCCCCCACCCACCCCAACCCCCAGCCCTCCTCCCTCACCCCCCCCCCCCCCCAATCCTCGTGCAGCAGCACCCAACATACATCGTGCTCATAACATTAACATTCTTCAATTGAACATAGATGGCATCAGCACAAAGAAACACGAACTCTCACACTTCATCAAACAACACAACATACACATTGCCATCTTACAAGAAACAAAACTCCGCACAACACAAAAAACACCCACATTTCATAATTTCACCACCATCAGACAAGACCGGGCTGTCGGCGGGGGCGGTGGACTCATCACCCTGGTACACAAAGAAATATCATACATAGTAACCAGTGTACAAACCAAATCCCTCCTCCCCCCAAATGATAACACAACAGAAATACAATCAATTAAAATACGCACTGGCAACAACTCCAACAAAACCATCATAAACACATACATCCCTCCCCAAACATCCCCTACAGTACCAAATGAATACAGACCACACTTACAACACATCACAAACACCCCACACATCATCCTGGTGGTGACTTCAACGCCAAGACGTCGGCCTGGTTTGTCGACAACCCCGACACAGACAGAGGGCTGGTACTACAAAACCAAACCGATAACCTCATCATCCTTAACGACATCCATCAAAATACCCATATTCCTCACCAAGCCCTCTATAACCCATCATCTCCAGACATCACCTTTTGCTCCCCAGAACTCGCCCCCACAACATCCTGGAGGGTGGTCAGAACCTTAGGCTCTGACCACCTCCCGATCATTATCACCACCAAAACCAGACTCACCCCAGCTAGCCACAAACACACATACACCAATTATACAAGAGCTAACTGGGAAGCATTCACAAATGAGACAGAACAACACTTCACAACTCTAAACAGTACACCCATCACTAACATCAACAATGCTGCACACATACTCAATAAAACTATCCAAAACGCTGACAAGAAACACATTCCAAGAGGTAACAGAAAAAGACACAACCCCAACTTCACACCAGAAATTCAAAACCTCATCAGACAACGCAACATACTGAAACACTCCCCAGCACCCCACACACAAGACATCACACAACAAATTCAAGCACTCAACACCCAAACTAACAACAAAATACAAGAACAACAAAAACCAAATTGGAATAACTTCCTACAAACACTTGATCACAAAACAAACCCCAAAAAACTTTACAAAACACTAAACAGCATCACACTTTCCAACAGCAACACAACACAATCACATGCTGCAATCACAACAACAGACTCTACTCCTTCATGTAAACAACAAGCAAACACTCTCATCAATCACTTCTCACATGTCAGCCACCTAAAACCTCACAAAGACGACCGACGTGTCATCCGACGCAAGAGACAATTCCCCACAGACCCTGACTATACACCCTTCACCAATCACCAGACAAAGCATATCATCAACAATCTCAAGCACTCACCCACCTGTGGCCTAGACAACATAAGCAACATACACCTCAGACACCTGGGACCACAAGGCATACAAGCACTCACTAACATATCAAACTACAGCTATTCACACAACACAATACCAGACATTTGGAAGCATGGTATCATCATCACATTCCCCAAACCCAACAAAGACCCCACGCTACCCTCCTCGCACCGCCCCATCACACTCCTTTGCTCCCCCTCCAAAGTCATGGAACGCCTAGTATTACAACTAATTACACCTGACCTACCCCTAGCTCCAACACAACATGGCTTTAGGTCACTGCACTCCACAAACACTCTTCTCACAGACCTTACACAAAGAGCTTTTGACGGCATCAACTCAGCTAGACCACCACACAGATCACTATTAGCCACACTCGACATTAGTAAAGCCTTCGATGCCATCCCCCGCCACAACCTAACAAACAATATCTACAACACAAACATGCACAACAACACAAAAAGGTGGCTGGCCAACTTCCTAGCAGGCAGATGTGCACACGTATCTTTTGCCGGTCAGTCATCTAAAATCAGAAACTTTCCAAACGGAGTCCCACAAGGATCCGTCCTATCGCCCGCACTCTTCAATCTGTACATGCACGATATATCTACACCCAATACGCCCCAAATAAACTTCGCCTCCTATGCAGATGACATAACACTCACATGCACACACCATAACCCAAAAAGAGCAACAAATCTCCTTCAACCCTATCTCAACACACTACATGGCTGGTGCACTACAAACAGACTAAATCTAGCCCCAGCCAAATCCACCGCAACCCTACTCACAAGCTGGACAGGAGAACACGAATACATCCCTCAACTCACCATAAACAACACACCCCTAGCATATACACACACACCCAAAATCCTAGGAGTAACATATGATACTCATATGACATTCAAACAGCACACCACAAACAATAAAAAGAAACTGACACCCAGACTTAACGCCCTCAGGTCACTTGCTCACACAAAATTTGGACACAACAAAGAAACTACCACCACAGTATATAAACAATACATAAGATCAGTGATGGAATACGCAAGCCCAGCCTGGGCTTCTAACCTAGCTGAAACACATCATAAGACCTTACAGACTATTCAAAACAAAGCCCTGAAGATCATTACAGGCTGCACAGCTACTGCACCCACAGATCACCTACATCAAGAAACCAAAATCCTCAAAGTCAAAGGCCATCTGGACATGAGAGGCACTCAATTCCTGGCAGCAGCCTCCACAAACCAAGACCACCCACTAAACTACATGGCAACACACCCACAGACACCAAGAAATATCAAAACAACACCCAGCACACGATATCACTCACAATTATTGTCCTCTCTCCCTCCCTGCCCACCCCGAACCAACTTCCAGAAGCACATCCATACTCATATCTCTCACCGATCCATCCACTCACTCACAGACAACACGCAGCTGCATGCACGACCTCCCGAAATCCATCCTTCCGAATCCTCCCTTCCTCGCGAGGACAGAGTCCACCTGGCAAGGCTGAGATGCGGACACCATCCAGCTCTCCTGAGCTATCAGAAGAGACTGGATGACTCCGTTGTCGACGCCTGCCCGGGATGTAACACAGCACCCCATACCATTAAACACATCATAGAAGACTGCATTTCACACAACCAATTACGCCAACAACACAATCTACACTCAATGAGAGCTCTGTGGGAAAGCCCGATCATGGCCATGGCCTTCCTCAGGGACTCGGGGCTGTTCGGCCAGGCAGCTTAGGGAAGAACAACAACAACAACAACAACAACTGTACCTGGTGATGGGCTGGTCTATCAGAGTGAGAACTGAGCAATCTCTGCCATACCCATAGCTTACTCTGACTGTTCCTTTTACTTTTATATTTTCTAGATCTCAAGTGACGGCGTCTCTTCCGTGGATTGACCTCCCAGTCTACCTAGATTGGAAGCCAAAGTGTCACATTTTTTCCTTTGCCCCTCAACTTTCTCTTCATAATTGCTGTGGGGCACAGGGCCCTGGGTGGGGCTTTGGTTTCCCGGGCGTTTCCGCACCCTCCTCAGCTCCCCGCCATGGAGTGGCTTCGGTCACCCAGGCTTTATTGTGGTCGGCAGTAAGGGTTCTGTGGGGGCGTACGGTTATGGCCTTGGCCTTGCTCGGGGCCTTGGGGCTGTTCGGCCAGGCAGCTTGGGGAACAACAACAACTGTATATTGTAAGAGAAACAGAGAGAGAGGTCATTGCTTGGTCAGATAACAAGAAAAATAATGTTAGGTAACTTAGGTCTATCTATCTATCCATCTATTGCCTGACGCCATGATCCCCGAAGGGGTGGCCATGAACGAACCGCCCCCAAGCACCTCTGTCCCCAGTCAGTCAATGCCCCTCCTCCCAACCAGCACCGCCTTCATTCATATACTTTCTCACTCCATCCTTCCACCTCTCCTTCGGTCTACCTCTCCCTCTCTGTCCTTCCACCTCGCTCTCGTACACCCTCTTAGTCATTCTCTCGCTTCCCATACGTTCCATATGGCCGAACCATCTCAAGTTGTTCCTTTTCACACTTTCCAGCATATCTACCTCCACACCACACCTCCTTCTTACTTCCTCATTCGTCTGTCTATCCCTCCATGTAACTCCGCACGCACTTCTCAAGTAACTCATTTCCACCGCTCTCACTCTTGGTCTGAGTCTCTCCACGAACGTCCATGCTTCGCTTCCGTAAGTTAGTGTCGGGATTACCACACTGTCATGCAAGGACTTCTTCACTTCCATACTGACCACTCTATTTCTTGTTACTGCTTTCAACGTTCTTATAACCCACTTCCCCTGTTGCACCCTCTCCCACACTTCTTCATCCACAGTCCCATCTTTACTCAACACACTGCCCAGATTCTTAAAAGAGCTGACGATCTCCATAGCATGACCGTTCAACTTCACCTCACTCTGTGACTTCACCCCTTTCGAAGACCATAACCTTGCTTTTCCCCACATTTACCTTCAAATTCCGTTTTTTGCACACTGTTCCAAACTCATTTACCAGACCCTGCAACTCCCATTCATTATCGCTCATCAGAACTGTGTCATCCGCAAACAGCAGTATAGGCAGCTTCCTCTCATTTCCCTCCCTTTTCAGTGATACACCAACATCCACTGCTCTTCCTAGTATTTCTTTCATGACTCCATCCATATACTGTATACAGTAAACAACCACGGGGACATCACACACCCCTGTTTCAACCCAACACTCAGGTCAAAGAACTCGCTCTGCTCATTCTCCACACGTACTGCCGCCTTTGCACCCTCATACATGCTCTTCACTGCTTTCAGCAACTTGTCATCTACTCCGTATATTCTAAGTACTTTCCACATGCCTTCTCTATCCACTCTGTCATAGGCTTTCTCCAAGTCCATAAAGGCAACATACACCTTTTGTTGCTTCTCCAGATATTTCTCCACAACACTATTCAGGGTAAAAATCTGATCTACACATCCTCTTCCCTTCCTAAAACCTCCCTGCTCGTCGCCTATCCATTTCTCTGTTCTCGCTCTCACTCTCTCAATCACTATCCTACTGTATCGAGGCCACCGAGAGTACCAGGCCGCGTCGACCATACTGTGACGTCAACAAGGTGGTGCGACATTCACGGATCGCTCTGTCTCCCAAGTCTATAATTACTCTCCCTTTTATATTTTATCAGTTTAGTTTTAAATTAAAGTACACATAAAACTATGTTTATCTTTTACTGTGTACGCAAAATTATATTATTATATATTATTATGCCGATATTATAACAACATACTTTGGTATTTACTGCAAATTACACTCATACCTTGAAAAAGTATTTGTACAAGATGAAAACGTATTACAAGTACAGTACAGTACAGTATATCACTATTACTTTTTTCCTATTGGAAAATATAATAAAAAAGGCTATTATACATTACAGTACTATATTTTATACACAGCCAATAAAGAGAGCCTTAATGGAGAGCCAATATAAGCGACATCCACTATTGTTCGTGAAAAAAACCATATAAGTAACTAACTAAATGTATTACTATATAAATTAATATAAGCATATAATTAATGTAACACACACAAACACACATATATAGGAATGACCTTTGTACTAGGCCTAATCCAATCTCCGTTCCGGGATTATACTTTTTAAATCCAATTCCCTTACTTAACCACACCTGCAGACACACTCACCTTCACAATCACAATCACACACACCTGCAGTCACACACACACACACACACACTCACAAACACACACACACACAATACAATAATTATACAATACAGTACACATAAGTCTATTTGTCTAGGGTTTGAAGTTTTCTCTTCATGCCTACATTCTTATTAGCTCTGGTAGCTGCTGGGATGTTATTTTCTTTAGCACAGTAATTATTTAATATTGCATTTGTAGAAGCATATACCACCATACTTTCTATTTTGTCGGTGTTATGACCATTTTCATACATATCATTAGGGGACAGAAGATCAACATCTGCTAAAGCCGTAACTGTGTGCTGTGTTGCTATATTTCTTTGGCTAGTAGCATTTCGAAAGGCAGGAAGTTGAATAAGTTTTTTAATAACAATATAGTTATACATGACCATGTTGGCTGTCACACTATCTGGGTAAATAAGAGAACCTCTGCTAATTCCAGCAATGTAACTTAGATTTTCAGGGATGTCTTCATCACTATCTGAACACGTAATAATTTCTTTACATGCATTAAATTTAATTTTCTTTATCACAGAGTAACAACAATAGCCAGCTAAATAAACTATCACTGGGATGATGTCTTTACACCTATCAATATCCTCCTTACAAACTTCAACATTCATATGACATAAACCAAAATCAATTTCCTCATCTGTTTTTACTTCTTCATAATTAATGTCTTCAACATTCCTTAACATGGCCTTCTTGTCGAGTATGGGTAAACTTAGTTTTAACACTGACATCATCCGTATCTTCTTTTCACACTCATATATTTGGCGTACATAAATATTGTAATTTCCTCCTGCTAACTGCCGATAGTGACCAAATCTTGCTTCCAAATGGTCTGTTTGAAATGTTCCTGTTAGTATGTAATCCATCTTCAGTTCTGTTATGCAATAATTTGTAATTTCTCTAACAGACACACACACAAGGACACACGCACTCCTCACCACACACTTTCAATTATCTTAATGAAAACACCATGAAACAAATAATAACGGCAATAATAAGACCCAGGATGGAATATGCATCTGTAGTGTGGTCCCCTCACTTGAAGAAACATATCCACAAAATTGAGAGGGTACAGAGAGCAGCTACGAGGATGATCCCAGGTTTGGAAAATTTGGAGTACCAAGAGAGGCTCGAGAGATTGAATCTACCTACACTGGAACAGAGAAGGAAACGAGGACAGCAAATTCAGATATATAAATGTATTAGAGGTATTGACAAAATCGACCAAGAAAACTTCATAGAGAGGGATGGAGGTGAGAGGACAAGAGGTCACAGCTACAAACTAAAAGTGCTAAATAGTAAATCTGATCTGAAAAGTAAAAGATTTCCTACCAACTCGATTAGTGGGTGGAACAAATTGCCAGCCGAAGTAGTGTCTGCACCATCAGTGCATAGTTTCAAAGCACGGTATGACAAACATATCTTAGGAGGCGGGAATTAACGAGCATGCTCACTCCCGCAAATACAACTAGTGTAAGTACAACTAGTGTAAGTACACGCACTACTCACACACATACAGTACACACACACACACACATGCACTCACTCTCACTCTGTTTTTAACTATCTATAGTATCTATATATTTAACTATATCCAGAGCTGGGCACCACAAACAAAAAGTCAAGTCAGCAAACACAAATCAGCAAACCCAGAACATAACTTCAGCAAACACAAATGTGCAAACCTTGTGAAATTTCTAGTCCTCAAATGCAAATATGCAAACGCAAACCGTTTTTTATTTATTTTAAATTTAAACTACAGAATCAAGGGTAAATCAATAAATTCAATCTCTAATGTCAATAAATATATATATTTACTTAAATATAATGTTGCCCAACTTCCACGGACCTCAAGGATATACATTCAGGCTTTTAAAGCTTGGAAATTGCTGTAAATTGCCAAAACATTCCAGAACGTCACCCGCAGTGAAAGGGTTAATATATATAGCATAGGCCACTTAGTTTGTCCAAATGGGCAGTAAAACGTTGCGGCAACTTGTTTATGGGGAGAGTGCTTCAGTAATAATCAGTATTCGCAATTCCGCACCATTCAGGAGGAGGTACGCCGGATCACAGAGGTGCAAGGAGGCGATTTATTCGTGGTCCCCCCTTTGGGAATGGCAATAGGCTATATATGCCTAGATAGGTCTACTTTAGATAGATTAAGTAATTTAATAGAAAGTAGCCTAGACCTATTAATTTTAATGCTCAGAATAAAGGCCTAGCTTCAGATCAAAAAAAAAAATGTTTTTATTGTAGGCTAAATTTAGTCTAGGCCTATATGATACTTTCAAAATTAACACTTTCTACTTGACACTAATAAAATTAGTGTGATTATAGGCCTAGGCCTATACATAGAAGTTAGAACATGCAATATTTAGCCTAGGCCTACATGCTTTGAGGCATTTTGATGGAATTAGTGACTGATTATAGCCTAGACTATATATTAAAGTTAGAACATGCAATATTTAGCCTACATGCTTTGAGGCATTTTGATGGAATTAGTGATTATAGCCTAGACCTAGGCTATATATATAGAAGTTAGAACATGCAATATTTAGCCTACATGCTTTGAGGCATTTTTATGGAATTAGTGATTGATTGATTATAGCCTAGACCTAGGCCTAGGCTAGCCTATATATATAGAAGTTAGAAAATGCAATATTATTTAGCCTACATGCTTTGAGTCATTTTGATAGGATAGGGTAGCCTAGGCCTAGCCTAATAAAATTACTTATATTAGTAATTAGCCTATAGGCCTAGGCCTAGGCTATATTTAGAAGTTTGAACATGCAATATTTAGCCTACATGCTTTGAGGCATTTTGATGGGATTAGTGATTATAGACCTAGGCCTAGGCTATATAGCCTAGCCTATATAGAAGTTAGACTTAGCCTAGGCCTACATGCTTTGAGGCATTTTGATGGGATTAGGGTAGCCTAATAACATTAGTTTAGGTTAAAAATTAACAGGCTATCAATCAAATTAACGATAGCCTAACTTTATAATCTTAAATTAGGCTAGATTATAAAGTTATAAAGCCCTTCTCCAGAGACATCTTCTTGGTAATTACAGGCCCAAAGAAGGTTTCTAGGTGGGGCCAGGGGTGGCTTAGGTCCTGGATTTCTGCATGCTCTGCAGCATCACTGTCGGATGATGGTGGTGAACTGCTCCCCATGCTGTTGGCAGCTGCGGTAGGCATGATGGTAGACTCCATGTTCACTTCAATAGGCCGAAAATATAAACAAAGTTGAAGTGCTAGCAGGTTGGAACTCTTGGACTGCTGGGTAAAATTCTAGTTTCACGTACACAGCGACAAAAGGGAGGCGCCGTTGTAAAGGCATAGCTTCCCGACCAACTATGAATATCAGGGGAATTACTGGGTAAAAGACGTACCGGTAATATAATGATAATAAACTACATTAACGACACTAGCCTAACCTAACAACCTTACCTAACCTAACCTAGTATTATGTAATAGCTATGGTGCCGCATATGGGGAGATTTATTATTTTTTTTTTACAGTAGGTATAATTCCTTATAATGCATTTCCGCCGCTTTGGACATATATAGGAATTAAGTATGGTATATGACAACTCTAAAGTAGCCATAGAAATTTATAAGTATGCTGTGAAAGTTAAACTAGAATTAAACCGACTGGTAAAATTCTAGTTTCACGTACACAGTGACAAAAGGGAGGCGCCGTTGTAAAGGCATAGCTTCCCGACCAACTATGAATATCAGGGGAATTACTGGGTAAAAGACGTACCGGTAATATAATGATAATAAACTACATTAACGACACTAGCCTAACCTAACAACCTTACCTAACCTAACCTAGTATTATGTAATAGCTATGGTGCCACATATGGGGAGATTTTTTTTTTTTTTTTACAGTAGGTATAATTCCTTATAATGCATTTCCGCCGCTTTGGACATATATAGGAATTAAGTATGGTATATGACAACTCTAAAGTAGCCATAGAAATTTATGAGTATGCTGTGAAAGTGAAACTAGAATTAAACCGACTGCGGTGTGTTGTAGGTGTTAGCTCGACGCTTGCTACTAAGTAAGTGAACAAACGTGAAGAGCCGATGTATAGGCCTAGATTCCAGAACACAGGTAGTTGGCTTGGTCATATGACTTTTTTTGGCTGGAGCTACAGGAGCGGCCCAGGGCTGGCTGGTGGCTGGAATTTTTATTTTGCGGACTCGAGGTTTGCAACATGGAGGTACTTTCCAGAACTTCAAACCCGCAAATAGGCAGCCATTTTGGTGCCAACGCTAATTCGCCAACAAAATGACACTTTCGCCATGGCGGAATTGGCTATTTGCGGAAGTGTTGGCTAAAGTGCCCAGCTCTGACTATATCTATCTATCAATCTATCTTTTTAACTATCTATAGTATCTATATATTTAACTATATCTATCTATCAATCTATCTATATATCCTTCTTACAAACTTCAACATTCGTATGACATAAACCAAAATTAATTCCCTCATCTGTTTTTACTTCTTCATAGTTAATTTCTTCAAAATTCCTTAAAATGACCTTCTTGTCAAGTATGGGTAACCATAGTTTTAATATAAGCTACTTATAAAGTATTTAGAAGGGGGAAATAATTTGGAAACACAGCGCAATCTTCCCCATATCTCACTCAAATGTATACTGACCTGTGAGGGTAGTGCGAAAATGAACCCTACCTTTGCCTACGTCACAGAATTTAAAGGTCCCATCCGTGTGGCCTGGTATTCTCGGTGGCCTCGACTGTACACCTTCCCTACTACGCTTAACCCTTCCTCCCCGGGCTGTCTTACCCAATGACGGTCGCCCCTACCCGGGCGATATGGCTGAAAAACGTCTAGGCCTAGGCTACCATATTTATGTTTATTTTCACTGCTAGAACTTTCCCACTCATCTATAATCGTAGTGCGGTTTTCAATCTGTATTTTGGCATTGAGTAGAGCTCTGTAAGTCAACTGGTTCAGTTGTGATGACGATTTCAGTGGAGCCAATATTGCAGAGATGTTGCCAATATGGGGGCTTTTTAGACACTAATTTCGTCATGACGTCAGAACAATAACATTGAGGAGTCTTCTCCTTCTTGTTTTCGGAGGTGCGGTGACGAACGCTTGGGTTTGTTGACATACGTCGTACGCACGGCGTTCGGACCAAGCTTAATTAGGCTATTAAGCTCATGCCTTAGATAAGGCATACCGGGTAGCGTGCTGTCCTTACCTAAGGCAGACCGGGTAGGAAGGGTTAAAAGACATATTCCTCGGTGGTTACCACACACTCCTCTATCCCCTTTGCCCTTATATAGAGGGACTATTATGCCAGTCTTCCAGTCATCGGGTGCATTCCCCTTCTCCCATGCTAGTTTGCACACTTTCCATACCCATTCGATCACTATCTCATCACCATACCTCAACATTTCCCCACACACTCCATCTGTTCCTGGTGCTTTCCCCAACTTCACTCTTTTCATAGCTTCCCATACTTCTGACCTCCTGATCCCCACCTCCTCCTCCACTACTTCTCCTCTTCTCGCTCCCATACCCTATCCAACTATGTTTGCTGGCTCTTCATTCCTTACATTTAGCAACTCATTGAAGTACTCCCTCCATCTTTCGACTCTCACTTGCTTCTCGGCTAGCATTCTCCCATTCTTATCTTTCACACCCTTACTGTTTACCTTGTTACCTTCCCTAACTTTCTTGACTTCTTTCCAGAACAGTTTCTTACACTCCCTCCATTTTACACTCAGATTCCTTCCAAATTCCTCATCTACTCTTCTCTTATTTTCCTTCACTACTCTCTTCACCACTCTCTTTCTCTCCACGTACCTCACTCGTTTCTGCCTCTCCAAATCTTCATTCCCTCTACTACCCAACTACTCTCTATATGCTTTCTTTTTGTCTTCCACAGCTATTTTTACATCTTCTGTCCACCATGCAGTACCTTTCACTCCCCTCCCTCCACACACCTCCTCAAATGCTGCACAGATCCCTTGCTTATCTCCTCCACTTCCTCCATATCTTCCAGGTCGAACCCACCTAGTCGTCTTTCTACTGCTCTCCTGTACTCTTCCCTGGTTTCCTCCTCCTGTAGCCTCTCCACCCTCCTCACCAATGTTCCCTTACCCACTCTAAACCACTGTTTGGACACTTGATCCTCAGTGTTTTGGAGGACAAGCAACCTAGAAGGGTCACTAGATCTGTTGTTGCTTGATTTCCTTTGTACTCCTTTGTACCATTCCCCCTTCCTCTCGCCTCCCTCCCACTCTCCTTACCCACTTCTTCTGTATCCTAACCTTAGCTACTACTACATAATGATCAGACAGACCCCCTCCAATACCCCCTCCAATACAGTACACCCTAGCATCCATCACAGATTTCGCATTTACTGAAGGTGCATTTAGTGGGGGAGCACTGTACACCCTAGCATCCATCACAGATTTCTTCATTCTTTCATCCACACATATCTAATCAATCGGTGACTTTCGTTCCACCACTGTCTTATCCTTCATCGTCCACACCACTTTCCATGTGTACCTGTGTATCATTCTGTGTCGGAAGAAGGTGTTGGCTATCCACAAACTACTCCCCACACATACGTCCACAAGTGCACTACCATTCCCATTCACCTCTGACGGTACCCCCCACCCTCCCACCACTCCATCCACTTTCCTATCACCCACCTTACCATTCATATCCCCAATCAGAAATATTCTCTCGTTCTTGTCAAACTTATCCAGGCATGCCTCCACATTCACCCAGAACTCCTCTTTCTCTCTTACAAGTTTATCCTCTGTCGGAGCATACACACACACAATCACCCACGTTTGTATTCCTACTTTCATTCTCACCCACACAATCCTTGAACCCACAGACCCATATTCTCTTACACACTCCTTCCATTTGTTACTTACAAACAAACATGCACGTTCTCTCGCTGCTCCCTCACACACACCCATTCCACACTCCCACTCTCTCACATCTGTACCCTTCCATTTGGTCTCCGTCATTCCACATACATCCAGCCTGGCATTCACTAACACTTCCAGTACAGTCGACGCTCCATTTAACAGACGCCGATTTAACAGATTTCAGATTTAACGGACTCGAGCTGGTAACGGACTCCGGGTGTGGTCGATCGGATATTGTCCGTTATTTACAAAAAAGTCCGGTAGGTGGCACCCTCGGCACCCGCATCGTCTCTCCCGCCATCTTTCCCGCCAGTTGCTTGAATATCGTTCGCCCAGTCGGTCACCAGTGGTGTTATTTACTGGATTATCGCTGCCATTCGTGCCATCATGCCTCCAAAACCCACTAAACGCACCCGTGTGAGCTTGAATGTGTCACAGAAGCTAGAACTGTTACGGAAACTAGACAGTGGCAAGACAGTTAACCAAATATGTGAGGAATACGGAATAAAAAAACAGACCGTGTCGGACATAAGGAAATCTAGGGAGAAGCTTAAACGTTTTGCATCTAGTTATTGTGTGGACGCATCTGCTAGCGCTAGTGGTAAAGGAAAGCCTAGAAAACACATGAAACTAGGTAAAGACGTGCAGTTAGATGCAGCAGTGTTAAAATGGTATGTGCAGGAGAGGGCTAATGGTGTGTTCGTTCGAGGTGTGGAGATAATGTCTGCCGCCAACAAGCTGGCTACACATCTTGGTGTACAAGACTTTAAGGGCAGCGACGGCTGGCTGTGGCGTTTCCGCAATCGCCACGGACTTTTTAATGTTAAAGTTCATGGAGAAGCAGGCAGTGCTGACACGACAAATGTGGAACCCTTCAGGTTGAAATTAGATAAACTTGTAAGTGATGAAGGGTTGTCTCTTTCCCAAGTTTATAATGCGGATGAGACAGGGTTTTATTGGCGGTCATTGCCAAAGAACACTCAGGCGAGGAAATGCGAGGAGAAGGCTAAGGGAAAAAAGTTGAGCAAGGAACGATTGTCGGCATTGGTGGGAGCAAATGCCACAGGTACGCACAGGTTGAAAATGGCGGTCGTGGGCAAGGCCAAAAACCCAGAGCTTTGAAGGATGTAAATATGTAAATATGGAAAGAGATCTCCCTGTTCATTATTACCATTCCAAGAATGCGTGGTTTACCTCTGCCATATTCCTACACTGGTTTATTCATCATTTTTGTCCATCTGTACGAAAGTTCCAAGAGGAAGTTTTGAAAATTGCTCCTGCAGATGTCAAGGCTATCCTCCTCCTAGACAACGCACCTACCCACCCTAATGCAGATCAGCTGATTAGTGAGGACGGCCGGATTCGGGTAATGTACTTGCCCCCAAACACCACTTCGCTGGTGCAACCAATGGACCAAGGAATCATCAGTGCAGTGAAGAGGCGCTACACCAGAAGATACCTCGACGAAGTGCTAGTTGTCATCGAGGACGAGAGTGACGAGATAGAAGATACCAGAGGTGCGAGGACACTGGCAAATATCAAGGCCTACCACATTAAGTCTGCCCTATACAATTTCGCCAGTTCGTGGTCAGACATGAAGGTCTCCACACTTGCAAATTGTTGGCACAAGTTGCTGATTGACCATGAATCCGACAATGAATTCGAGGGCTTCGAGGGATATGAGCCGCAGGACTTCCACAGGCTCCTTCAAACTGCCGGAGAGAAGAACATCACTATCGACGATGTGAGGGACTGGATCGACGAGAACGAAACAGCCCAGGGTCATGAGGTCCTCACAACCGAGCAGATTGCCCATGAAGACGACGAGGATGAGAGCAGTGATGAAGATGAAGTCCAGCCTAAACAGTTAAAATTGACCACCCTACGTAACTGTGTCGATTCCCTCATTGACTTCACAGACTACAGCACGGATCTGGAAGCCAAGTCCCATTATGGTAATCTCCGAATGTTGAGGGAGATCATCATCCGTCTACAACATAGTGGCGGCAGGCAGACTAAGGTTAGCAGCTTTTTTGCCCCATGTCGCCCTCCCAGTCTCACCATCACTGATCCAGATGACCCACAGCCTGGTACCAGCCGTGATGTGGTGGATATACCACGGCCAGGTACCAGCCGTGATGTGGTGGATAAACCCACGGCCAGGTACCAGCCGTGATGTGGAGGATGACCCACAGCCTAGTACCAGCCGTGGCCAAGATTCCCCCCAGCCTGGTACCAGCCGTGATGTGGAGGATGTCCCAATATTAGAGGATGTCCCCACATCTGACTCGGAGTAACAAGTGCTCCGAGTCCCTTGTACGTATGTAAATAAGGTAAGAAAAACCTTATTTTTGTCATTTTATTAATGAATAACCACTTTTTCAGGGGTCATTTGCACTTAACGGACTTTTGCACTTAACGGACTTCGTTTCCCCCCTAAAAGTCCGTTAAATGGAGGGCTGACTGTACCTCTCTCTCTTTTGTGCGATCATTCATGCCACTCACGTTCCATGTACCTATTCTCAGAATGTCCGTAGGCTTGTCCATAGTCGGTCGGGGTTCGTCAACACAGGGTCCGTCCGCATCCGAGGCTGGTTGTTCGTTTATCGTTGCTACGTATTTTTTTCCGGGTGGGGGTCGCAAGCCCACCGACCCAACCTCTTTAGTCGCCTCTTACGACACGCAGAAGGCACATGGGGCATATTCTAATCCCTTACCCCCAGGGGGTAACTTAGGTAATATTAATTATTAGGATGTACACATACACACATACATAACATTTTAAGACTGAGTGCTCCACACATACGTGCAGTTTCAGTCTCTTGTCCTAATGACGGCGTTCCAGGCAACCCTGTTAAGGGCTGCTTCACTTGTCAAGTTTTTGGATTTGAGATCGGCACGTATAGTCCAATCCCAGGTCTTCCTCCGTTCACCCCTTGGTGCAGCTCCCTCCACAATCACAGACCTGCATTTTTCACCCAATTTTGTTCATCCATTCTCTCCACATGTCCATACCATCCCAGTCTACTTGTACGTATCACCTCGCTAGTACTCTTTATACCTAAACGTCTCCTCACCTCAACATTTGTTATTCTATCCAGTAGCCTGGCCCCACACATCCATCTCACCATTCTCATCTCATTACATTCCATTCTGTGTCAAATACTAATTGATTCTGAAAATTGTTGGGGGTGGGGATATGGAAAGAATCTAGTTTATAAAGAAAATCATATGGCTTAGTCAATACAAAAATGTAATTGCTTTGAAAAATTATATGGAATACAATTAACGCTATTGATATAATTGTCTGTAATGGCATTTTGTTTTAAATATATCCATGGTAATTAAGATTGTGTTTCTCTAAACAGATGAGTGATCCTACAAACAGTAAGAAATTCAAGCCATCAGGAGGCCTTTGAATCTTTATATATTTTAATTTTGATCAATTGATAGAGAATTGTTTGAATCTATAATGCATTCCAATTTCAATCAATCGGTAGAGATCTGTAACTGGTTTCCATCTAACACAAATTACTGGATACAGGTTTTAAATATTAACCACCATAACAGTACCACAACTTGCCCCAAAATGCTTGTGAAATGTTAAAAGGCTGGGGGAGCTACCTCTCTCCCCAGACCCCCTAGCATATTGCCTCGCGCCCTCGGCGCCCCTTACATTGAAAAACAGCCCCCCTCTTTCCTAAATCCTGGATCCGCCACTGCCTCTCTGAACGACAAATATCTAATGATAATGTATGACAGGTTGGGAGATAGGTATCATGACCAGGATTCGAACCAATCACTCCAGGTATATTTGGGAGTCGGGCACCAAAACCACTCGGCCATGAGCGGATATAAGGAAAGCAGCCTTAGTTCTTATTTGAAGAACCAGGTTATAGTCTCGTGGAGGACTATGCCTTCGAACACGTGGAGAGTTTTCTAGACTTCAACCATGACTACAGTATTTTACACTTCCTCCCCACCAACTTGGCTTATCACTTAATCGAGTAAGGTATGCTTGCAAGCAGGAGTCACATGACTGGCTGGCTGTGTGTTCTTGTTTTTGTTGGTTATACGGACGACCGGCCAATACAACAACACTTTCTCTAGTGCAGTTTTAAATGGTTTTAAGCCTTAGATATGAGGAGGTGTGTGGAGTAAGGAGGAGAGGGAGGGGAGTGAAGGGTACAGAATGGTGAACTGAAGAGGTAAAAATAGCTGTTGAAGACAAGAAGAAAGCGTATAGAGATTGGTTGGGTAGTAGAGGGAATGAAGATTTGGAGAGACAGAAAAGAGCGAGGTACTTGGAGAAAAAGAGAGTGGTGAAGAGAGTAATGAAGGAAATAAGAGAAGTAAAAGGGCAGATGAGGAATTTGGAAGGAATCTAAGTGTAAAATGGAGGGAGTGTAAGAAACTATTCTGGAAAGAGGTCAAGAAAGTTAGGGAGGGTAGTAAGGGTGTGAAAGATAAGAATGGGCGACTGATTGCCGAGAAGCAAGAGAGAGTCGAAAGATGGAGGGAGTATTTCAACTAATTGCTAAAGCAGGTATCACACTGGGCCAAATTCTCGCCATTCTCCGATCTCCAGTCTCCGTTTTCAGCCAGTAGCGCCAGCAAATCCTATTACTTCGTAGGGAGGAAACTGCTCTTGCTCGCCTCCACATTGGCCACACTAGACACACTAATGGGTATCTCATGGAAAGGACAAACCAGCCGGAGTGTACAGATTGTGCTGTTCTCCTCACGGTTAAACATATCCTGATAGAATGCCCTTCTTTTCAACGTCAAAGGGATAGGTACTTTGGTAATATCCGCAGACCGCTCAGCCTGAGAACAATCTTGGCTGAGGGCTGTTCCTTTTCAGCAGACAGAATTTTTGCATTCTGCAAAGATGTTGGTATGCTGGGCAAGCTTTAGTAGTCTTGATTACAATCCATTGTCTCCCTTCTTATATTTTTAATTTTTGTAATCTTATCCAGTGTTTAGTTTACAATACATCACTTTTTAAAAAAAATATTGACGCTGGTACGGCTGACGAGGCGTCAGCCTCGTCAGTGGGTTACCAGTGGGTTACCCTTTTCCTAAAATTTCTTCATTTTTATATTAAATCCTTACCTGTAAATACTATCCACCCTTCTTAAATGTTTTACGCTTTTTCAGCTGCTTGGCATAGAGCCATTGTATTTTTTCTTGAAAAAAAACAAAAAACAAAACAAAAATCCTATCACACGCCAAGCGTCCTGGCTGCACAAGTGCGGGAGTATCCGACATAGCAATAACAATGTCCGACCTTAGCCTATATTGTGCCGTTTCACCTATACTGTAATATACTGTATAGTAATATGGATTTACATCTACAATTATAATGCAATATGACTCAATCTACACGTTAGTGTAATTAATTTTTTATATTATTTGAGGCTTATGAGGAAATATTTTGAACTTTTCGGAGGTTTCTAATGTTTTTTATTCATACCAATCGCCGTGGCGTATAGAACAGTGGTTATTTAGCTGCAAGTGGTGTAGCTATTTTAGCATTAATTCACCTTGAAAATTGTTTATGTCTACCAGCAGCCCTTCTCACAATCAAAACACTTAATTTTTTAAAAAAATATATATTTCGATCGTTATATTGTGGTGTTTCACTTGAACTGTAGAATAATATGGATTGATAGACAAATTTTGTGTAATAGGACCCAATCTATACACTAATGTTGCTATGTTTGGCGTTTGAAGCTTATATACAGTAAGTAGCTATGAGGAAGTTTTTCGCAATATATAGGCTATAGCCTGACGGCGCCCATGTCGTTACCTCGGCACTAAGCGATCGTTTATATTGTGCTGTTCCACCTACACCTGTAATTTAGAGTAATATGGATTTATATCGACAATTATATTTCAATATGACTCAATCTACAAGTTTGCGTTATTATTTTCTATATTTGGAGCATATATGAGGAAATATTTTGAACTTTTCGGAGGTTGTAAAATGCTTGGTATAATCCTGTGTAGTGGGTAGACCTGTATTTATCTCAATAATTTGGTAATGTTACAATATATTTTTACATTTTATATTCATAAATATTCCACTAATATACTAGGTTAGGTTAGGTTAGGTTAAATATATTGTTCAATGATTCTTAGTAAATAGGCATCTGAAAAACAGTTCCTCCCGCTACACAGGATCTTACCGAATGTTTTCGCTTCATACCAATCGCCGTGGCGTAGGTAGGAAGTGGTTATTTAGCTGCAAGTGGTGTAGCTATTTTAGCATTAATTCACTTAGTTTATGTCTATCTGCAGCCCTTCTCACAATCAAAACACACAATTATGTAGCAAAATATATATTTCGATCTCATATACTTGAGATATCAATGAGATTAAATGCGAGCTGTAAAGAGGCTGACAATTTACCTCCGTCAAAAGATGGAGCTTCCCACCCAGTGCGGGCTGCATCCTAGCTCCGTCAAACGGTGAGATTTGTGCCGGAGAATGGCGGTAGCTCCATTTTTTGCGGTAGAATGGCGAGAATTGGCCCAGAGTGATACCCCCTTAAATGTAAGGAATGAAGCGCCAGCAATCATAGTTGGATGGGGTATGGGAGGGAGAAGAAGAGACGTAGAGGAGGAGGAGGTGGGGATCAGGAGGTCAGAAGTGCGTGAAGCCATCAATATAGTGAAGATGGGGAAAGCATCAGGAGTAAATGGAGTGTGTGGGGAAATGTTGAGGTATGGTGGTGAGATAGTGATCGAATGGGTATGGAAAATGTGTAAACTAGCATGGGAGAAGAGGAGTGCACCTGATGACTGGAAGACAGGCATAATAGTCCCCCTGTATAATGTAAAGGGGAAAGAGGAGTGTGTGGATAATATCAGGGGATATGCCTTCTAAGCGTAGTAGGGAAGGTGTACAGTAGGGTAGTGATTGAGAGTCAGAGCGAGAACGAAGAAATGGATAGGTGACGAGCAGGGCGGGTTTAGGAAGGGAAGAGGATGTGTAGATCAGATTTTTGCCCTGAAATGTGTTGTAGAGATATATCTGGAGAAGGACATAAGTTGTATGCTGCCTTTATGGACTTGGAGAAGGCCTATGACAGTTGATAGAGAAGGTACAGTATGTGGAAAGTACTGAGAATATATGGAGTAGACAGCAACTTGCTGAAAACAGTGAAGAGCATGTATGAAGGCGTCAGTATGTGCGGAGAATGAGCAGAGCGAGTTCTTTGATCTGAATGTTGGGTTAAAGCAAGGGTGTGTGATGTCCCCATTGTTATACATTGGTTTAACGTCATTTTTCCATTACAGTAAACCCTCGCTATCTCGGACTAATTGGGGGGAGACCCAGTCCGAGATGACCGAAAATCCGAGATGTCCGAAGTCCGACTTAAGAGAGGAAAATGTCCGAATTGGAAGAGGGAGTCCGAGCCACCAGAGAAAACGGAGACTTCCCTATCACTAACAACGTTGATTCAAGATAAATTACAGTACCTGTACAGTATCCAGCAGACATATATTATAAATATCACTTTCCTTCTCCATTTCACTGTCCTTCTCCACCTCACTGTAGCCTTAGATCTCGGAATTTGCCCTTAGATCTCGGAATTTTCCGAGATATATGACACCTGTCCGACAGACCATGTGGGCCCTCGGAGTATTCCCCTTACATCTCGGAATTTTCCGAGATATAAGGCGAACTTTCCGAGAGGCCGATGCCAGTCCGAGTAGTCCGGGTTTCCGACTTCTAGAGGTCCGAGATAGCGAGGGTTTACTGTACATTCATTGTAACGGCTCAGACGGGGTTGCCTTTCAGTAGTTGGAGTGTACTGTAGTACAATAAAGTCCTGCCACAGCACTGCCCCACCAAGTCATCACTGTGGCTGATGTTGGTATAGTGCTAACTGTGCCTCAGCAAGACTCAACTGAGTCCCCCTGCAGCACTTGCACCTGCAGTATCTGCAACCACACCAGCCTTAACAGTGTTACAAAAAGACAGCACCATAACAAGACTCTACTGTATATTGGCAATTGGACTATAGAAGAATAAAGTCCTGCCCCAACACTGCTCCAACATGCAAACACTGTTGCCGACACAGGTGTGGTGCCAAACCAAACGGCGCCCAGGTAAGATTCAGTCCCCTGTGGCACCTATCCGCACCCCACCAGCCTCGGCAGTGCCATACCAAGACAGTGCTGAGATAAAGACTTTTTTGTCTAGTAATGGCTGTTGGTCCACAAGTCTATCGCCATCCCCCCTATTAGTCGCCTTGTACGACACGCAGCAGGATGCGTGAGGCATATTTTGTTACCCCCTGGGGGTAAATATATATATGTATGGAGTCATGAAAGAAATACAAGGAAGAGCAGTGGATGTTGGTGTACGTCTGATAAGGGAAGGAAACAAGTGGAAGTTGCCTGTACTGCTGTTTGCTGATGTTACAGTTCTGATGAGCGATAGTAAATGGGAGTTGCAGGGTCTGGTAAATATGTTTGGAACAGTGATAACTTTGATAGCACCAGCTGTAGTGAGCAACATAATCAATAAAATGAAGGACGGTAAAGCTCCAGGGTGCTCTGGCATTGTCGCTGAGATGATAAAAGCCTCAGGGGAGACTGGTGTCAACTTAGTCACTGAGTTAATAAAAGCCACAAACCAAGGTTATGCATTGTAGATTGAGACGAGGCAATGTGGAAAAGAGCGGTGCATACCCATGTGCAGTGTGTGGAAAGGGTGTGGGCGTAAACGCGATTCAATGTAGCATCTGTCGACGCTGGGTGCACCATGGGAGTAAGCGCTGCAGTAGAATAAAGGGACCCCTGCCGAAGGATAAGTCAGAAATAGAGAAATTTAAGTGCGTAGTGTGCAAAGGCGAGCCTGTGTTAAGTGATGATCCTGTGGCTGTGAATTTTGGAAATGAGTCATTGGAGCTGGTGAACAAGTTTTGTTACCTAGGAGATACCATCTCTGCCAGTGGTGGGGCCGAGGCTGCCACTGTCGCTAGAATTAGATGTGGCTGGGGGAAGTTCAGAGAACTGCTGCCAATTCTGACCATGAAAAGAATGTCTCTCCCCCTGAAGGGAAAGGTGTATGCCTCATGTGTTAGAAGTGCAATGACGTATGCCTCAGAAACATGGGCCGTTAGAGTAGAGGATGTCAACAGAATGGAACGTAATGAGATGAGAATGGTGAGATGGATGTGTGGGGTCAGGCTGCAGGATAGAATAACAAATGTTGAGCTGAGGAGACGTTTAGGTACAAAGAGTATTAGCGAAGTGATGCGCACAAGTAGACTGGGCTGGTATGGACATGTGGAGAGAATGAATGAACAACATTGGGTGAAAAAATGCAGGTCTGTGATTGTGGAGGCAGCTGCACCAAGGGGTGGACCGAGGAAGACCTGGGATCGGACTATACGTGCCGATCTCAAATCCAAAAACTTGACAAGTGAAGCAGCCCTTAACAGGGTTGCCTGGAACGCCGTCATTAGGACAAGAGACTGAAACTGCACGTATGTGTGGAGCACTCAGTCTTAACATTTTATGTATGTAGTGTGCGAGAAACAGAATCTGAAGGTAAATGCGGGGAAGAGCAAGGTTATGGTCTTTGAAAGGGGTGCAGCCACAGAGTGTGAGATGAGGTTGAACGGTCAGTCTATGGAGAATGTCAGCTCATTTAAGTATTTGGGCAGTGTGTTGAGTAAAGATGGGAGTATGGATGAAGAAGTGCGGGAGACGGTGCAACAGGGGGAGAGGATTGTAGGAACGCTGATAGCAGTAATAAGAAATAGGGTGGTCAGCATGGAAGTAAAGAAGTCCTTACATGACAGTGTGGCAATCCCGACATCGACTTACGGGAGCGAAGTATGGACGTTGGTGAAGAGACTCGAACCAAGAGTGAGAGGGGTGGAAATGAGTTACTTGAGAAGTGCATGCAGAGTTACATAGAGGGATAGACAGACGAATGAGGAAGTACGAGAGAGGTGTGGTGTGGATGTAGATTTGCTGGAAAGTGTGAAAAGGAACACCTTGAGATGGTTCGGCCATGTGGAACGTATGGGAAGCGAGAGCATGACTAAGAGAGTGTTCGAGAGTGAGGTGGAAGGACTGAGTGAGAGGTGGAAGGATGGAGTTAAGAAGCATATGAGTGGCCTTCACTGCTGGATGGGAGGAGGGGGCATTGACTGACTGGGGACAGAGGTGCATGGGGCCGTTTCGTTCGTGGCCACCCCTTCGGGGATCATGGCATCCGGCAATGCAGTAGATAGATTAGCCTTAGATTAACCCTTAGGCTTCTCAGAGGCCATCCGGGCCCCACGGTGGAAATAGCTAATGTCCTCCTAAGAGTGCATCCGGGTCTGAGGGGTTAATATAAAGACAAAAGAACTCATCAAAATCACCAGTGGAAATAACGCATTGAAGATATAGCATATAAATACATAGGTAAATTTAAATCCGAGGGCTCCACATAGAGTGCGGTTCCGGTCTCATGTCCTAATGGCTCCAGGCAGCCCTATTCAGAGCTGCCTCACTTGTCAGGTATTTTTTTATTCAAGATTAGACCGTAAGGCCTGATCCCATGTCTTTCTTGGTCTACCCCTTGGTGCGGTTCCCCCCATGTTCACGGAATTGCATATTTCACCCAACTTAGTTAATCCATCCTATCCACATGCCTGAACCATCCAAGCCTACTAGTATGTATCTTATCACTGATACTCTTGATGCCTAACAGTCTCCTCAACTCTTCACTAGCAAAACAATATTATGAATTAAAAAAACACATAGAATGTACAGTATGTCTGTATATGAGCAAGTGAGTTTGTTTCCCAGGCAAACCAGCTGCACATATATTATCATACTCTCGACATGTTCATTGAATTGATCTAATGGGAAATTCAGGACGTTAAGGTAAATTCTAAATTAACCCTCTCCGACATATGACGCAATTTTGAGCCTATTAGGGATACTTCAAAGCCTTTGTTACCATCAGGGGTATTTACGGTTTTGACTATGACACAATTTTGAGCCTATAAGGGATACTTCAAAGCCTTTGTTACCATCAGGGGTATTTACGGTTTTGACAACCCGTAGGGAAGGAAGGAAAAACTAATATTTATTGGTGGCTCCTGGAGTCAATGACGTAAGAGCCTATGATAATATGGCCTCGTTCCGGGCTCCTCAGAGCCCGGGTTCACGACGGTCGAGAACCAAGATCATCTTAGGGGGTACCGTCATCTGGGGTGGCTTCGGACATGTGGACAACTTCGGACATTTTGGATAAAAAGTAAAACAAATAAAAATAGAGAGAAGAGGAGTTTGGTATTGAAAAATAGATGTGTAGCATTCAAGAGGAATGTTGTAACTATATGTAGGATGAACTAATAATTTAAATTAATTAATTTAATTTGTGGTAAATATTTGTGAATATGTAACAAAGAAAACACATGTTTTTGTAAGTGTGTCAAACTTCTACTGAGCATAATTAATGGGATGTGAGGAAGACAAGTAACCTACACCAGAATGTTCTACAATTATCTGCGAGACCATACACACAGTAACTCTTTCCCCAAAGTTCATAATACACAGCCTATAGCCCTAACATTTACTTTTATTGTTTTCCAGATTTATTGGGGTGTTTTCGGACATAGTTTGGGGTGATTTCGAACATAAGGTGACATCGGACATCTAATATTAGTTACAAGGACCTTCACACAACCACTTACGCCAACAACACAACCTACACTCAATGAGAGCTCTGTGGGAAAGCCCGATCGTGGCCATGGCCTTCCTCAGGGACTCGGGGCTGTTCGGCCAGGCAGCTTAGGGAACAACAACAACAACAACAAGGACCTTCTAATATGAACAACAATTAGTACCTAAGTGTATGGTACTCTTACCTAGCCATACATAGCGAGCATCCGTCGAATCATGTCATCATCTGTCATCTTGCTCCCGTTTGAGTAACGCCAATTAAAGGATGCTTAAGACTGAGTAAGGTGTCAGATGTTGACATGATTTGGTGGATGTTTGCTGTGTAAGGTTAGGTAAGAGTATCATATTACATTTCTTTTCATTCACAGGAGTAAAAATGCCACGGATATATAAACCAAAGCCACACAACGAGAAAAGGAAATACAACAGTCATGTATGTCAAGACAAATTAAAGAAAGCAAAAGATGATATACAAAAGAAGAACATGAGTGTACGTGAGGCTGCTAAAAAGTGGAAGTTAAGTAAGAGCACCTTACATGACTATATAAAAGGGAAACATAGTAAACCTGCTGGTGGACAGACAGTATTGTCAGCAGAGGAGGAACAACAACTGTGTGATAGAGTGGTTACTTTGGGTCAGTGGGGATTTCCAATAGATACTCTAGACCTACGTATGCTTGTTAAATCTTACCTAGACAAGCGGGGTGTAAAAGTAAATAAATTTAAAAACAATGTACCAGGTAAAGAATGGGGTCAATCATTTCTGAAACGACATAAAGATAAACTCACAAGACGTCTCTCAGAAAACATCAAGCGAGTGAGGGCAGAAGTTTCCGAAGAGACCCTGAGAGAGTATTATGATAATTTGAAAATAACATTGGAAGGTGTTCCTCCTGAAAATATCATAAACTATGATGAAACAAACCTCACCGATGACCCGGGAAAAAAGAAAGTGCTAGTGAAGAGAGGAACAAAATATCCCGAGAGGATTATGAACACCACAAAATCCTCTATCTCCATCATGTTTTCAGGCACAGCGTCGGGGCACTTACTACCACCATATGTGGTATATAAGGCCTTACATCTATACGACACATGGACAGAAGGGGGGCCACCAGGGACTAGATACAACCGGTCACAAAGTGGATGGTTCGAGTTTGCCTGCTTTGAAGATTGGTTCAACAAAATCATCCTGCCATATGCTGAACAAAGATCTGGAAGAGTAGTTATGATTGGCGATAACCTTGCCAGTCATCTCACACCAACTGTAATAAAGGCCTGTGAGGATAATGATATAGCCTTTGTACTGCTGCCACCAAACTCGACGCACCTCACACAACCCCTAGATGTAGCAGTGTTCAGACCATTGAAAATCTATTGGCGGCAGGTGTTGGAAGATTATAAGATGAGTACAAGTGGCAGGCTGCGTGCTTCCCTGCCCAAAGACATTTTTCCATCATTGCTAACTGAGCTCCTGGATAAAGTAAATGTAACTGTAGCAACAAATTTAAAGAGTGGGTTCAAAAAGTGCGGAATCTTTCCATTAGATGCCCAACAAGTCATATCAAGGCTTCCGCCAGATCAAAGTTCTTCACAGGATGATTCACAATCAGATGCAGGAATGGCAGCCAGAAACATAGATAATTCTGTAATGAACATGCTCAATGAAATGAGGTATGGCAAGAATGCTGGACATCAACCACCTCAAACTACCGCCACAAGAAAGCGACGTTTGAATGTCCCACCAGGTCGGAGTATTGGGGCCTCAGCACTAGCTTTGGACGAGCAGCTACCTTCAACAAGCACCGGTAGGTCTACTACAGACACTGGTCGGGAAATCCCCAGCGCAAATGACTCGCCTTTGGACAGCCAGGAACAGGAAGTAGATGATATATCCGTACCGGTAAGCCAGGCTGAAAATACCGGTAATGAAGAAGAATCTCTACAGTCCAACATTGGTGATGTATCCCCTTCTACATGGGTTATTGTTAAAGTTCCGTTTGATGGTAAGAAGAAACATCGACATTATATTGCAGTCATAGTAAAGGTTCTACCAGAAATACATGTTCGTTTCCTAAAGCATATGAAGGGCACAAGTAACGTCTTCATTAACCCAGTTATTGATGATTACAGTGATATAGACAAGGGTGACATAGTACAAATCCTGCCAGAACCAATACTAGACAAGAAGTGCAGAATGCTGTTCAGTGTTGATGTAAATAAATGGCCAAAATAATAGAGAGAGAGAGAAATAGAGAGGGTTGAAGAGCTATAGAGAGGAGAGAGAAAGCGAGCGAGCAGGGGGAGAGAAAGTGAGAGAGAGAGGGGTGGGAGAGAAAGCGAGAGAGAGAGAGAGAGAGAGGTGGTAGAGGGCGGGGCCAGGGGAGGGTGGGGCCGAGAGAGGTGGTAGAGGGCGGGGCCAGGGGAGGGTGGGGCCAAGAGAAGGGTGGGAGAGGGCGGGGCCAGGGGAGGGCGGGGCCAGGAGAAGGGTGGGAGAGAGATCGATATCGAGAGAGAGAGGTGGTAGAGGGCGGGGCCAAGTGAGAGGGGGGGATGAATAAGGAAAGAGGCAATAATGTGATACAAAGTTATATTTTTTGTAAGGTCCTTTTTATTTCATATTATGATTAGTTTAAGGTATATACCCTGAAAGGGTTAATTAGTATTTCGGGCCATTAATTAGCCAAGATGGCATCTAGTCGGCTGTGTGCCATTAGTATTCCTTTAATATGCAGTCATTAAGATATTATTGCTAAGCTTTAATGATATCAGTATTATTTTTTTAGAAGTTTGGTCACAAGTGTGAAATACGTTTTCAAGGAGTCATTATGTGTAATTTGAATGAATTAATTGTATTTTTTTGGTATTAGAAAAGTGCCTATACATACGGTGTACCTGAATGCATTAGTGATAATAATATAATTGCTTTGTTATTGAGAATACATAACAATTTTTATGAAGGTGCTAAAATGCACAGAAACTTGGAATCTAATGTATATGCTCCTCTAAGGGCTACAAATGTAAGCATTTCAGTTTGTATTTTGTTTTTAAAACTCTGTCTTGTGTCCGAAGTCGCCTCTGCATAGTCCGAAGCCATCGTTCAATACACACACTCAGATTTAAAGGGGAAAACCATTAATGTCCGAAGTCACCTTACCCCAGTCCGAAGTCACCTCATATCGATGATGACTTCGGACACCATTATAAATATTTGTTATAATTAAGCCAAAGGCCTATATTTTTTCCCACTGTACACACGATTATTCTACGTTTCTAAGCTATACATAGATGCAAAAGATTGCATTATTAAGGCTTTACCTATTGAGTTAGGCTTAAAATTAGGTCAAATAGGTCCGAAGTCACCCCGAATGACGGTACCCCTTAATCATTCCTAAGGTACGTCGTTGGGACGGATTCTGATCTTCCTCTGCTTCCCATACCCTGCCCGCTAATCCACCTCTCAGGTGCGTTCTCTAATGTATATATCAAGTTGAGCATGTGTATGGGAAGGGGATGGTGGGAGGGCAATTGCCGTCAATGACTCCAGGAGCCACCAATAAATATTAGTTTTTCCTTTCTTCCCTACAGGTTGTCAAAACCGTAATTTATTGGTGGCTCCTTACGTCAATGACGTAAGAGCCTAGAATATCACGACCGGTGGAGGGACCTTCATATGCTCATCAAGCTAAAAAACAAGAATCTATTCGGAAGACCAAAAACGAAAACTGTGACATGTGTTAAAATATAAGAGTATTGAGAACGAGAGTGGAACTTGTCTAGGGTGTTTCAGCTTGTTTGCAGAGACTGCCTAAAACGCAGCTATCTCAGGTCTTAGCAACAGAGCACGAACCTCATTCCAGGTCGTTTTAGGGAATCAATCTACATGCGAACAGAGGTGAAAGGAGAACTCGAGTAGCAATATCTTTGGGCATATTCTTGGGCAATTTGATGCACGGATCCTGTCCAGCTCTAGCTGCCTCAAAAATATCAATATTGACATCCTTAGTGGTCATCAGGGAATTAACACATGAAGTTCTTCTGATAAAATGAAGTGCAGACCTGGAGTTTGTTCAGGGATAGAATCTGCTAATTGCCTCATGGCTTGTGCACGTTGTTGCTGTGTGATAAAATTTGACAGCAACCTATGGGCTCTTTTGATGCAGTCTAAAGTCTTTGTTAATCAGTGCAGGGGTAGGTGTATAAATCATGGGGTCACTAGCTGGTTTACAAACTTTTTTTGGCGATCTGAGATATTCCCAGAACTCCTGGGGAATAGAGTCGGAGTTGTATACATACATAGTGGCAAATTGGTGATGCTCCCATGGGAGTTTATGGGGGGGGGGGGGGGGGAATCACCCCAAGACAAGGCCAATTTCTCTGCCTCAGTCACCCATTAAGCCCATGGACCATAACTTAGAGTGGGTGCCTCCGAAATCGGAGTTTTTGTTCTCAAACATTTTTTGTGTAGCTACCTACGGACTTTGAGAGATTAGAGAGATTTAATGGCGTTATGTTCATCCGCCTTATTCACATCAGACCATGGTTTGAAGCGCTTACCCGAAGGCACTGTGGGTGTCTGTGTGTAAGTAAAGTACTTAGCATCCAGGGATGGGAAGGGTTTTATGATTACGTCCAGCAATCGGCCTTGTGCATCTTTTGTATGTAGGTGCCTAACTCGTCCGTTTTAATAATCCACTCATTTGGTATTGGCACCAAGTCTGAATGACCTGTGTCAGCCTTAGTAGGTGCTACCCTGTTAATTGTTTCCAGTATCGAGATCACCAATTAGTAGAGGGGGAGGCTTCTTGAACATTTCATGAGCAGGTTATTTCGGCTGGACAGGTAAATGGGACAGTGGAACTGTGTCTGGTATGGCATGTTGTAACATGAGTGAAGCAAGAGTCCTACTTGGAGATTTCGGATAGCCTTATCTAAAGACGTAAATTTCTGTTCCATTTTGTCTGTCAACTCATGCATAGATTTAAGAAAATACCTGGAGTTCACCAAACAAGCCACCAGGTGGGCTCTGAGTAGGGACTATATCAGGAAACTCTTCTTCACTTTGTTCTAATGGAGAACCATGGTACTCATTCTCACTCCAAACCTCCTCAGTATGGTTACTGGTTTCCAAATCCTAACACCCTATCCTAGCATTGCTTATGACCAAAGGTTCTGGGGTATCTTTAGGAAGCACTTTTTTCCCGTATTGCCCCAACCGTACTGTAACCAAAAATGTCTGGAGTTGCCAGAGAAGGATCTAAACGAACAGGTAAGTCCGTGGAAGGCTGAACAGGTGATTAGTGTATGGGTTTATGTACTAAAGCTTCCATATTTACCTGAATCAGTTTAGGGTGAATTAATGTGGGTGGCGCAAGCAACTGGGCAAGGGGAGGTGTGGTGGAGTGGTCTTGCCACTGGCCTGGTAATCCAAAGGTCCAGGGTTCAAATCCCGATGTATCAATGGGAAGATATTATTGGGATGGAATTTGTGCTGTACCTAGTATCAGTGCATTACCACAAGCCCACCGAAACGTCAATAAAATACTCTCATTGTTCCCTGATTAAATAGCACTGTATGAATATTCCCATATTCAAAATATGCTATAGGGGTGCAATGCCTGGTGAGTTAGCTGCTCAACAGGTGGCGTTGTGTGTGTGTAAGTGTGAGAGTCCGAGTGTAGGGGTTGAAACAGTGAAGCACGGGAACGAGGTGGCTTCAGAGATGGGGTCGTTTCGGGCCATGAGTGAGCACCGTGCCTCATGTGAAGGCAAGATGGCAGGTGCTCGTTGTACTCTACGTGCTTCACATGTCTCACTCCCTAGACTGGAACAAGACCTCACGGGCTTCACTGTTCATTGTAAAGCGGTGAATGTTAAGGCTCTCAGCCTATGCCCAAGAGGAAGTAAGATGGAATATAGAAAAAAAAAAAAAAAAAAAAAAAAAAAAAAATCAGATTGCTGTTCAATAGTATCAGCTAACTGTACTAGGGAAAGTGGAGGGGGACTGACACCCTCATAACTTGCATCAGTCAAGGAAGTAGATGAGACAGGTAATTTATGTATTTTGATGTAACAGGGTTAGCTGGGTGACTGACCACATTAGACAATGTCAACAGTCTGGGGATATGTGGTGTAGAATGCAGGACTTTGACATCATGACTGCGAGTCGAGTCGGGGAAGTTTGGTACTTAGCAGGTCGTCTTTTAGTTTGAGATTTGCTGACTTTCTTCTGTTTATTTTACTGGAAGACTTTGAGCTGGTCGACCAATAGAGTTGTAATAGAGTTTGGTAATAGGGTTGTTAACATGTGGGATGCACTGCCCGGAACAGTAATTAGCTCAGAAACAGTTGAAAGCTTTAAGCATAGGTTGGATTCCCATATGGGTGATATAGGTTGGGTGTGAATGGGAGCTGCTTCATGTTGGCCGCATGGCCATATGCAATTTCCCGCGATCTTATAACCTTATGTTGTTATGTAATTGGGGTTGGGTGTGACAGGGATCTGCCTTGTGTGGGCCGATCGGCTTTTTGCAGACTCCCATTTTCTTATGTTCTTATGTTCTATGTCTTTTCCTGCTAGATCCAGACATTTTCTTGTCAGGAGATGGGGAGGAGCCAGGGGTTATAGAAAAGGATATTTCTAACAAGCTTACATACTTTACCTCCATAATACCTGGAGGATTAGTTTAAAGTACCTGAAATGTAAGACTTTACCGAAACCCCACACAGACAATAAACACTTGTTTGCCTGTGACCGAGGGTATAAATGGTTTTTGGGTCATGGTTATTAACAAAATATGATTAGTGACTTAGTCACTTACTGACATAGTCATTTAGCCGGTGAGCCGGAAAACGTTTAGTGTTTTGTAAAAAATTAACTCACCTCAAATTATAGGGTTTTTTGCCGAGCGAGGGGAACAGCAGGTGAGAGGACGGTAAGGTCCACCACAGTTCCCAACCTGGAACACTGTTCGGATCCTCTCGTGGTTATCACTTGGCCAGAAGAGATCGTTCTAATCGTTGAAAAGATTCTTCTGTGGTAAAGCTGCAGCTCGCCTGAGCCTGTGAAAAATACCAAGGAGTCAATGTTGCATAGTGGGAATAATACCAGAATTATTAGGCCTACTTAAATTTGGCAAAAAATAGGAACTATCCTTGTATCGTTTATTTTAAATAAACTATGGTTGCCGCTTATGTAAGAAATAGCCTAGTGAATTCTTACCCGGTATCACTGGATATAATTACTCGGTAATTTATTTTTATTTTTTTATTTTTTTCAGGTATATATAGCCTAGTCATAGGCTAAGACTAATATATTTGTATATTTGGCAACATGGAGGCTAAGTGTAACCTGTCAACTTAAGCTCTTGTATTTAACGTAATTCTGATAGTACAGTAAACCCTCGCTATCTCGGACTAATTGGGGGGAGACCCAGTCCGAGATGACCGAAAATCCGAGATGTCCGACTTAAGAGAGGGAAAATTCCGAATTAGAAGAGGAAAGTCCGCGTCACCAGAGAAATTGATATTTTTTTTTTATTTTTTTTTTATATATTATTTAATGCATCTATCTCCCTTATACATATATATATATATAACTATGTCTTATTTGGTCTTTTTTTAATCTATGAATCAATTCTAATACGATGGAATTGAAAACAATATTACCCTTCTAACACACAAATAATAAAATGAAAAAGAGAGTAAATAAAAATGTCTCCTTTGTCTTTCAGAAACATAAGTCCGTCTCGTATATGTTAGTATTTTATCGCTCGCTCGCCCCTAGCCACTCTCTCTATCTATTTATCTCTCTAATGCATCTAACTAACTCCCTTATACATTAACATAACTATGTCTTATTTGGACTTTTTGTAATCTATAAATAATTTCTAATGCGATGGAATTGAAAACAATATTATCCTTCTAGCACACAAATAATAACATGAAAAAGAGTCAATAAAAATGTCTCCTTTGTCTTTTCAGAACCAATTAAGTCCGTCTCATAATAGTTGTGTTTATCGCTCACTTCCCCTTCTGCAACTCTCTTTCTATCTATCTTGTCTTTTCAGAACCAATTAAGTCTGTCTCATAATAGTTCCTCATAATAGTTCGTGTTTAGTTTATCGCTCACTCCCCCTCTGTAACTCTCTCTTTCTATCTATCTATCTCTCTAATGCATCTATGTAACTCCCTTATACATTAACATAACTAGGTCTTATTTGGACTTTTTGTAATCTTTGAATCATTTCTAATGCAATGGAATTGAAAACAATATTATCCTTCTAGCACACAAATAATAACATGAAAAAGAGTCAATATAAAAGTCTCCTTTGTCTTTTCAGAACCAATTAAGTCGTCTCATAATAGTTCGTGTTTATCGCTCACTTCCCCTTCTGCAACTCTCTATCTATCTTGTCTTTTCAGAACCAATTAAGTCCGTCTCATAATAGTTCGTGTTTATCGCTCACTCCCCCTCTGTAACTCTCTCTTTCTATCTATCTATGTCTCTAATGCATCTACGTAACTCCCTTATACATTAACATAACTATGTCTTATTTGGACTTCTTGTAATCTTTGAATCATTTCTAATGCAATGGAATTGAAAAATATAATATCGGACATTTTCCGAATACTTATATAAAGCCCGACAACGTCAGAGACTGTCGGAACGATGACGGAAATGTCCGAACTACCGAAGTGCATGTCCGAGAGGCCGTAGCCAGTCCGACTAGTACGGGTTTCCGACTTCTAGAGGTCCGAGATGGCGAGGGTTTACTGTACAGTAAACCCTCGGCATCTCGGACCTCTAGAGGTCGGAAACCCGTACTAGCCGGACTGGCTACGGCCTCTCGGAGATGTACTTCCGTATTTCGGACATTTCCGTCATCGTTCCGACAGTGTCCGACGTTGTCGGATGATGCCCTCACGTCACCGGGCAATAAGGGTGAATATCCGACAAACAGAAGGGACGTCCAACGCCATCTACATCCGGGGCAAATTTTCGTTGCGTGAACTATTAGTTATATGGGATTAATTAGGTTAGGTCCGAACCATCAGGCATATACCCCTATAATGTTCGTAAACACCAAATAAAAGTTATAATAAATTGTTATAATTAATAAATGCCCTAACTATAAGGGTAGTATTTGTCATTAATATGATAAATTTCACATGGGGGAAAAAAAAAAAAAAAAAATATATATATATATATATAGATCCCCGCGCTGTAGGCCTAATCCCTCCCCTCCCTGTCCCAAGCCTCAACTCCGACCCCGTTACTGTGATGATGTTGATAAGCCTATCTTATTTATTATTTATCTATGTGCTGGAAGGATATTATATTTTTCAATTCCATCACATTATAAATGATTCAAAGATTACAAAAAGTCCAGATAAGACATAGTTATGTTAATGTATAAGGGAGTTCGGTAGATGAATTAGAGAGATAGATAGATAGAAAGAGTGTATATCGAGGGAAAAAAACAAAACAAAAAATCTATCAAACGTAAATCTTCCGTCTCTGCTCGCACGGAGGGGAGAGTTGAAATATTTTGTTGACTACCTTATTTATTATTTATCTATGTGCTGGAAGGATATTATATTTTTCAATTCCATCACATTAGAAATGATTCAAAGATTACAAAAAGTCCAAATAAGACATAGTTATGTTAATGTATAAGGGAGTTAGGTAGATGAATTAGAGAGATAGAGAGATAGAAAGAGTGTATATCGAGGGGAAAAAACAAAACAAAAAATCTATCAAACGTAAATCTTCCGTCTCTGCTCGAGGGGAGGGTTGAAATATTTTGTTGACTATCTTATTTATTATTTATCTATGTGCTGGAAAGATATTATATTTTTCAATTCCATCGCATTAGAAATTATTCAAAGATTACAAAAAGTCCAAATAAGACATAGTTATGTTAACCCTTAAAGAGCGGCTCACCACAT
Organism: Paralithodes platypus; assembly: GCA_032716605.1. Taxonomy (NCBI): domain Eukaryota; kingdom Metazoa; phylum Arthropoda; class Malacostraca; order Decapoda; family Lithodidae; genus Paralithodes; species Paralithodes platypus. The sequence goes on along the minus strand of CM064498.1, from coordinate 58,178,926 downwards.
AAGTCGAGTTGAAAAAACTGGCAAAAAACGGGTGAAAAAAGGGTGGAAATCGAGTGAAAATGGGTGGGATAGTAATGATCCATACGTCCGACATCTGTGGCCTCCCGGCCCACACTAACTCCAGTTCCCCCACCGCGCGGGAGGATGACAGTGTAACCAATAGTTCGCTAAAAGTGAGCAAGGTAGCAAAATCAGCTAAACTTCCATCTTCGAGGTAACACTGTCAGTGCTCCGCGAGTGCTACGTAGCTGTATGTGGCGTCATTGTGTAGCGATTTTCACCTAGTTTTCGGCGCAATACAGTTCCTTTCATACTGATGGTTGATATAGCAGTCAGAACGGCCTGAAAAGGCCCAAAACGGCCACAGAGGGCCCGCTAAGCAAGGGTTAATGTATAAGGGAGTTAGGTAGATATGCATTAGAGAGATAGATAGATAGAAAGAGAGTTGCAGAGGGGGAGTGAGCGATTTTATATGGAAAAAAGCTAAAAATACCCTGGCAAAAAACTTCCGAACCATCGGTAAATCTCGGTAAAAAATTTGTAAGGTAAAAAATTTGTAAAGTCGAGCCAAAGTGTTTGTTGTGCGGGCAAGGGGTAGTACTATGCAACCTTCGGTAAAGTGAAAATTTGTTGCAAGAGTGTTCGTTGTGCAGGGGTTTACTGTACTGTGTTTTGTATTACAGATTATAGGGTTCAAATAGGGTTGTCTTCGTTTTCTAGGTTGACGCGGACGTCTCTCTTGAGGTCGGATTTTTTCCGTAGTCTCCGATTTCATTGTTGTCTCGGACGGACATTGGTTAGGTCGGATTTTATCCTCTGTTAGGTCGGACACAAGCCGGACTCCGGACATCTCGGACTGGGTCTCCCCCCAATTAGTCCGAGATAGCGAGGGTTTACTGTAGTATTAATGACTGGTACCCGGGCCTGTCTCTAATATGGTATGACAAAGCCTAGGGTAACCGGCAAAATTAATATTTGCCTCCATTATTGCAACCCGGGCTTGTCCTATTATAGTATGACAATGCCTAGAGTATCCGACAAAATAATATCTGCCTTAATTGTATGACATCTTTATTATAGTATGACCAAACCTAGAGTACCCGGCAATAATTTCCATTTGATTCCATTATTGGAAACCTTGGCCAAAATTAAGGTCTAGCCTTATATTGTTTACTTTAAATAAACTTATAGAAGTACTTATTAAAGCTCTCGTATCTATCGTAACTCTGACATTTATGTTAGTTACTGGTACCCGGGTATAACCTCTTTATTATAGTATGACCAAACCTAGAGTACCCGGCAATAAATTCCATTTGATTCCATTATTGGAATCCTGGTTTGTCTTTATTAAAGTATGACAAAGTTTAGGGTACCCGGAAAATAATATATGCCATCGTCTTAACAGTCGTCAGAGTACTGTACCCGGTAACTGGCTTCCCGGCCGGGTCTGGCTATAGCTTTTATAGTATCACCCGGGAATACTGGTACCCGGGTCTGTCTTAGTCTTGACAGTTGCCAGAGTACCCGGTAATAAATTGATGGTACCCGGCCGAGTTTATACTTGTATTTGTTGTGGATTATAATACCGCCCGGTATTATAGTGCCCGGGTAGCCGGCCATAGCTTTATATTTGTATTGGGTTATCGTTCTACCCGGGAATATTAGTGTTTTTTGTGTTTATATTTGTATTGGGTTATCATACTACCTGGGAATATTAGTGCTCCTCATAAATCTTGACCTAACCAGAGCAAAATAACAAGAGAACCCTTACATGACATGGTCACTGTTGGTCCAGCTGATCTGTGTAAACATTCAAGGTTGAGTATGAAAACGCATACTAGTAAACGTATGAAACGCTCTTAAACATCACAAGTCTTAACAGTTGTGGCCACAGCCTACATGTACCCGGGCCTGACTTTATATTTGTTATGGTATTACCTGTAATAGCCTGTTGGTACCCGGCCGGGTTTGACTTTATATTTGTTATGTTATTGTAATACCGCCCGGGAATATTGGTGCCCGGGTTTGTCATAGATTTAACAGTCGGCCGGGAAAACTGTCGATAGCCTACATGTACCCGGGCCTGATTTTATACTTGTATGGTATAATAATATCCCCGCCCATCTGGGTACCCGGGACTGTCTCCATACCCGGCAGTCCTGGTACCCGGGCCTTATTGAGATAAGGTCTAGGGTACCCGGGGACTTGAGAATTCAACTTGAGAATTCTCAACACGCCATATTTTGCACTCGTAATGGTAGGCCTACTCGGGCACGAGTAATAATGGCGATTATTATGTAACTTTGTACATGTTTCTTACATCGTTCCGTGATTGTAAGTCAGTGAGATATATTCAATCAAGATATTATTTGGGTACTCATTGGCTGTAGGTCTACTTGATACCCTTGAAAATAATAACATACGAGTGCCTAAATAAGCCGTCCAACATAGGCTATTATTAGAATGTTGTAATTGAATTTAGCATCACAATATAAAACCATCAGCTGTAAGTATTTGATGGTTCTCACTGAAAATAATGCCCTACAAAATGTCTTGAAGGCAAATATATGTAATGAGGCACTCTTGATTGATTAATGTAACAGCAATATGTATTCACCTTCACATAGAAAACTTTGGGAGTTAATACTGAAGGTATTGTGGTTGATATGGTGTGAAGCATTGAATGAAAACAGGTCAAAACAAATTCAAGATTAGGATTTGGGAATTTAGTTTTTTTAAATAAAAATTTAGAAATGGTAAGACAAGTCACCCCTGGCTAGCGCACGACCTTGGGGGGTACATGAAAAGAATTAAAGATCTATGAATTTGACACTAACATAGAATTCAACACTTAAGGGAATTGATATCAAGCTACAATGTTAAAGTTGTTGTTGATGATGCTTTTATTTTATACTAGCCCACTCGGCCTAGGCCCTCTCAAGGCTAGTGGTGGAAGAGGTGGTACAGAGTTTAAAGTCACGTATATGTCAGCAGTTATATGTCATTGTATAAATTTATCGCTCTCAGGAAGTGACGAATAGGGGTGAAATTGAAAGAGTCTGAGTCAGACAGGATGCAATGTAATGAGGTGTTCAGCAAGAATCTCCGTCTTTCAGATGCATAGACGGGACAAATACAAAGAAAGTGAAAAACAGTCAATGATGTATGGCAATGTTGGCATTCAGGTGGTGGACCACGAGGGGTGGACATCAGGTAACCATGTGTGAGGCGCGTGTGGCCTAAACGTAATCTAGTTAATAGGGTTTGGTCTGCACGTGAACCATTAATTGAAGAGGGCCACAAGTGTATGTCATCCTTAAAGGAGCGAAGGTGGCCAGTTAATGGTTGCGCTCTCCACCCAACTCGCCAAGCGTCATAAACATGGCGACGGAGGACAGGGAGCATATCCTCCGAACGCAGCAAAGTAGTAGAGGGTGTACCATGACACGCTTGCTTAGCGAGGAAGTCTGCACGCTCATTCCCGGGAATTCCTACATGCGCGGGGATCCAGCACAGTGTGATGGAACGATTAGCGCACTGTAATTTGTGTATTGTGTGGATGATAGTCTTGACCAATGGGTCCTTGGGGGCAAATACACATAAGGCTTGCAGTGCACTCTTTGAGTCACTACAGATAACGACCCGTGGAGAGTTCCTCGACAATGAAGAGATGGTGCTTAAAGCACCTTGAATAGCCCATAATTCAGCAGTGAAAACCGTGGAGTGATGGTGTAAGGTACTTTGAGACAAGCCATGGTCGGAGACTGCAGCGCAACCCACGGCATCCGCAGTTTTCGAGCCATCGGTGTAAATGAAAACAGCCGGGATGTGATCATCAAGATGTTGTAAAGCGAGATGTCGACGTTGAGATGGGGCTTGGGCATCAAGTTGATCTGCTAAGTGAAAGCAAACTGTAGGGTGTTTTAGGGTCCACAGAGTGATGTGACTAGGAGGGGGAGTTATGGGAGGAACGGTGATACTGTAAGTGGAGAGCAATTGGCGAGACAATAGTGGGAATGGCACTGGAATGGTTGAACGATAGTTATCTGTGGAATGGAATAGTTCTAGTAGAGTTGGGTCATGACGGAGGCGAACAGCCGTACGCATGAGGACTAATCGACGGTGGTAGGCTAGAGGTAAGGTCCCAGCCTCACATAGGATATTGGAGACACGAGAGGAACGGAATGCCCCCGAGCTAATGCGGATGCCCAAATGGTGTACGCTGTCGAGGGTTCCTAATGTGGAAGCAGAGGCCGTGCCATAGACAGGGCTACCATAATCTAGGGCTGAGAGGATGGTAGCTCTGTAGAACAGTAAAAGCGTAGCGCGATCTGCGCCCCAATGGACTCGTGCGACTGTTTTCAGAACATTCATTCTCTGGAGGCAACGTGCCTTTAAGCAGGCAATGTGACTCTTCCAATTGAGGTGAGTATCAAAGATTAAACCAAGGAACCTGGTATGTGGAAGGATCTGAATATTAGAATGTCCCATGGTGAGAGTAATGGACTGGTTACGTAAATGTCGAACATTTCTATAGAATACAACGGCGTTAGTCTTTTCAGCAGAAAATTGAAAACCAGCAGTGGATGCCCAAGAGTGGATGGATTTTAGAGCAATGTTGAGACGCCGTTGTATGTGAGTCAGACTGGGAGAAGTATAATATATTGCAAAGTCGTCCACATACAAGCTATACGATATTTCAGGTGGGAGGAGCTACAATGTTAAAACACACTTTCACAGAAAAAGGGACACTGCAGCTAAAGAGCCGAGGCTCGTATGATAAAAAAGGAACAACATTCAGAAGAAAGCGAAAGTGGCATTAACCCTCTCACCACGGAAGGGCTCTTGAACGCCCATAAAAAAGCATATAATAGGTACCCGGAAGGGCTCTTGAACGCCCAGTGGTTGAAAGCCTGTGAGCTTCGTGTGCGAGGCGTCGGTCCGACGCATGTAAACAACAGCCGGCTGGACCGACGCCCCGCATCTCCGGCCACAAGAAGGAGAGCGTCGCTTGTTCGTGTGTGCCTGTATGTTGTTGTTAAGTATCGAAAAGTAGTGTAAAGTGGCTGTTTTGGCCATAAAGTTATCTCCAATGAAATCATCATCACAACTCAACCAGTTGACTTAGAGAGCTCTACTTAATGCCATTCTACAGGTAAATAACACAGCTACGCTTGGGGATGCGCGGGAATGCGGGAAGCAGTCTGATTAGCGAATATACGGTAGCCTAGCCTAGACGTTTTTTGGCCAAAACACCCGGGTTTCGAGGAATATATATATAATACATAGCCGGGGCTGGAGGGTTAAAAAGCACGATCGTCGGTCAGCCCAGACTAAGTCCTTACTTATTCAGGTTACAAGTGAAACTAGTGAAAATAAATACATTCCTAAATGCATATACAAACTCAACTGTAATTTGACTCACTATGGACTAAAATTGATGCGTTTAAGAGGGGCTATGTAACACTGAAAAGGGAGGCAAAGAGAATGCGTCGTATCTGAATGGCCGACGATCGAGAGAGAACACACCTGAGAGGTGTAAATAGTGGGCAGAGTATGGGAAACAGAGGAAGATCAGAATGCGCGTAGGCGCGGTGTTCAAACTGTGTTAATTCTTCTCTTTTTATTTTCTACTTTTCAGTGGCTCCGTCCCAATGACGTACCTTAGGAATGATTAAGGGGTACCCCCTAAGATGATCTTGGTTCTTGACCGTCGTGATCGAGGTTAACCAGGGCTCTGAGGAGCCTGGAACGAGGCCATATTATCATAGGCTCTTACGTCATTGACGTATGGAGCCACCAATAAATATACAGTATAATCCATAATCCATAATCACTTGTTGAACGAATGTAAATAGACCGTAGCCGTGGCCACCGATACTGCATCGCCACATTCAAACAATTCTCAGTAACATGACTAACACAGTTATATTTTCCACCTCACACAATAACCGCTTAACATACAGTGTTCTAGTCTTCACCCATCGCAAGATAACGAGTACTGCCTTTGGTATGTATATAACCTTGGTTAGGCCATTCATTTGCAGAGATATGTGTACATGTATCCGTAAATGACAAAACTCGAGCATTCACACAAATCTTGGCTGGTGGCGGCCATAACTGACATTTATTTCACAATAAAAACTAAACCACTTGGTCTAGAGAGTTCTAGTTTTCACTCATCGCAAGATAACGAGTACGGCGGGTGCCATACTCCGAAAGGGGTTGAAATAGGGGAGCTATCCCCACACCGAAATAGCTTTCTAGGGCCTTTCCTAGATAATGCTGAGAGGATTGGGTTCTAGTCATGTGATGATGGGCTGGTCTATCAGAGTGAGAGTTGAGCATTCTCTGCCATACCCATAACTTATTCTGACTGTTCGTTTTACTTATATATTTTCTAGATCTCAAGTGGCGGCATCTCTTCCGTGGATTGACCTCTCTACTGCCACTCTTGCTAAAACAGCTTCCCAGAAGCTGGGTGTGCTCAACCGCCTCTGGGAGTTCTTTACCCCTGCACAGCTTCTTGCTCTGTACAGGGGCACAGTGCGTCCATGTATGGAGTATTGTCCACAGGTGTGGGGAGGATCCTCTCACACACAGCACTTTTAGACAAAGTAGAAAGACAAGCCTTCCGTCTCATTAACTCAAGTCCACTCACCAATTCTTTGCAGTCTCTCTCTCTTCGCCGCAATGTTATCTCGCTATTCTAATGCTATTACAATAATCAGTGTTCCTCAGAGCTCTCTCAGTGTATACATCCCCCTCTTCGTAGAGCATGTAGCACCTGTCTTGCAACACAATCCCACTCCTACTCTGTGCAACTCTCCAACCCAAGAGGGAAACGCTATTCTCAATCTTTCTTCTATTCAACAGCTGAGCTCTGGAACTCTCTCCCAGAATCAGTATTTCCCTCTTCCTATGACTTACATTGCTTCAAACTCTGTGTGTCCAGGCATTTTGGCTCGAACGTCCCTTGATTTTGGCCCTGTCACTCTTTCAACTCTGGGGGAGGCACTCGCTACAGGCATTCCTGCCTTTTGTCTCCCTCACTCACATTTAAAAAAAAAAAAAAAAAAAAAAAAAACCTAGAGGTTAGCAGACTGGGAGCCAAAGTTATACACTTCCCCTTCATAGTTGTTAAAGGGCACAGGGCCTTGGGGGCGGCTTCGGTGTCCTGGGCGTTTCCCCACCCTCCTCAGCTCCTCGCCTGGGAGCGACTTCGGTCACCTGGGCATTCTTAGTGGTAAAGCAGGAAGGGTTCTGTGGGGACGCTCGGTTATGGCCTTGGCCTTGCTCGGGACCTTGAGGCTGTTTGGTCAGACAGCCTGGGGAACAACAACAACACAGCCCTTACCAAATTTTATTTACTTTGTTTATGATGCTAACTGAACCGTCACTTAACCCACTGGACCCCAGCAAGGCAGCATATGCGTCGGCAATGTATGCAACGCTAAACCCCAGCGTCGCAGCACCTGCGTTGGCACTTTCGACCTTATTGACTCTTGTCCTATGGTAGCTAGAGGGTTCAAATTTGTATGGGATACACCTTATGATGTTGCCGAGCAGTGGCAGTAATCGGCAACCCCCAAGTCCAGCCACGGGGGTGGGGAACGCCAGTTTATCCACTTATCTCACCGGCACTTTCAACCTTATTTACTCGTCCTATGGTAGCTAGAGGGTTCAGATTTGTATGTTATGTTTCTTAGGATGTTGCCAGACAGTGGCAATACTTGGCAAACCCCCAAGTCCAGCCGAGGTGGGGAGTGGGACGTGCTGGAGGAGGGGGAACGACAGTTTTCCCGTTGACTTCGCGAGTGTCTGACTTTCCTCGTAGCCTCACGATGTTGGAACAAAGGGAGGAGAGTGGGTATCGCTCCCCCACTGCTCCCCATGACATAGTTGATTCCCCACCAAGTGGAGAAGAGGAAGAGGAGGATGACCCTGACCCCATGGCATTCCTCAAAATTCCGCCAGGCCATCATAGGGGTCAGAAGAGACGAGCTGAGGATGAGAGTGTGTCATGTTGCTACACAACAACTAGTGCGGCGTGGTTCTCCCCCACGCCTGCCTTCACCACCACCTAACACTCTCCCCACTAAAAATACAATGTCAAAACCCATATTTCTAAGTCAAAAGTACCTAAAACAATGAGTAAAACTCATATTCTAACTACAAAACATAAGATAAAGCATAAAATCAATAAACAGAGTGCGTGAGAGAGGCACAGAATGAAAGTGAAAGTGAAGGGGAGTGGGGTGTCAGTCAGCTGGCCGTGTGTACGTGCGTGCGTCTTGGGCCAAGATGGCCGCCCGTCGCCATGGTAACCAAGACGCGCGCGGGCCTTGCCACTCGTCGGCATTTATAAAACTTGAATCTATGCACTTATCACACTGTAATTTCACTCACAATGACATTATGTGATACATGTTGCTAATAAATGAACTATGAAGGCACACATGATGCTCGGGTGGTGTAAATAACCGTCACTCGAAACTGGAGGCATCGTACATCTGCCAGGCGCCCGGCACCAGCTGATGGCTGAGCCCCAGTGAGAGGCTGGCTGGTCTCCCAGGAGGAGCGACACACTCCCGCTCTGATCGCTCGCTCGCGGATGACTGACTGTCTTGCGCACTTCACACCGTCTGTGTGAGAGGGAGGGGGGAGATTGAAGGAGTGAGAAGGAAGTACTGTAAAGGGAGGAAGGGGATGGGGGAATTAGAGGGAGGGAGAGAGGGGGAATTAGAAGGAGGGTTAGGAGAAGAGGTGATGGTATGGAGATATGCCATTTAGTCCTATTTATCACCCAATTTCCTGCCACTGGCCCATTTTGTGTACAGTATATGTTTAATACAGTTGGTCCTCCGGTGACGCGAGTTTTAGAAACGCGGATTTGGTGGCACGCGGTACACCCCAAATATCCGAAATGTTACTAACGCGGTCAATACTTAGACTGGCGCGGGGTCCAGCTGGGCTCCGAACCTTTACTCCCGACTTTCGTAGCTCATATCTCTTCAAATATATGGCCTAACCAAGTTTTTATGCATACCGGAGGTAGATATGATCGTTCCCGTGCATTGGGTGAATACTAGCACACTCCACATTGTGTAGTTAATGTGTGAGGTGAGAATAATTACCGAAACACACTTATGTTATTGTTTGGCTGTCGAGTGAGTGTGTGTGCTGTCATTGTGTGGACAACATGGCTATGCTATCTCGGTCGCCGAATCTTTACTTACGACTTTCGTAATTTACCGATGCTCATATCTCTGCAAATAAATGGCCTAACCAAGTGTTTATGCCTACCAGAGGTAGATATGATCGTTGTTGTGCGTTGGGTAAAGACTAGAACACCCTACATTGTGTAGTTATTGTGTGAGGTGAGAAATAATAAGACGGCGAGTTAGGCGGGAATTCCGAAGCTACGATTTTCGTAATTTACCGATGCTCATATATCTGCAAATAAATGGCCTAACCAAGTGTTTATGCATACCAGAGGTAGATATGATCGTTGTTGTACGTTGGGTGAAGACTAGAACACCCTACAATGTGTAGTTATTGTGTGAGGTGAGAAATATGATGGAGGGATTTCAGAGCTTCGATCGAAAAATGTCGGCTACTGCTGTGACTCTCTCTCATTAGCCTAGTTGCCTAGCCTAAATGAAATATTTATTCAGAGGTAAGAGTTGTTGCAATGGGCAAATCAACTCATTGCACATGTCAAATAACCTTTATAATTGATTTAATTATTATAACATAGGCTTCTATGGAGAAAAAGTGGACTTTGTGGAAATCCCCAGAACACCAAGGTACCTTTAACATGTAAACATATGGGTTCGGTAACGCGGATTTTGCTAACACGGGCGGTAACCAGAACACATTGGCCGCGTTAATGGAGGACCAACTGTACTGTGCCTCAAGTGTGGCTTATCGCAGTCTCCCAGGAAAGCCTAAAGTGTGGCTTGCCATAGTCCTTAGATTAAGAATGGACCTGTCTACATCCTGAATTAGGACTGAAATTCAAAATGCCCTGTGAGCTGCGAGACTAGACCTACCAAATGTCATTTTTCCACTGATGATCTCCGGAGGCTTCCTGGTGTCAGCAATGGCAGCAATTGGTATGCCCCAGTTGGCTACAGGACCCCAGAAGTGAGTACTGGAAGAGAAATCGCAGATTAGCCTAACTCAATTTTGACCGTATACGGTACTGAATCCGAGTAAAGTTTTTTTTGTTTTTTGTTTTTTTTCTATATTCCAACTTACTTCCTCTCGGGCATAGGCTGAGAGCCTTAACATTCACCGCTTTACAATGAACAGTGAAGCCCGTGAGGTCTTGTTCCAGTCTAGGGAGTGAGACATGTGAAGCACGTAGAGTACAACGAGCACCTGCCATCTTGCCTTCACATGAGGCATGGTGCTCACTCATGGCCCGAAACGACCCCATCTCTGAAGCCACCTCGTTCCCGTGCTTCACTGTCTCGACCCCTACACTCGGACTCTCACACTTACACACACACAACGCCACCTGTTGAGCAGATAACTCACCAGGCATTGCACCCCTATAGCATATTTTGAATATGGGAATATTCATACAGTGCTATTTAATCAGGGAACAATGAGGGTATTTTATTGACGTTTCGGTGGGCTTGTGGTAATGCACTGATACTAGGTACAGCACAAATTCCATCCCAATAATATCTTCCCATTGATACATCGGGATTTGAACCCGGGACCTTTGGATTACCAGGCCAGTGGCAAGACCACTCCACCACACCTCCCCTAACCTAAGTACAACGTTTAATTTAGTAGTGGCCCCTTCATCATTGACGATATTGCCTATTAATATAATAGTCTCCCTTCAACACCTGCGGTAGCAGTTTTGAATCTCCCCCGCGGAAGGGTCAGGGAGTACTCGTTCATAAGTGCACGCTTAATTCACTTATGGAATCGTCTTATGATTGGGTACCCTACAGAAAAAACTTTGTAGAAAATAAAAAATAAAAATTTAACTTAATATCGGTTATATTATGGCTTTCCATGTGTGGATTTCCTGTGCGTGGCTTTTAAACGCAGGCCCCATTGCGGCCATAACTTCCTTCTCCCTTCCGCATTCGTCCCAGGCGGGCGGGTGTCCCTTGTGCTCCAGCTTCATTCGTCGTTCCTTTGCTTATCGTGAGTCCTTACTTATTTGTGTGCATCTGCGTTGTATTGAACAAGGTTTAGATTAGCTAGTACGGGCTGCCCCATTGGTACGTCTGCAGGAAGTGTGTAAATTAGGGTACTTTTGTAACAAGGCGCCTACGTATCCCAGGATCTACGAGCCACGTGTGTTATTATTGTGTTGTTTTGGCGCCTTTAGCTTTTGATATTATAGCTAGGAGGCTACCATTCTAAAAGATTATGCTTCAGGCCATCACTTGAGGCAGTTGCATATTAAATTGTTCATATTTTAGCAAATGCTCTAGTTCAAGGGTGGCTGCACGTGGTGCGGAGCCTTCTAGAGTTCGTATTTGCTTCTGGGCCCCTCTCGCGGGCCTCCCCCTCTACGTGCTGCTGCTGCTGGGTCGTCGGAGCGTCAGTTCATCCTGGGTTGTTTCGTCGGGCCTCGTGGCCAGCCTCATTAGGGGTCTCCAATTTAGGCTAAAGGTAATTTATTAATATAAATTATCTGTTATTATTATTATGCCTATGTGTGCCCCTAAAAATTCTCTGTTATTATTATTATGCCTATGTGTGCCCCTAAGTTATGCTTCATGTGTGCGCTACATGTTTTGTTCGAGGGCTTTTGGGAGACGTCCCTATATATGAGTGGGTTTTTAGAGGGGGTGTCTTTTACATATAAGCCTCCCCCTCTAAAATGTTTGGTTGTTTTCTCCGGCGGCTTTCTCAGCAAGGCCTCTGTCTCCTCGTCTCGCAGACGAGTAAGGAAGCAAACAAATGTCCCGGCGTGATACGCTGAACCACAATCCTTCCGGCGGAAAATGCAAATTCTAAGGGAGCAACCTCGCCCTGCCGAGTGAACTCGCCCTGACCTATTTTGTCACGTGGCACAACTTCCCTCGCCCGGCGTGACAGTCACGTTGCAAGTGTTATGATACGTCATACAAGCACGTTACCTATCTTTCTAAATTCAAGATTCACGGATAGTTAAACACTTGAGGTCACAAGGGCCAGTGACACTTTGTCACAGATAAGCAGTTCCAATGAGTTTAAATGAAAATCCCCAGCTTTTTCATGGTCAGGTCCAGCGGAAGGTTAGAGTAGCTTTGGATATAGCTAATTTTCCGGCGGACTTGAGGTAGGATGTACTGACACCTCGCAGGTTATCCTTATGAGCATTGCTTCCTGGAAATGTTCTATACCCAGAATCCCCAGCACTACAGTTACAACAGGCCCGGCGGCTGGTGGGTGGCTGATTCCGGCAGGGGGGGGGGGGGGGGGAGGACCCCTAGTTCCATCATGCCTCGGTTTGATCTGTGTGCTACTCCTACCTGTTCATTATTACCAGTATTTGCTCACAAACTCTGTATTAAATGTGTGAAATGCCTAGATCGCTCTAGGGGTTTGTGGGTGTCCATACGTTGTTCAATTTGTTCCGACTTGAAGGTGGCGGTATTTACTAATAAAGACCTGTCTTGCTTGGCAGCGTTAAAAGAAAAAAGAAATTTTTTAACGTTTACGCCAAAGATACTGCCCATAAGGCTCTTCATTGTGATGACGACGCCCTGTGGGACCACTTAGTTATCAAATCGCCTTTGGTTAAATCAACTCCAATTAAATCTACTAAGCCTAAAGCGAAATCTAAAACTCTTTCAAAAGAGGTACCGTAAAACCGGGTCGCTTCGGACTTGGGTCGTAACTTCGGACATCGGCGATAATAAGTAAGTAGCCATTGTCATTATATAATGGAAACGCTTTTTATTGTTTTTTTTGTGGGGTCCGTTTAGAGAAATGGCAAAGGAAGGGCATGTAAAAGCCCTAGGGAACTGACATGAGTATATGTACACAACAAAAATATTATATACCCGGTATATGACGAAAATTTTAAATTTTTCGTTACCCTGCCAAACTTCGATCACCCTGAAGAAATTTGTTTGTATGAATGATGTTGTGACTGATATAATTTTGTAGTAAAATTACCAGAGACAACATCCACCAAAGGAAATTTGTTACACTTGTAACAAGTTCTAGCTAGAACACTATCATTTAACCTATTGTGTTTTCCAAAAAAAAAATGGTAACTTCGGACATGGAACAAACATATCGTTTGTTATTATTTGCCCTATGAAAATAATTCATAATACTTGTCCATCATTAAAATGGTGGTTAAAGATCAAATAATCATTCTCTGAGTACAAAAACCCATAAAAATATGATAATATGCTAACCGATTTATGTATTTAGGATAATTCTAGATATATAATATATATAAATTAGGAGAGGCATATATCTTGTCCAAAAAAATTATTATCTGCCGTAAGAAACACCAACACATACGTTATACAGTAAACTTCCGTTAATCCGAAGGGCAGCGGACCGGCCCTCGTTCGGATTAGTGGATTTTTCGGATTATCGGACTTCACCCCTATGAACCTGTGTATTAATGGCCTGACGAAAACATTGAGGCATTAGGCCACCCAAATGACACACACACATATCATATGTTCATAAAATCACTTCAAAAGTTTACCATTGTCATTGTAGCCTATTACCTACTTCAAAACATTCAGATTAATGGTCAAAGGAATCTGCTGATATAAACGTAAACACCATATGTCCGCATCGTCTACTAGCGAGTTTGTCTTGCTCTTGAAGATCAGATCAGATGTGGTTCGGGAAGTAATGCCTTAACAACGGCACTTCCCTGAGAGGTTCTTGTAATTTTCCTTTTGTGATTTTCCTTTTGTGACGTGCTCTGTTATATTATATTGTATTGAAAGCACCCTTGTCTTGTTGTCTTGAAAGCACCCTTGGGACGCTCCGATCACTGAACTATAAATAGTAGCGTATCGGAACGTCCAAAGGTGCGTTTTCAAGCTCAAGACTGAATGCGCTTGCAGAAAATGCGGTGCAAGCCAGTAGCGCATCGGAGCATCCCAAGGATGCGTTCAAGAGCAAAACAAACTCTCTAGCAGACGATGTGGTGTTTACGTTTATATCAGTAGCTTCCTTTGACCATTAATCTGAATGTTTTGAAGTAGGTAATAGGCTACAATGACAATGGTAAACTTTTAAAGTGAATTCATGAACATATGATATGTGTGTGCTCCATTATGTGTCATTTGAGTGGACTAATGCCTCAAAAAGGGGACTTTGGGACTTCTTGAAATTCGGACCATCGGGTGAATTCAGATTTGGCCTCAAATTGAAAAATTCGGACTATTGGGAGATTCGAATCATCGGTCGTCGGATTAAAGGACTTTTACTGTACCTATAAAAATGCTCAAATTCATAAAAATGTATATGCAGTGATAGAGTATACATACCTATATATTTTCCCTAGGCCTAGTTAATTTTCGAGTTATTGATTTGACAGCATTGGTTATTTGTCCTGCTCAATATTTTCTAAGAGCGAGTTCAATGCCTAACGAGACCAGATCCAAAAAAAAAAAATTGTTAAACATTGTCTATAACTTCTCCTATACTAATTATACAGGCCTAAAAGTATTTACTGTGCATTTTCCAGTAAGACATCAGACAGGAATAAGCAGCAATAATAAAATATTCATATAAAATAGTAGGAGCCGAAAATGAATGAAATAAAACCACGAACGTACGTACGAAGTTCCCCTCCGCTTGTCCGAAGCTATCCCACCTTTCTTCGCAATCATTTTCCATAAGAAATCACTGTATGTCCGAAGTTATCCATACATGTCCGAAGTTAGCCACTTTTCAAGATGACTTCGGACACCATTTAGGATAAGGATAGGGTAAGACGGGGTAATTTCGCCGCGGCGTTAATAATTTGCATTCAAATGCCGATATCTCCGAAACTATTGCATGGATTTGGCTGCAGTTTGGCTTAGGTTGTAGAGCAGTTTTGGTTTAGATTGTATAGCTAGTTTGGCTTAGGTTGTAGATCTAGTTTGGCTTAGGTTTTGTTGCAGTTTTGCGGGGCCTGGAGCCGGGGCTAGCGGCGCATCTGACGGTATGGTCGGGTGTGTGTGGGGCTGTTTGTGGGTGGTTTGTATGTGTGTATGTTTGTTTGAATGTTTGCGTGTGACACAGTGTTGGCAGTAGCCGTCAGCTGCTGCCTGGTATATACTTTGTACTAGCAACCTACACGCCGCACCCACACGAGACACGTCCACACCCGCACTAAATACTTCCACACCCGTAGGTGGGTGCCCAACCCCGAAAGGGGTTGAAATAGGGGAGCTATCCCCCCCGCCAAAGGCGGCTTTCTAGGGCCGTTCCTAGCTGATGCTGAGAGGATTGGGTTCTAGTCATGTGGTGATGGGCTGGTCTATCAGAGTGAGAGCTGAGCGATCTCTGCCATACCCATAGCTTACTCTGACTGTTCCTTTTACTTATATATTTTCTAGATCTCAGGTGACGGCATCTCTTCCGTGGATTGACCTCCCAATCTCCCAACCTAGAGGTTGGCAGATTGGAAGCCAAAGCGTCACATTTTTCCTTTGACCCTCAACTTTCTCTTCATAATTGCTGAGGGAAACAGGGCCCTGGGTGGGGCTTTGGTTTCCCGGGCGTTTCCGCACCCTCCTTAGCTCCCCGCCATGGAGTGGCTTCGGTCACCCAGGCTTTATTGTAGTAGGCAGGGAGGGATCTGTGGGGGCGCTCGGTTATGGCCCCTGGCCTTGCTTGGGGCCTTGGGGCTGTTCGGCCAGGCAGCCTGGGGAACAGCAACAACAGGTCCTGATGTGGCAGCATCTACGCCGTGGGACCACCTCCAGGAGCTGCCAACCGCGGATGGCTGCCGACCCTCCACGGCCGGAGACAAGATCAACGACCAGTGGAGGACAACCGGATGCCGGCCGCGGGGAGCAGTTTCGGGAGCCAAACCGTCACAACCATCCCCTGCCCCCTCCCTGGGGGCACGGGTCCTTGAAGCGGCTTCGGTGGCGCCGGGAATTTCCACACCTCTCACACCACACACACACATCACACAGTTTTTCCTACACCGAAAAATGACTCTCCGGCTGTCATTTCTCGAAAACTACTTCTAGCCGGAGACATTGAGAGCAACCCAGGACCCACGTACACATACATATGTCCAACTTGCTCAAAACCCATCACTTCGAGTCGCCACACTAAGGGTTCAGTTCTCTGCAATTCATGCAAGAACTGGACCCACTTCACCTGTACAACACTCGCCTCCAAGAAACACTACACGAACACCTGGACCTGTTCCTCATGCCCCTCCCTCTCCCAGTCAAATCCCTCGCCTAAAACCCGTCCACCTCTCCTCCCCAACCCACCTAGCCTTCCCATATCATCCACTCCCCCCCCCTAAAACCCGTCCACCTCTCCTCCCTAACCCACCTAACCTTCCCATACCATCCACATCCTCAACTCAACACACCACACCCCATCCTAATCCATTCCAACCCCCATCTCCTGCTCCCCAATCCCCACCCCCACCTCACCCATCCCAACCCCTCCCTCACCCTCACCCCCACCCCATCCTCGTGCAGCAGCACCCAACATACATCGTGCACATAACATTAATATTCTCCAATTGAACATAGATGGCATCAACACAAAGAAACACGAACTCTCACACTTCATCAAACAACACAACATACACATTGCCATCTTATAAGAAACAAAACTCGGCACAACACAAAAAACACCCACATTTCATAATTTCACCACCATCAGACAAGACCGGGCTGTCGGCGGGGGCGGTGGACTCATCACCCTGGTACACAAAGAAAAATCATACATAGTAACCAGTGTACAAACCAAATCCCTCCTCCCTCCAAATGATAACACAACAGAAATACAATCAATTAAAATACGCACTGGCAACACCTCCAACATAACCATCATAAACACATACATCCCTCCCCAAACATCCCCTACAGTACCAAATGAATACAGACCACACTTACAACACATCACAAACACCCCACACCTCATCCTGGGTGGTGACTTCAACGCCAAGACGTCGGCCTGGTCCGTCGACAACCCCGACACAGACAGAGGGCTGGTACTACAAAACCAAACAGATAACCTCATCATCCTTAACGACATCCATCAACATACCCATATTCCTCACCAAGCCCTCTATAACCCATCATCTCCAGACATCACCTTTTGCTCCCCAGAACTCGCCCCCACAACATCCTGGAGGGTGGTCAAAACCTTAGACTCGGACCACCTCCCGATCATTATCACCACCAAAACCAGACTCACCCCAGCTAGCCACAAACACACATACACCAATTATAAATGAGCTAACTGGGAAGCATTCACAAATGAGACAGAACAACACTTCACAACTCTAAACAGTACACCCATCACTAACATCAACAATGCTGTACACATACTCAATAAAACTATCCGAAACGCTGACAAGAAACACATTCCAAGAGGTAACAGAAAAAGACACAACCCCAACTTCACACCAGAAATTCAAAACCTCATCAGACAACGCGACATACTGAAACACTCCCCAGCACCCCACACACAAGACATCACACAACAAATTCAAGCACTCAACACCCAAACTAACAACAAAATACAAGAACAACAAAAACTAAATTGGAATAACTTCCTACAAACACTTGATCACAAAACAAACCCCAAAAAACTTTACAAAACACTAAACAGCATCACACTTTCCAACAGTAACACAACACAATCACATGCTGCAATCACAACAACAGACTCTACTCCTTCATGTAAACAACAAGCAAACACTCTCATCAATCACTTCTCACATGTCAGTCACCTAAAACCTCACAAAGACGACCGACGTGTCATCCGACGTAAGAGACAATTCCCCACAGACCCTGACTATACACCCTTCACCAATCACCAGACAAAGCATATCATCAAACAATCTCAAGCACTCACCCGCCTGTGGCCTAGACAACATAAGCAACATACACCTCAGACACCTGGGACCACAAGGCATAGAAGCACTCACTAACATATCAAACTACAGCTATTCACACAACACAATACCAGACATTTGGAAGCATGGTATCATCATCACATTCCCCAAACCCAACAAAGACCCCACGCTACCCTCCTCGCATCGCCCCATCACACTCCTTTGCTCCCCCTCCAAAGTCATGGAACGCCTAGTATTACAACTAATTACACCCGACCTACCCCTAGCTCCAACACAACATGGCTTTAGGTCACTGCATTCCACAAACACTCTTCTCACAGACCTTACACAAAGAGCTTTTGACGGCATCAACTCAGCTAGACCACCACACAGATCACTATTAGCCACACTCGACATTAGTAAAGCCTTCGATGCCATCCCTCGCCACAACCTAACAAACAAAATCTACAACACAAACATGCACAACAACACAAAAAGGTGGCTGGCCAACTTCCTAGCAGGCAGATGTGCACACGTATCTTTTGCCAGTCAGTCATCTAAAATCAGAAACTTTCCAAACTGAGTCCCACAAGGATCCGTCCTATCGCCCGCACTCTTCAATCTGTACATGCACAATATAACTACACCCAATACGCCCCAAATAAACTTAGCTTCCTATGCAGATGACATAACACTCACATGCACACACCATGACCCCAAAAGAGCAACAGATCTCCTTCAACCCTATCTCAACACACTACATGGCTGGTGCACTACAAACAGACTTAATCTACCCCCAGCCAAATCCACCGCAACCCTACTCACAAGCTGGACAGGAGAACACGAATACATCCCTCAACTCACCATAAACAACACACCCCTAACACATACACACACACCCAAAATCCTAGAAGTAACATATGATACTCATATGACATTCAAACAGCACACCACAAACATTAAAAAGAAACTGACACCCAGACTTAACGCCCTCAGGTCACTTGCTCACACAAAATTTAGACATAACAAAGAAACTACCACCACAGTATATAAACAATACATAAGATCAGTGATGGAATACGCAAGCCCAGCCTGGGCTTCTAACCTAGCTGAAACACATCATAAGACCTTACAGACTATTCAAAACAAAGCCCTGAAGATCATTACAGGCTGCACAGCTACTGCACCCACAGATCACCTACATCAAGAAACCAAAATCCTCAAAGTCAAAGACCATCTGGACATGAGAGGCACTCAATTCCTGGCAGCAGCCTCCACGAACCAAGACCACCCACTAAACTACATGGCAACACACCCACAGACACCAAGAAATATCAAAACAACACCCAGCACACGGTATCACACACAATTACTGTCCTCTCTCCCTCCCTGCCCACCCCGATCCAACTTCCAGAAGCACATCCATACTCATATCTCTCGCCGATCCATCCACTCACTCACAGACAACACGCAGCTGCATGCACGACCTCCCGAAATCCATCCTTCCGAATCCTCCCTTCCTCGCGAGGACAGAGTCCACCTGGCCAGGCTGAGATGCGGACACCATCCAGCTCTCCTGAGCTATCAGAAGAGACTGGATGACTCCGTTGTCGACGCCTGCCCGGGATGTAACACAGCACCCCATACCATTAAACACATCATAGAAGACTGCATTTCACACAACCACTTACGCCAACAACACAATCTACACTCAATGAGAGCTCTGTGGGAAAGCCCGATCGTGGCCATGGCCTTCCTCAGGGACTCGGGGCTGTTCGGCCCGGCAGCTTAGGGAAGAACAACAACAATAACAACAACAACAACAACACCCGTAGGCCTAATAAATACGTCCAAAACCGCACTAGACACGTTCACACCAGCACTACATGTCCACAACTCCACACCCGCACTAGACACGTCCACACCCGCACTAGACACAGTGGCGCCTAGGCCTACACATTGACACACCTGCATCTCTGCCCGCCCTGTTCAGTTGTGTGTGCGTGCGTGCAACGTTTTTCTATTGGCATGTTTAGTGTCAGTTTGAGTTTGTGAATGTTTTCATTGCTTTTACCTGCGCGCTAGTGTTTTGTCTGGCCATTAATCATATAATGTTATCTAGTTTACTAGCTAGATGATGCGTTAAATAGGTCGCGGCGAAATTACCCCGCCGGGCGGGGTAATTTCGCCGCGAGTGACTTTTTTAAAAAATTTGGCAGCATGACCAAAACATTATTTTATTTTTTCGTTTTTTGGGCATCTATAGCAGAAAGGCTGAATGTATAGATAAAAAATATAAAATTTAAAAATTCCATTTGTGGCAGTGTCTATTCGTCAAAATACGTGATTTTCGGCGAAATTACCCCGTCTTACACTAGCTCTCTTATTATGGGGGATAATTTTAGGAGGCTTCCTGGATTACCGCGCACTATCACCACACATCACTTGACCTAGTTATATCTCTATAATGTGTTTACAGTCAGGAGATACCGTTAAAAACCCTCGAAAAATGTCCGAAGTTACACGGTTTTACGGTAGTGAGTAGCAGTAGTAGCAATGAGAGTGAGATTGCCGAGGCGTCAATCTGAACCTTGTCAACATAATGTTAGACTTAATCCGGTAACAGATAGGGAGTGTAATGACAGTGAAGTGTTACCCTCGTCAGTACCTGATTTAGTTTGGCCGCTGGGGGACCAAGCGCCGGAATCACAACAGGACATCCCGGAAGTGCTTGAGTTACAGAGAGAGCCAGAGGAGGATAACTTACCCCCAGCTCAAACAGGTATCATGTTTGAGGAATCAGAAGCCAGTTCCCAATCTTCCAGGGGTTCTCATAGTAAGTGTGTGACCACGGATGAGATAAGTGACATATTACATAGGGTTATGCGGCAGTACCATGTCTCTGCCTCCCCTGATATTCTCTCTAGTCAACCGGTAGATCCCCCAGTAGCTCCACGATAAGACCATTAGAGCCTTCAGGTTTTACCACCCCTAAGTCTTCTTTACCTAATTTCATTATACCTCCGGCAACGACCACGGCTACCGGCACTACAGTGCCAGCCTCTATGACTACCACGAATGTTCGAGTAATTTCTGACATCACTCCTCCCCCATTAGATAAGGCCCCACAGCGGAAAGGCCCTATGCCTCTCCTCTATGGGCCGGATTGTTCTTGGATTCAGGTACAACCATTGAGACCACACCTAGCACAACCTACTATTTCAGGGGATCTACCGGTTCCAGGTGAGTGGACTATTGAAATTAACAAGAGTAGAAAACTCAGAGCTAAGGATGAGGTAGGGAGATTACTGGACGTTTCTATTAAGGCCATACCGAGTACATATAATGCTGATTTCTTTGTGTTTTCAGCAGCCCCGGCAGTACCGCCGGCCTCATCTGCACGACTCTTTGCAGACTGGTCCAAAGCTGATGGCGTTAATGACATCAAAGCTTTGAATGCACTCACGCCGGAAATGGCTACAGTTCCGGTACTAGATCAGTCACATACACCAGTTCTGCAGATGGGGCGGGTAGGTCTAGGCCCTTGGATAGACTGGGAATCAGAGGCACAGGTATTTGTTTCTACCATTACATCTAAATCCTCCCATCAGGTCCCTCAAGAAACACATGCTTGGTTCTCGTTACCTGTAAATAAGGCAGAGGGGGTGCCGCCTGCCTTGATCGCGTTCTTGGCGGCACCCAAACTGGCACTTCACCAATTAAATTACCCCTTTTGTACCCCACCCCCAGCCCATCTGGATAGAGACTTTAAGTTAAGGAACAAAACTTTCATATTGTTTTCCCAATACCTTGTCTGTCACCAGGTTACTGTCTCCCTCACTAGAACTATTTCGGCCATTACGAACCAAAATGTTAGAAAAGCCACAGAACTGTCACGTAGGATTTTATTACAGAATTCCATACAATCCCTGGATGACATTCGCATAGCAATCATGGAGGCGGTTAGGGCCCGCCAGGATCTAAGGGTGTATCTAGTAAAGAAGTTACCGGAAGACATTGGTCGCCGGGTAACTCTCTCCCCAGTCTTAATGGTCTCCCTCCTCAATTCATAGACATGGAGTGTAGTTTTCAATATGGTAGATGGGTGGAAGCAGGTTACCTCCCAAGCTAAGAGAGAACCGTTTAAGAAACCTTTCAGTAAGCCCAAAAGCAGTGGCAAGTCACAACCCCCGCAGGCTAAACAATCCTTTCGGGATCCCAGGCCTCCTCCACAGCAGGGAGGTAATCAGCACAAGCCCAAACAAGGTAAATACTCAGATTATAGAGGTAAGTCACACCCTAAACCAAATCAGGGACAGACGTCAGCCAAAACTAGCCAACCGTCTGATACCAACCCACCACCCCCTCCAAAAAACTAGCCAACCAAACTCTGTCTCCCAGTGCCGTGCTTAGGCGTGTCGGATTCCAGAGTTGCTCTACCGAACAGACCCAGTTTGCAAACCAGGTCGTTCCAGGTATGCCGCAGAGCCTGGCCCAAGCGAACTTGGGCCAGAACTATAGTGAGCAAAGGAATCACCTGGCGGTGGATCCGGCGACCTCGACTGCGTCAGGCGCTAGAACACAACAATGTTTCACAGGAGGTGGAGACCCTGGTCCAGGAAATGATCTCAAAGAAGGTCATTGTCCCGGTAGAACCAACTTGCCCAGTATTTACCTCCAGACTTTTCTTAGTGCCAAAGAGGGACAGTGTGCAGATGCGACCAGTAGTGGATCTCTCGCGTCTGAACACTTACATCATAAATTCACCCTTCAGGATGCTTACAGTACACCAAATCAGGCTTACTCTTCCGCCGCAGGGTTGGATGTGCTCATTAGACCTCAAAGACGCCTATTGGCATGTCCCTATCAACAAAAGGTTTCAAAAGTTCCTCGCCTTGAGGATCAGGCAAGAGACTTATGTCTTTCAGAAGCTGCCTTTCGGTTTAAACCTGGCACCGAGAATTTTCACAAAATTAGTCCGGCAAGCCCTTCTGCCATTGTTGGCCAAGGGCATAATGGTGTTGTGGTATCTAGACGACTGGCTGGTGGTGGCGGAGTCAGAAGAGTTATGTCACAATCATGTCAACCAAGTAATCAATCATGTACAAACCCTAGGGTTCAAGGTAAACTTGGCAAAGTCTCTCCTTGTGCCCACAAGGAAAATTCAGTGGATAGGGCTGGTCTGGGATACCGCCAATCTAACTCTTACTCAGAGTGTGGACAATCGCAACAGATTTCGCAGGAAACTGTTTCATTTTCTTCACAGTTTGAATACGACAAGGAAGACGTGGGAGTCCCTGGTCGGCTCACTCAACTGGATCCAATTAACTGTGAAGTTGGGCCGGTTGAAAGTAAAGAGATTAATTTTGGAAGGCAACAAAGTTTTTCCCCTCTCGCCGGAGAGGAAATTATGGCCAATTCCTCCATTAATTCACGACTTACTGTCGGTCTGGGCGAAGACAGAAACACTGTACTCTGTAACAACATGGGTTTCTCCTCCTCCTCCTTCGGTATGGGTAGACACAGACGCTTCAGGAACACTAGGTTGGGGGTATCAGTCCAATCTAGGCCATCAAGGGCAAAGCACTTGGGCCCAGAAAGAATCGCTTCACATCAACAAGCAAGAGCTTCTAGTCCCTCTATTTTTTCTCCAAGCTCACGGCTCGTCATTGCAAGGACAGTCGATCGCGTTTCGGATAGACAACTTAGTTGCAGTCCATTGCATTCAGAAACAAGGTTCAGTGAGGTCTCAAGCGTTGCTAGTAGTGTCAGAACAGATTGTTGCTCTAGCCGAATCGCTGAGCATTCATCTGCATGCATCATATCTCCCAGGCGTGTCGAACGTCTGGGCAGATGCTCTGTCCCGGAGACAGAGCACTCTAGTAGAATGGGCTCTCAAACAAACCGCCTTCGACAAGATGATTGCCAAGCCTTACCGCCCACAAGTGGGCCTATTCGCATCCGAGGAGAATCACAATAAATAAAACATAATAAAAAAACTGGAAAGAGTTCAGAGAGTTGCCACTAAGATGATAGCTAGCCTTAGAGACCTGCCTTATGAGGAGAGATTGGAGAGGCTAAAGCTGCCAACGCTGAGGGAGAGGAGAGAGAGAGGTGACATGATCATGATGTTTAAGTGTGTGAAAGGTTTTGAGAAGATCGACAAGGGAGATTTTGTGGTGAGGGACGAGGGAAGAACCAGGGGTCATGATTGTAAGTTGAGGAAAGTTATATGTAAGTCTGATGTAAGAAAGTTCAGCTTCCCGTATAGAAGCATTGAGTGTTGGAATAAGTTGGATGGGGAGGTGGTGGGAGCAAGAAATATCCAAACTTTTAAAGCAAAATTGGATAAATGTAGAGAGAGAGAGACAGGACAACACGAGCTTAGGCTCAAATCCTGTATACTACAATTAGGTGAGTACAAGCTCCCTCTCTTCCTTACCCGCCAGGGGCTAACTCCAGCGGGGGAACCAGATGCGTTACTGGAGGACTGGAACAGATGGAATTAAATTTATCTATTTCCTCCACCAGATTCTGCTCTAATGTGCAGGGTAGTTTACAAACTACGAGGTTACCAGGCTTATTCTCGATGATCGCGCCGTTATGGCCGGCTCAGGTGTGGTACCACCGGTTGCGAGAATGGTGCAGGAACCCGGTGTCGCTCCCGGTCTCCGCATTCCACTTGGAAAAAAATTGGCAACCTTCAGACCTCGCTCAATTTTGCCTTCTGGACATTTACAATGCAAAATGGCTAGCTCAGTATGGGGAAAGTGTCACTAGTAAATTCATGAATCAATATACTATATCTACCAGGAGACAATATCAATCGCATTGGAAAACGTTTACAACCTGGATTGTAGTCAGGGCAAACCGATGCCTCAGGAGCCCTGATCTTCAAATATCTAGATTACTTATTTGAGCAGAAGCCCTTCTCTGTTGTTACTTTGAAGAATCACTTATCTGCCATCAGAACTCCTTTCTTTGATCTCACTGGTCTCTCGATACCGCAGGCGGAGGAGAAAGGGTTTATGAGGGCGTGTTTCAAGCTACGCCCACCACCACGTCAGCTCATGCCTACCTGGTCGCTAGATAAGGCCTTATCTTTGCTTCAATCGCGCAAATATAATAATGCGCCGGATTTTGATTCACTTTTAAAAGAGGCTGTGTTCCTGATGGCTCTAGCTACAGGAAATCGGGTCTCTCGGGTCTCTGAGCTGGTGGCGATGAGCAACGAACCTAATTGCCTTAGGTTTGGGAGACTGCACGACAATGTCCAAATCGCGTCGTCTCCTACATTTATTGCAAAGAATGAGCACTCTGATCATGTTTTCTCAGAGTTTTCTGTTCCGGCGTTAAAACGCGGACACACACATCATATTTTATGCCCAGTGGAGGCCTTAGCTAAGTTTATGAGGGCAGCTCACCCTCGACAACCAGGTTTTCTGTGGGTGAACCAGGCAGGTAATCGTGTTACTAGAAGAAAATTAGCTTCTCTGTTAGTAGCTGTTTTTAAAGAAAGTAATCCCGGCGTGGTGGGCAGGGCCCACGACATCAGGAAGTGGGCCGTCTCTCTTAGATTTTTACACAATTTCTCGATAGAAGACATTGCCAACACTCAATTGTGGGCATCCAACCATATTTTTCTAACACAATACCTGTCGGTCGCTCTGGACAAGCCGAAGCGTACCTGTGTAGCTTTACGACAGGTTCTGTGCTATTGATTGTTTAAGGTTAAGGCGAGAAAAAGGGGGGGGGTGCTGAATAGTCCAAAGCCCCACTAGGACCCCCCCTTCCGCAGGAGATGTGATAAATCACGAGCTGTGATCGAACTGGTTTTACAGTTCAAAACTTTTATTTTACTTTTAAGAAATCTATCATAGTTGCAACTATATAGGATTACCAGAATGTGCCCGGTGCGGGTGCCCGACCCCGAAAGGGATTGAAATAGGGGAGCTATCCCCCCGCCAAAGGCGGCTTTCTAGGGCCTTTCCTAGCTGATGCTGAGAGGATTGGGTTCTAGTCATGTGGTGATGGGCTGGTCTATCAGAGTGAGAACTGAGCGATCTCTGCCATATCCATAGCTTACTCTGACTGTTCCTTTAACTTATATATTCTCTAGATCTCAAGTGACGGCGTCTTTTCCGTGGAATCTACCAAGATTGGAAGCCAAAGCGTCACATTTTTCCCTTGCCCCTCAACTTTCTCTTCATAATTGCTGAGGGGCACAGGGCCCTGGGTGGGGCTTTGGTTTCCCGGGCGTTTCTGCACCCTCCTCAGCTCCCCGCCATGGAGTGGCTTTGGTCACCCAGGCTTTATTGTGGTCGGCAGGGAGGGTTCTGTGGGGGCGCTCGGTTATGGCCTTGGAATTGCTCGGGGCCTTGGGGCTGTTCGGCCAGGCAGCTTGGGGAACAACAACAACAACAACCAGAATGTAAAACTTATATAAATTCTACAAATATTGTTAAAGATTAGAACAACATTCCAAAGAGTTTATAGTTCTAGTTAAGAACACAAGTGTTCCCAGAGTATTATGTATAGATCTTAACCGTCCAGCCCCGGGGGCTATAGCTTGCGACTGTGCTGCAATACCGGGTGTTTGACGATCTTTGGGCTATGTTAACTACTGTACTCTGTAAGTCAATGAATATGGCATGTAATGTTGTGAATAAAAAAGAATAATGTTCCACAAACCTTCCTCTGTCGAATGGCGTTGAGTAGAGGTCTCTAGCCCCTCTGGTTGCATAATGGTGAGCGCGGGAAGACGAGTGCTTTTCGGCGGCAAATTCTTCCCGCGTTCGGACGCATCGCCCCGGCCATGGCTACGACGCACCTAGCCGCTCGTCGCGCCAAAGTATTTATCTCCCTTAGACGATTTTAGTGTTTGATATTGAGAATGTGATATTTATTTGATATTTTTCTAGTTATTTTGAGGCCAATTATATAAAATATGTTTATTAGGGTATCACTGTCACTGATATTGCTAATTTTCACTCGATACCGTACATTTTATTAGTAATTGAGGTAGGTTATTGTTGTATTAGGCACTGATTATTCGTTATCACAGGTGTTTATTATACTTTGGCCATCAAATATTAGGTCTTGTGTCACTTTCACTTTGACAAATATGCTTTAGAGAGTGTCACTGATAATGCTCATTTTCACTCGATACCGTACATTTTATTAGTAATTGAGGTTGTTGTTGTTCCCTAAGCTGCCTGGCCGAACAGCCCCGAGTCCCTGAGAAAGGCCATGGCCACGATCGGGCTTTCCCACAGAGCTCTCATTGAGTGTAGATTGTGTTGTTGGCGTAAGTGGTTGTGTGAAATGCAGTCTTCTATGATGTGTTTAATGGTATGGGGTGCTGTGTTACATCCCGGGCAGGTGTCGACAACGGAGTCATCCAGTCTCTTCTGATAGCTCAGGAGAGCTGGATGGTGTCCGCATCTCAGCCTGGCCAGGTGGACTCTGTCCTCGCGAGGAAGGGAGGATTCGGAAGGATGGATTTCGGGAGGTCGTGCATGCAGCTGCGTGTTGTCTGTGAGTGAGTGGATGGATCGGTGAGAGATATGAGTATGGATGTGCTTCTGGAAGTTGGTTCGGGGTGGGCAGGGAGGGAGAGAGGACAATAATTGTGTGTGATACCGTGTGCTGGGTGTTGTTTTGATATTTCTTGGTGTCTGTGGGTGTGTTGCCATGTAGTTTAGTGGGTGGTCTTGGTTCGTGGAGGCTGCTGCCAGGAATTGAGTGCCTCTCATGTCCAGATGGTCTTTGACTTTGAGGATTTTGGTTTCTTGATGTAGGTGATCTGTGGGTGCAGTAGCTGTGCAGCCTGTAATGATCTTCAGGGCTTTGTTTTGAATAGTCTGTAAGGTCTTATGATGTGTTTCAGCTAGGTTAGAAGCCCAGGCTGGGCTTGCGTATTCCATCACTGATCTTATGTATTGTTTATATACTGTGGTGGTAGTTTCTTTGTTGTGTCCAAATTTTGTGTGAGCAAGTGACCTGAGGGCGTTAAGTCTGGGTGTCAGTTTCTTTTTAATGTTTGTGGTGTGCTGTTTGAATGTCATATGAGTATCATATGTTACTCCTAGGATTTTGGGTGTGTGTGTATGTGTTAGGGGTGTGTTGTTTATGGTGAGTTGAGGGATGTATTCGTGTTCTCCTGTCCAACTTGTGAGCAGGGTTGCAGTGGATTTGGCTGGGGCTAGATTAAGTCTGTTTGTAGTGCACCAGCCATGTAGTGTGTTGAGATAGGGTTGAAGGAGATCTGTTGCTCTTTTTGGGTCATGGTGTGTGCATGTGAGTGTTATGTCATCTGCATAGGAGGCTAAGTTTATTTGGGGCGTATTGGGTGTAGTTATATCGTGCATGTACAGATTGAAGAGTGCGGGCGATAGGACGGATCCTTGTGGGACTCCGTTTGGAAAGTTTCTGATTTTAGAGGACTGACCGGCAAAAGATACGTGTGCACATCTGCCTGCTAGGAAGTTGGCCAGCCACCGTTTTGTGTTGTTGTGCATGTTTGTGTTGTAGATTTTGTTTGTTAGGTTGTGGCGGGGATGGCATCGAAGGCTTTACTAATGTCGAGTGTGGCTAATAGTGATCTGTGTGGTGGTCTAGCTGAATTGATGCCGTCGAAAGCTCTTTGTGTAAGGTCTGTGAGAAGAGTGTTTGTGGAGTGCAGTGGCCTAAAGCCATGTTGTGTTGGAGCTAGGGGTAGGTCAGGTGTAATTAGTTGTAATACTAGGCGTTCCATGACTTTGGAGGGGGAGCAAAGGAGTGTGATGGGGCGGTGCGAGGAGGGTAGCGTGGGGTCTTTGTTGGGTTTGGGGAATGTGATGATGATACCATGCTTCCAAATGTCTGGTATTGTGTTGTGTGAATAGCTGTAGTTTGATATGTTAGTGAGTGCTTGTATGCCTTGTGGTCCCAGGTGTCTGAGGTGTATGTTGCTTATGTTGTCTAGGCCACAGGCGGGTGAGTGCTTGAGATTGTTGATGATATGCTTTGTCTGGTGATTGGTGAAGGGTGTATAGTCAGGGTCTGTGGGGAATTGTCTCTTACGTCGGATGACACGTCGGTCGTCTTTGTGAGGTTTTAGGTGGCTGACATGTGAGAAGTGATTGATGAGAGTGTTTGCTTGTTGTTTACATGAAGGAGTAGAGTCTGTTGTTGTGATTGCAGCATGTGATTGTGTTGTGTTGCTGTTGGAAAGTGTGATGCTGTTTAGTGTTTTGTATAGTTTTTTGGGGTTTGTTTTGTGATCAAGTGTTTGTAGGAAGTTATTCCAATTTAGTTTTTGTTGTTCTTGTATTTTGTTGTTAGTTTGGGTGTTGAGTGCTTGAATTTGTTGTGTGATGTCTTGTGTGTGGGGTGCTGGGGAGTGTTTCAGTATGTCGCGTTGTCTGATGAGGTTTTGAATTTCTGGTGTGAAGTTGGGGTTGTGTCTTTTTCTGTTACCTCTTGGAATGTGTTTCTTGTCAGCGTTTTGGATAGTTTTATTGAGTATGTGTACAGCATTGTTGATGTTAGTGATGGGTGTACTGTTTAGAGTTGTGAAGTGTTGTTCTGTCTCATTTGTGAATGCTTCCCAGTTAGCTCTTTTATAATTGGTGTATGTGTGTTTGTGGCTAGCTGGGGTGAGTCTGGTTTTGGTGGTGATAATGATCGGGAGGTGGTCAGAGCCTAAGGTTCTGACCACCCTCCAGGATGTTGTGGGGGCGAGTTCTGGGGAGCAAAAGGTGATGTCTGGAGATGATGGGTTATAGAGGGCTTGGTGAGGAATATGGGTATGTTGATGGATGTCGTTAAGGATGATGAGGTTATCGGTTTGGTTTTGTAGTACCAGCCCTCTGTCTGTGTCGGGGTTGTCGACAAACCAGGCCGACGTCTTGGCGTTGAAGTCACCACCCAGGATGATGTGTGGGGTGTGGGGGTGTTTGTGATGTGTTGTAAGTGTGGTCTGTATTCATTTGGTACTGTAGGGGATGTTTGGGGAGGGATGTATGTGTTTATGATGGTTATGTTGGAGTTGTTACCAGTGTGTATTTTAATTGACTGTATTTCTGTTGTGTTATCATTTGGGGGGAGGAGTGATTTGGTTTGTACACTGGTTACTATGTATGATATTTCTTTGTGTACCAGGGTGATGAGTCCACCGCCCCCGCCGACAGCCCGGTCTTGTCTGATGGTGGTGAAATTATGAAATGTGGGTGTTTTTTTGTGTTGTGCGGAGTTTTGTTTCTTGTAAGATGGCAATGTGTATGTTGTGTTGTTTGATGAAGTGTGAGAGTTTGTGTTTCTTTGTGTTGATGCCATCTATGTTCAGTTGAAGAATGTTAATGTTATGTGCACGATGTATGTTGGGTGCTGCTGCACGAGGATGGGGTGGGGGTGGGGGTGATGGTGGGGGTGGGGGTGAGGGGAGGGACTGGGGGTTGGGATGGGTGAGATGGGGGTGGGGATTGGGGAGCAGGAGATGGGGGTTGGAATGGATTAGGATGGGGTGTGGTGTGTTGAGTTGAGGATGTGGATGGTATGGGAAGGTTAGGTGGGTTAGGGAGGAGAGGTGGACGGGTTTTAGGGGGGGGAGTGGATGATATGGGAAGGTTAGGTGGGTTGGGGAGGAGAGGTGGACGGG
Source organism: Paralithodes platypus (assembly GCA_032716605.1). Classification (NCBI taxonomy): domain Eukaryota; kingdom Metazoa; phylum Arthropoda; class Malacostraca; order Decapoda; family Lithodidae; genus Paralithodes; species Paralithodes platypus. The sequence goes on along the minus strand of CM064498.1, from coordinate 58,148,264 downwards.
TTTTAGGTGAGAGATTTGACTGGGAGAGGGAGGGGCATGAGGAACAGGTCCAGGTGTTTGTGTAGTGTTTCTTGGAGGCAAGTGTTGTGCAGGTGAAGTGGGTCCAGTTCCCGCATGAATTGCAGAGAACTGAACCCTTAGTATGGCGACTCGAAGTGATGGGTAATTGAGGTAGGTTATTGTTGTATTAGGCACTGATTATTCGTTATCACAGGTGTTTATTATACTTTGGCCATCAAATATTAGGTCTTGTGTCACTTTCACTTTGACAAATATGCTTTAGAGAGTGTCACTGATAATGCTCATTTTCACTCGATACCGTACATTTTATTAGTAATTGAGGTAGGTTATTGTTGTATTAGGCACTGATTATTCGTTATCACAGGTGTTTATTATACTTTGGCCATCAAATATTAGGTCTTGTGTCACTTTCACTTAGTTATATGATTTGTAAATGTTTTATATACAATTTATTGTGTCTTTTTTCACTGATTTATATATTTCTATAGGTTCTAATCATATGAATGTCACTTGGTATATACATATGTGTCACTTTCACATATTATTATGGTGTAATTGTATTTGTATCAATTTTCTCATAATACATGACTTTTGTATTACAATAAATTGGTTTTCTTCCACTTTTTGCCTATATATAATTATAGTGTACATATTGTCATTTTATTTGGCAATTTCAGTATGATTATTAGAACTCCAGCTTGGAGTGGTAATCAAAGAAGCACTCTAAAGCACAGAGTGCCACTTTGCACTCCACACACTCCATGGTTGACTTTTTACCTGGCCTCGGCCTCACCCTGCTGTTGTAGCAGACATGGCACCGCTTCTGCTTCGTTCTTCCTGATTCATTCTGAGGCAGGGAACCAAGCCTGTGCCTAATCAAGTATTGAGCACACTGCAAGCGGTCAATAACGGCGGGCCCAGGATGTGCCACTGCCCTCTGTGGCGTAGCATACTTCTCCAGGAGCTCCGTCAACACCTGCTTTTGGAACCTCCGCAGGCTATTGAACTTCATGGGTGTGTTCACATTCCGAAGCTTGTATATATTGTAGGCATTCAGAACTGACATGTCCACCATATGCAGAAAGAACTTTTTGTACCATCTGCACGAGGTACGCAGGCAGTCAATGAAGCCTATCTGCATGTCGGACTTGTCCACCAGCCTCATGTTGATGTTGTAGTCCAGGACAGCATCGGGCTTGGTCACCCTGGCCTGGGTGCGGCGATCCACCTTGCCAGTCTCCACCATTTCCCCCTTGTGGATGGTGGTCAGGAGGTTGACCTTCCGCTGGTCATGCCAGTGGATAGCCAGAATGGGCCCCGACTTCTTCTTCAACACATCATCTTTTTTGGTCTTTGGAGGGAAAGGTGGCATGCCCTTCCTTTTCCCTCGTACTGTACCTACAGTCCCCGTCTTGCGCTCATGCAGGTACTGTGAGAGAGTGGGGGACGTGTAATAATTGTCCGTGTAGAAGACGTGATTCTTATGAAAGTAGCGGTCCATCATGGCTTGCACCACTGCTCCGCCAAAGCCAATGAGGGGGTCCACAAGCAAGTCCCCTTCCTTCCCGCTGTAGACCAGGAAGTCCAGGACATAGCCAGTTTGGCAGTCGCACAACACAAAGAATTTTATGCCAAAGCGATGTCTTTTTGAGGGGATGTACTGCCGGAAGCTGAGTTTTCCCCGGAACAGCACAAGAGACTCGTCAATGACGACCTTGCGGAAGGGCTTGAAGTAGGAGGTGAAGCGTTCTCGCATCATCTCGTACAACGTCCTAATCTTCCACAGCTTGTCACCGAGGTGGACGTCGGTGTTGGTGACAAGATGGAGCGCTGCGAGGATATCAAGGTACCGGTCGCGAGACATATATTTCCTGAAGGCAGGGGTGGATATCAGATCATTGGTGATCCAATAGTCAGGCAACCTATGCTTCTTGACATGAGGCATTAGCATGGTGAGTGCCAGGAACACCATGAACTCTTTATGAGTCACTGGGGTCCACTGCCTCATGTGGCCCTTGGTCACCTTGCCCAAAAAGTGGACCTGGAATTGGTGCTGCTTATTTGTCTCTTTGACAACATAGCCTACCACCTCCTCATCAAAGAAGGCCTCAAATAGTTTGTGTGGTGGAGCATTGGGGCCTGCAGGAAAATTGGGGGTAATGCCTGAACCCTCCAGTACCTCATCAAAAGCTGGCACATCAGGGTTGTATCCATCCCCATCAACTACGTCTTGCCACTGAAAAACGTAGAATGGGTCTTGTCTACGCTGACGAGGAGCTCCGGCTGGTGGCCCAGCACGCCCACGGCCAACTCGGGAGGCGCGCGCCCTAGGGCGGCGAGGGCGTCGGCCAGGGCGGCGGGCAGCACGATGGGCAGCACGACGCCGGGCCAAGCGGATGGGTCGAGGGTCGTCGATGTCCATATAGTCATCGTCAGAGTGGTCATCTTGCCCTGACGGTGGACCTATGTAATCATGGCCAGAGTCTTCAGAGAGGTGCCCTTCATCATCAGTGGCCCCCACATAATCTGGCAGGGAACCAGTGATGCGTGGGTGGCGTGCGGGTGGGCGAGGTGGGGAAGGAGTGGCAGGTGAGGCTGTGTCCCCCCGAGGTCCTGGGCTCCTTGGCCTGCGACGAGTGACAGAAAGCAATGTTTCAGTCACTAGGCCCAGGTATTGGTGATGCGAGCTCAAAGACTTCTTCAGGAAGACATGTTGAAGGCGGAAGAGGTGGGGAGGACCGTGGGGAAAGTTGCGGGGACGTATGGCTGGGGCCGGCAGGGGTGGACGCCGCGGGAGCCTCGAACAAAACTCTCTTACTTTTCTTAATTTTTTTGGTATATTTCCTACCTTTCCCCTTTTCGGCAGCAGTATGTCTCCTGTCGGGGGACCTAGGAGGCAAATAGGCCGAAAGTGGGGGGTCCTCAACCCTTGGCAATGGTGGGGGTGGTGGGGAAGAATGCGGGGCATCCGGGTCATCTTGGGTGGCGTGGGTAGATAAGGGAGACAATGGCGGACGACAAGGGTCACCACGCTGACCCTCACTCACAGCCTCATCCTCACCAAGTATTTTTGCTTGTTCCCTAGCTGCCGCGGCCGCCTTCTCAAGTATTTTCTGCTTATACAAGTGTAGCTTGAAAGGCGATTTACCTGGGGAAGGGCTTGGAATCGTGTCACTTATGCGAAATTTGGTGAGTGACCTTGAACTCTCCCACTCACTCACTCTCTCAAGTTCACTGTCTTTAGGTAAACCAGCTTCCTCAACAACTGGTACATCACCTTCATCACTCTCATCACTGTCATGTTCTCTCGCAAATCCCAGGAATTGCTCTTCTTTCTCACTCTCATGGCCATAATCACTCGACTTATAATTACTGGAGTCGTCACTGACTATATCATCAACAATATACTTGGCATCAGCACGCTCATATAGTCTCAATGTTGTCTCAATACCTCCGGGAGATAACACATTTAGGCGATGGCGTCGGGGTAAGGCGCGACGAACTAGCAAGGGCGTCGTAGGAAGCACGGTATCGGACACAGCGGAATCACTATTTGGCGTACTGTCCATGATGGCGTCGGGGTAGATACTGTTGCTGTGGCGTCGTTTACGCCTGGTGGCGCCACCTACCGTCCCACGATACCAAAAATGTACGCGCGGCATTCGAAAGCACGCACGCAAGCAATGGGCGTTCAAGAGCCCTTCCGGGTTGCGCGGGCCGAGGTTGTTATGGGCGTTCAAGAGCCATTCCGGGGTGGAGGGGTTAAAGTACAAGATCTGGTCATGAGCAAGCAGACTTTCTTTGAAGTCACGCACTGCTTGCAATCTTTCATATTTTTATATTACTTATTGTCTATACAATAAAAAAACTTTTTAAAAATGTTATACGGCTTATTTTTTGTCCTGAGGTTAGGGTATTGTCACGAATGTCCCCCTCCAGTCTTGGTACTCAGGCAATATCGTCAATGATGAAGGGGCCACTATTAAATTATAGGTTTGACTCCCGGAGGGAAGTAGTGCAAACCTAATATTTAGTAGGGCCCCGTAATCATTGACGATGCATGGCCCTCCCATGCATCCCCTTCCCATTCGTTGATTTCTATAGTTGTATCTTGGTACAGTATGTACTCCGATTTTGCGAGAAATTGGTCGACATTGCGCGCCGCAAAACTGGAATTCGCAAAATTGGATTAACTAACCTTATGGGGAAAAATTTATATGGTCGACATTTCATCAGTGACGGCCCAATTTTTCGTGATGTCCGTCATTTATTTGCTTTGTTTGTACACATATACATGTAATTATACATCCCACAATAAAGAAAAAATACAGAAAAACATAAGGCATTTTCATTATCCTTGAGAAAATCAAATTAAATGAGCAATTGAGCATTTACCTAGACTCGAAAGATGGCTGGGCTTGCGGGGACGGAGGGAGGGTGTCCGAGGCTTGGGTGGCCCGGCCACCCCTCCCCCCCGAAAACTAGTGCGGAGAGCCCCACTTTCTTACGGCGCCACCCGCAAAAGTAGAGTTACATCGCAAAATTAGGTTTTCATCAAAAATGGCATTCTGGGGTCTCGGTCGCAAAATTGGTGTTTCGCAAAATCAGAACACGCAAAATTGGAGTACAGTCCATCCTTCTAGAACACGAGCTCCTACAACACGATCCTCCTTTAACACGAGGGGGGGGGTCCCGAATTACCTAAACCTCTTATAACCCGAGCCGAAAACATATAACGCAAAATGGCCTTGCCGAGTGCTTCAAATCCGGCGCCTCCTCTTACTGCGCGACCCCCCCCCCCACCTACAGCGCGACGGCAAGAGAGCTTCGGAGCTGGCTTGACGGCAAGCTGAAATATCTCACTCAACTTACTGTTTCTTCATTCTAATTTAATTCGGTATATTTGTTTATCCAAACATGATCTTATAATTTACTTGCCTATTATTAGGAAGTAGAGTAATAAGAGCCCACAGTAACGAATATCCAATTGTTGATAATAAATTAATGTCGGACAGTACGTTTGGTTAGATTTTGTCCACGAAACAACAACAAACCCCAGCTGTGACTATGCTATTTACCGATTGTTTTTTCACATCAGAATTGCATTTATATAATCGTTATGATAATTAAATTGGCGGTGAATGTTATTCCGATGAAATGGAAGTTGCATAGCCTAGCCTATATATTTATTAAGCTAAAAAAATACGGAAAAGTGGCAAAATTGGGGGGCCCAGTCCCATATAGAATTATCTCCATTTAACCCTTGGAATCCGGGAGGCCTCATATGAGGCAAAATGCGCGGCTAAAAAGTCGCCGATATAATCATCAGAACTCGGCAACCACGCAACGTAGCAATGTCATCTCAACGGCAGTCTACAGACAAGAAAACGTTCTACAATTTGCAATTTTTTTTTACTGCTCTAGGTGGTCTCAATCAGTAGCTACTGAAGTTTGAAAATACCAAACTTCATATGAGGCCCCCCGGATCCCAAGGGTTAAAGTGTTATTCCTACAACGCGAAATACAGTCAGGACCCCCAATTCGCGAGAATAGGGGTGACAGGAGGCATCGCGTATTGTGAATTTGTGTATTGTGGAACTAACTTTAAATGGGAATAATTAGATTGGGTGACATCTCTCAATTATGGCCTATTTTCGACATTTTTGGCCCTATTTTCGACATTTTTGGCTCTACAGTACAGTCTATATCTTATATATAAGAAGAACAATGAATACATATATGAAACCTTACCTTAAAATTAGTAGTAGATAGGCTAGGACTAGGACTAGGACCGTAGGACTTCACGATTTTCTCCAACTTCTCCCTCCCTGACCAAATCGTACGAACAGTTTACTCTGACAAGCCTATTGCACAGTTTCCTTCTCCTTTTTTCTTGCGATCCAACACTTCCACCTTCATTTTGTGTTATCTTCTTATATTGGCGTGGCATGGCGAAAAAAGTGGCAGGCACTACAAACGTTTGGTCACTCCGCACGGCTATGAGCGCTTGAGCGGGACTGTGGGAGGGAGGGAGGGTAAGCGGGAGGGAGGGCAGGCGTATGCCCGTCTTCTTCTCGTTTCGGAGCTACTCCTGGGCCTCGCGAAACGTAGACGTGCTCGCGTATCAAGCAGGAATAGCGGATTTGGCCCCTTCTTAGCTCTCGATTCGTGTATTGTGGTACCACCTCGCGTAATTAATGTTTAATTAATTAATGTTATTTTCGAGGGGTAACTCGTGTATTAGGGTTTTCGCGCATTGTGGAATCGTGTATTGGGGGTCCTGACTGTACCTACAACACGAGGCGCAGTGCCGCCCCTAAACTCGCGTTATAGGAGGATGGACTGTACTTACTGTATATCATTGAAGGAAGTTATGGCCACTAGGGGGCCTGCGTATAAAAGCCACGCACAGGAAATCCACACATGGAAAGCCATAATATAACAGATATTAAGTTAAATTTTTCTTTTTGTTTTCTACAAAGTTTTTTCTGTAGGGTACCCAAACATAAGACGATTCCATAAAAGAATTAAGCGTGCACTTATGAATGAGTACTCCCTGACCCTTCCGCGGGGGAGATTTAAAACTGTTGCCGCGGGTGTTGAAGGGAGACTATTATATTAATAGGCAATATCGTCAATGATTACGGGGCCCTACTAAATATTAGGTTTTCACTACTTCCCTCCGGGAATCAACCTATATTTTGGTTGGTTTAACCTACTGAACATTAAATTAGATTATGGTCACCATGAAAAAAGTACATTTTAAAGAATAGGCTAGGCTATACATGGTGATTCAAAAGTCTACCAAAAAAACTTTATGAGGAATGAGATGAGTGATGAGATTCGTAGCAGAAGCAGTGTTGCATTCAAGTTTACTCATCGAGAGATAGGAGATTGAGATCTTTAACCCTTAATTAGCGGCGAGCAACATAAGTCGAGTTAAATAAAGCTGGACTATGTGGCGGCGCTCGACATAGGTCGAGTGGCAATTTCAGCACGTAATGTGGCTGAGAGAGAGAGACAAGTGGTGGCAGGAGACTAGCGAGCGTATGACTGCTCCAGACCACCGCGGCGAACCTACTGACACAAATCTCAGCTCCCTCCTCCCTCTCTCACTCGCTACATACTCAATTATGTACCGAAAGTACCGAATTACCTGCTTTTTGCACTCGCGTTGCACGGTTATTGCAAGAAAACTATCCATCATACAAGGATCGTTATGGTGTCATTCGAAAGCTCTGTTTATGCCCTTTCAGGGATAGGTACTTGTTTTACGTTCTGGGTCTTATTTAGGCATGAAAATGATCACGTAAACAGCCCTATTTTGGCTAAAAACACCCCGCTGTGCGGTACATATAAATAAACCGCATAGGCCGCTCGTAAGGTGTTAAGTGTCATTGAAAATTAGATATGATGATTAATCCTTTCATGCACCGGGGGATGCCATTTAGTATTCAGAAATAGAATTATCTTAATCTCATAATAACATACAGTACTGTACATACATACAAGTTTAAAGACCGTTTTTTTCTACAGAGAATGTGGTTACAGTCTCACGTCCTAAATGGCAGCTTTCCTGGCGGCCCTGTCAAGGGCTGCCTCTGTTGTCAAGTTCTTTATTTTGAGATCGGACCAGAGTACCCGAGCCCACGTAATTCTAGGTCCACCCCTATTCGCAGCTCCCCCCATGTTCACAGTCCGGCATTTCTTCACCCAGTTCTGATCATTCATTCTCTCCACATGTCCAAACCAACCAAGTCAGCTCGTGTGCATCACTTCACTGACACTCCTAATGCCCAGACGCCTTCTCAATTCCTCGCTCGATACCCTGTCCCTAAGATTAACCCCACACATCCATCTCACCATTCTCTTCTCATTCCGTTCCATTCTATTGATATCCTTCGCTTTAACTGGCCACGTCTCCGAGGCATTAGTCATTGCGCTCCTAACACACGAGGTATACACCTTCCTTTTAAGGTGGGGTGGGAGCTCTCTCATGGTCAGGAGTGGCAACAGGTCTCTAAACTTTCCCCAGCCACTTCTGAGTCTAGCAATGGAGCTAGCTTCAGCGCCACCTCCGGCGGAAACCGCATCGCCCAGGTAACAGAACTTATTCACACACTCCAGCGTTACACTGTCAAAATCAACACTGACAGTCATATAATAATACAAGATCTCCCTTGCACACTGCACATTCAAAGTCTATGATTCTTGTCAAAGGTCCTCTAGCTCCACTACATCTCTTGCGTACCCAGTCACTACAGACGCAACATTGAACTGAATTACTTCCCACCCCCTTCCCACATACTGTGCATGGATAGTTGCCGCTTCTTTCCACAGTTCCACGCCCTACTCCACTAATCAAGACCTTTGTTTTATCTATGTTAACTCTGAGACCCTTATTTGCCATACCTTCCCTCAATCTTTTGAACTTCGCCTCTGCTTCCTACGCACTATCTGCGATAAGAACTAGATCATCTGCATATTATTATGTTACCTCCACCAACTGACTTTACTCCTATATTCAATTAATGAAACCAACAAATACATGTGGCAGTTCAGGGATTCGAACCTAGGATGCTCACACCGAAATTCAGTGCATTTATCCATTGCACTACGAAGCATATAACAGCTCCCATGGGAGTCCTGTCCTAAATTCCCTTGACAGACCCTCCAGGACTAAAAAAAACAGTAATGGGCTCAGCACTGAACCTAGGTGAACTCCTCACTGGGAACTCTTCGTTCAGGCCCTCGTTTACTCTAACTGCTGCCCGTGACCCCTCATACATTCTCAGTATCACGCGCACCAGCCACTCTTCTACTCTGAGTTTTCTCATAGCCCACTGCATTACTTCCCTGGGCACCCGGTCAAAGGCCTTCTCCAGATCTACAAAAACTAGGTATAACTCCCTGTTTTTCTCTAAGAACCTCTCTTGCATTTGCCTAAGAATGAAGATAGCATCAGTTGAGCCACGTCCCGGCATAAATCCAATCCAAACTGCATATCGCTGATAGCAACACTTTCCCTTATCATGCATTCAAAGACCCTTTCGCTGACTTTCATGACTTGATCAAGCATTTTCAAACCCCGATAATTTCCCGTCTAAGGAGTGACCCTTGCCTTGTATATACAGTCCATCCTCCAAATTTGCGAGTTTGAAATATGCGATCCTCCACATTTGCGAAGGGGGGGGGCCCACCCCCCCATAATATTCCACATTTATTCCAGCATAATATTCCACATTTGTGGGATCGATTCCATATGTGCAAACCAGCCCGTAGAATTCTAAGGGAAATCCGCCATTTCCTCTAAATTTGTGACCCCCTGATCCACATTTGCGAGGAAGAAGCGGCGGGTGATAGGCGAGGCGGCTGTGTTGGATTTTTTTTTTTTTTTTTTTTTTTTAAGAGACAATGAACGGAGGAAGGAAAAACACAGATAAAACAAAAAGGTCCATGTGCCTAAAGGCATCCTCCATTCATAAAATGTTTGTAACAACTGGATTTAAACATTTGTAGATTGTAAGTTTGTGGAAAGCAATTCGAGGGAAGTGAATTCCAAAGAGTAGTAGTTCTAGGGATAAATGAATTTTGATAAGCAGAAGTTCTGCATTGTGGAGGAGAAAGTGTAAATTCATGGGCGCTCTCAGCTGCCCTAGTTCTACGGGGAAAGATGTGGAGAGGCGGCACAATTGAAGCAAGTTCCTCGGAACAATTGCTGTGAAAATATCTGTAGAATAATGCAAGGGATGCAACGTTTCTTCGTATGGATAATGTAGGAAGGTCCTGTGTGATTGCAGGGTTATTGATTAATCTAATAGCTTTATTTTGAATTTTGTCCAACTGCCTCAATGCAACCACTCCACTTCCACTCCACAGAGGTGAACAGTAATCCATCTGAGAACGCACATGACTTTTATATATTACGGCCAACTGCTCGTCAGTGAAGAATTCTCAAACTCTGTACAGGAGTCCCAGTTTTTTAGAGGCATTCTTAGCAATGCTTCTAACATAATGTGTCCAGCTCAAGTTAGTAGTTAATGTTACACCGAGAATGTCAATACTATGGGAAGTGGGAATATTTACATCATTAAAAAATATATGGGAGTCAGTGAGATTCTGTCGGTTAGAAAATTGAATGTACTGTACTTGATTTTCTGTGCATTAAAGGAAACTAGATTCTTTTGTCCCCATTCTTCAATTCTAGAAAGGTCCTGGTTCAGAGAAATTGCAGTGCTTATTTTTGAATTTATAAGATCGGGTTGGGTGAAAGAATTGGTAAATGTGAAGGAACTGTGGAGTGTTGAGTCATCTGCGTAGGAATGTATTGGATTATGAGTGGTAGATATGAGATCATTGATATGAATGAGGAACAGAATTGGGGCCAAAACTGATCCCTGGGGAACACCAGCATTTATTGAGTGAAATTGAGAATAAAGGCCATCTACCATTACACGTATTTTTCTGTTATGAAGATAAGAAGAAATTAGTGGAACTAATGATGCAAGGCCGTAGTGTGACATCTTCGACAATAAGGATTGATGCCAGACTCTATCAAATGACTGATATATCCAGTGCTATTGTATGTGTTTCACCATGTTGGTCTGTAGCTTGGGTGATTTGATGCGTAAGAAGGCAAAGAATGTCTGCAGTTGATCGACATCGTCTAAAACCATATTGCCTATCACTGATTAATTTATTATTCTCAAGATGCTTAATTATGTGATTATTTAATATAATTTCAAAGACTTTACCAAGAGTGGAAGTTATAGCTATTGGTCTGTAGTTTGATGGATCTGAAGAGGCACCTTTTTTAGGAACTGGATGGATGTTTGCTTCTTTCCAGGGTACTGGGAAGCATGAGGTATGACTACATAGACGGAAAAATTTTGCCAATACAGGAGCGAGCACCAAGGAGCAATTCTTAAGTACTATTGGAGGAATTTCATCTGGACCAGGAGCCTTATCTACTGAGAGATTCTGCAAAATAGTTTTGACATGTCTGGTGTGGATCTTAAGTGAGGGAATTTCAGGCGAATTAAAATTAAGTACAGGGACATCTTGATTTATTTCATCTAAGGTTGAGTTGGTGGAGAAAATATCCGCAAGAAGGTTAGCTTTACCTCGTGGGTCACTTACAAGATTGCCAGTCGGAGATTTTAATGGTGGAATGGATGAAGCAGTTGTGAAGTTGGATTTGAATGAGTTAAGAGTAGACCAAAATATTTTGTTATCATTTGGATTATTTAGAAGTTTATTTGCCTGCTTGTGGAGAAAGTTTGATTTAGTTAGGTTTAATACAGTTTTGGCATGATTTCTGATGTTTCTAAAGTAATTAAAGGCTTCATGTGTTTTTGATCTTGTGTATGCATTGTAGGCTATTGCTTTTTGTTCAGTTACTCTAGCACAATTATGGTCAAACCATTTAGGTGAATTAGATCTTTTAATGTACTTTTGATGAGGAATAAAAGTTTCCATTCCAATTTTTACAAAATCTTGTATGTGGCTCAAGGTGGAGTGTGCATCATTAGAAAAGAAAGAGGTCCAGGGAATATCAATAAAGAAACCTTGAAGACCCTCCCAGTCTGCCCTATCGTAATGCCATTTAGTCACCAAAACAGGTTCAGAGTTGAGGCTCCACATTGAGGATTGAGGCTCCACAGATTTTATGAGAAGACGACAAGCAGCACTGCAGCAGTTGAACCCCGTGTTCTACCTCCAACATCAGCTGCTGTTAAGTACCACAGCCTGCGTGTCTACCAACAGGTGCAAGTTTGGCTGGGCCATGGTCAAAATGTACCTCCAGAACTATGGGGTTGGAAGATTAGTGAAGAGAAAATGGGGCCCATTCTGACTGATAATCCTCCAGCCCCACAAGAACTACTACAAGGCATCCGCTGTTCCTGTAAAACTGGCTGCTACAGTTTACGGTGCACCTGCAAACGCAATGGACTAGATTGCTCAGTTGCTTGCAGTGACTGTCGGGGAGTATGCTCAAACACTTAAACATTGCCTCCTGATACTGATTCAGAAGAAGAGGAACTATAATGTCACATTTTTGCATCAGTGTACGTCAGTAAAGTGTACTTAAAATGTGTTTAAGGAAGGTCATGGAGCAGCTAAGGTAACATTTAATGACATAAAAAGATTGAATACTATGTCTTCATAACTATTTTATAGGTTTGATACAAAATACAATTGGTTGGAAACATCTATTCAAGTTTGTAATGAGCGCAAAAGCAGAATTCAGGAATTTTAGGGGTAGGGGTAAACTGAGCTTTTAAAAAGTATGATCCACCAAATAGATTTTGGTAAACTTTTGAAAATTATATTGTCACATACCTATAGAAGTAATATATTTTTTTTTGAAAACTATTGCAATTTGTTTTGGGTTACCCCCTAACTTTCCATAGGTTGCCCGGACTATAATGGCAATTTGGTGTTACTAGGAACCTGTATTAGCTACGTGCTAACAGCGGGGGTGTGAGGGCGGCAGCCCCCACTAAGGACACTAGGTTAAGTTAGGTTAGGTTGTTTGGTTAGGTTAATGGCAATTTGGTGTTACTGTACTAGGAACCTGTATTAGCTACGTGCTATGTGCTAACAGCAGGGGTGTGGGGGCGGCAGCCCCCACTAAGGACTCTAGGTTAAGTTAGGTTAGGTTAATGACAATTTGGTGTTACTAGGAGCCTGCACTAGCTATGTGCTAACAGCGGGGGTGTGGGAGCGGCAGCCTCCACTAAGGACTCTAGGTTAAGTTAGGTTAGGTTAATGACAATTTGGTGTTAGGCTACTAGGAGCCTGCACTAGCTATGTGCTAACAGCGGGGGTGTGGGGGCAGCAGCCCCCACTAAGGACTCTAGGTTAAGTTAGGTTAATGACAATTTGGTGTTACTAGGAGCCTGCACTAGCTATGTGCTAACAGCAGGGGTGTGGGAGCGGCAGCCCCCACTAAGGACTCTAGGTTAAGTTAGGTTAGGTTAATGACAATTTGGTGTTAGGCTACTAGGAGCCTGCACTAGCTATGTGCTAACAGCGGGGGTGTGGGGGCAGCAGCCCCCACTAAGGACACTAGGTTAAGTTAATGACAATTTGGTGTTACTAGGAACATGCTCTAGTAGGTAAAGGTTCGTCTTGTATCCTACGCACTGGGTACTAGTAACCCACACTTGCTGGTAGGTAGGCCTATTGGTTAGTCTTGTATCCCATGTACTAGGTACTAGGTACACGTACTATATCTGATAGGTCAGCACCTGTAATTACGTTATCACTGCCTTGACAGCATGATCATGTTAGCGGGACCAATGTTTTTCACACTCCCCTTCAATATTATAATTGGTTTCCTGTGTTTACTGATGTTTCCTTTCACCACCTTCAACAGTATCAAACTCGAACAGTTGGGAACGATATGAAGTGTGTACAGATGGGAAAGAGCGTTGGTTACAACTGGAGGATATAATCAGGCTGCAGCATTTATTATTCATTATGGGAACAATTTCTTAAATTTAGACACGGGACCGGGAGCGATAATTTATCGATCGAGTTGGTGGGTTCGTGAAGTCATCTATGGCGATGACGTCACTTCCAGCCTGCCAATCACAAACGGGTTTGGCCAGCCAATCACATCTAAGCTTCCAGTATGTTTTGATCGTATCAGCTGTTCTACCTTAACCCCATATTTCAACCCTGCTCTTTCCCTGATATACTTCATGCCCTCCCCAGCTATCAGGGTAAATATTTTTAATATTGTTGTGGCAAGTGAAGGTAGGCTAATCATTATTAGGGACACAATGAAAACAGGAAACCAATTATAATATTGAAGGGGAGTGGGAAAAAAATCGCTCCCGCTACTATGGAATTTGCCCATGCCTCAAGTGGGCTGGAGGTTAATGAACCATCAGAACATCTGAGTTGCAGTACTTCCTCCTTGGTTCTTGATTTGCTATGTGCATAAGCAAAGAATGCACGAGGATTTGTCTTCGCTTCATTAGAAAGATTTTTCTCAAACCTATGTTTGGCTTCTCGCACTGCATGGGTGGTGTCATTTCTTTTCTGGCAGTAGTTCCTGTACCTGGCTCTTGTCCTTCTCTGTCTATATCTAATCCAGGGGGTGGATTCACTAACGGTCGTACGGTCCGAAAACTCCCTTACCGTTCCCTTACGACTCAACGCTGGTATTCACGAAGCGTCGTAGCTGCCATCTTTGATCGTAGGCAGCCCCTTTCGCAAAGGGTGGTCCGGACCACCCTTACATGAATATGATCCGGATATAGGTACACAAATATCGATAACACAACCCGCGACCATAACAAATTCGTCTGCTGTATAGCTCTTTATGACACACTAAGTCATTATTGAGGCAATAATAGCGGAATATGATTGTTAACTTGTGTTTACAACACCATTAAGGCATTTAAAACAAAGTATGATAATATTTGTATCCTTAATGTCTTATGTCAGGCTGAATTAAGCTATGAATAGCCTACCTATGCCAGCCTAGACCTAGTCTAGGTTAATTGATAGGCTACACAAATTCATGTGCTGCGACAACACGTAGCCTACCATTAGTAGATTTTAACCCTCATTTATTGCCGAAATGTTTTATTCCAACTCCCCACCACCTCTGGGTTAGATTAGGGTAGCCTATTTCCTGAACAAATTTGAAAGTATCAGAGGAAAAAAATTATGAAAAGAATAAGGCCTAGGCCTAGCCTAAAAAGATAAATAATAAATGGTGTTGTGAATAATTTTGTTTAGCCTAGCCTAGGCTATAACCTAGGTATATTTTGAAAAAGTTAGGGCTATTTAGGCTAGAAAAGTTGGTTATACTGATGTTTTGGACCGACCGTTAGCCCATCGATCTTTTTAGGCCTAATAGGTCCGGTAGAGCATATAAATCATTGCTATATACAGTATGTCATTAAGAGATGAAATGTATTATAAGGGAGAAAAACAAAAAACGCTAAAATACATATATAGCCTACTGTAAAACAATAAGTTTTTCAGCCAGTACCCAACCAGCGGGGGTGTGGGGGCGGCAGCCCCCACCCATATACTAGGTTAGGTTAGGTTAGGTTGTTAAGTTAGGCTAATAGCACGTATATAAAAATAAAATAAAATAAAAATAACCTAACCAGCGGGGGTGTGGGGGCGGCAGCCCCCACCCATATACTAGGTTAGGTTAGGTTTGGCTAATGTCTTCCCAAAGTTGACAATTTTTATAACCTAATATATTGAGATAATTAGGCTACCGACTCCACCCCGTAAAATCCGAGCCAGCTTTCGTCAAAAGTTGGCACGAGTATTCACAAAATTGGGTTTTATGGGTTTGCAATTTGGGAAAACACGAGCCAAGTTTTGATACAAAACGCTATATTATTGTATTTTTACGCTTTTAAACCCTCATTTTCCCTGAACTTCATAGCCCTCCCCACTAGTGGGGGGCGTGTTTTTAGATTGTTGGATAATGGGTAAATACTCATTTCAGCTCCTCTTCAGTATAAAACAACACTATATCTGAAGGAAAAAAAACAAAAAACAAAATTACCGAAATCGCTGTCGGTCCAAAAAGTCAGGTTTACCGAAAAGTTAGGCCTACGTATGGTATTTTGGTTAGACTAGCAATGCCTAGCTTGGTGTAGCCTAAGCATAGTAAAATAGAGGCCTAGAAGGTAAAGATGGAGTTTGCAGGCGTAGGCTACAGTCCTCCTTGTTAACTAGCTGTTATTAGTCCCATGCTGGTAATATATTTCATGATGGCAATAAGTCATGGGAGGTGAGGGGGACAAAGCCCCCCTCAACCCATCATTACTATCCCATGGCCAACTGTTGGGTAATAGGTTGAGGGGGGGCTTTACCCCCCTCATCCCCCATTACTTATTGTCATCACCATATATATTTCCAGCAGGGGGGCAAATAACAGCTGGCCATGGGATAATTTTGTAAATAAATGCAGTCAAATTAGACGTAAACATAACCGAGCCTGCAACTTCATCTAAACAAGGACAGTACGCCTGCTAACACCACCCTTACCAAGGTAAGAGTTGTGTTAGCGGGTGTACCGTCCACTTTGTTTACATAGTCGCACACTCTTGTTATATTCGCATCTAATTTGACTGCTGTTATTTGCCCCTGCTGGTAAAATATATGATGATGACAATGTCATGAGGGGTAGGGGGGGGTCTAAGCCCCCCTCACTCCATTATTGTATCCCATGGCCAGATGTTGGGTAAATTGTTTTGTTATCAACCGTGGGATACAATAATGGGTTGAGGGGTGCTTTGCCCCCTCAACAAAAATAGAGGTGTAATGAATACAAAAAATATATTACCCTAGACTAGCCTAGGCTATAGCCAATAAACAAAATATATATATATATATATATATATATATATATATATATATATATATATATATATACTGGTATATATACAGTATATATATATATATATATATATATATATATATATATATATATATATATATATATACCGGTATATATATATATACCGGTATATATATATATACAGTATACATATATATATATATATATATATATATATATATATATATATATATATATACTGTATATATATATATATATATATATATATATATATGCTAGGCCTATGCTAGGCCTATTTTGAAAAGGTAGGTAGGCCTTGAGGTGTTGTGAATACAAAAATATTACCCTAGGGCCTAGGCCTATTTTGAAAATTAGGCCTAGGCTAAGTCTGGCAATTTGGCTTGGCTAGAACTGCCTGTGTAGGCATAGACATAGTAAAGTCTGGCATTTTGGTTTGGCTAGCCCTGTCTATGTGTAGACATGGTAAAGTAGAATAATATACTGTGGTTAAGGTATAAATAATACACTCATTTCCCAACTAGCCTAACAGATGATTATCAATTATCAATCCATCAGAAATCCTTTAACTTGGACCACTAACAGGCTTCCCTGTAGCCTAGCTAGGCTAATTTCTTATCATCAATTCACAAGATACTCTATTCCTCTTCCTGTTGGCTGTGGTGGATCGAAGTAGCCATGCTAAACAATGAAAGGCTCATAAATTAAATTATATTAGGTTCTTCTTGGTGCTTCGGTCATGTGGGTGAGATATTGATCATATTGTTTATTTACAAAATGACTTGAGCTCAGTGAGTGGCCAAGCGCCTGATTGGTCAAGAGAAGCCTCGGTGAAAATAACCAAAAGGGAGCCGTAAGGGAGCTAAACGATGCGTTTGTGAATACACCTTCCGCACTCCCTCAGGAGTCAGGAACGATCGTAGGTTGCTGTACGACATCGCACGCTACGACCGTTAGTGAATCCGGGCCCAGGCCTGCATGCGGCCCGCGGGCCGCATATTGGTGCTACTTTGGTCAAAAGGGCCAATATAATGGGAAGTCATGTAGATTTGGTCATCCCAAAATTTGCAACAACATAACCAGTCATGGAAATTGTAGATTTGGTGAAACCTGCAAATACCACCACCCATCCCTTTGCAAGACATCACTTGAGAACAAGACCTGCTACAATATGAAATGCCCAGCTTTTCATATTAAAGGGACTTGGAGATATGCTAGACCTAACACAAATGGTAGCCCAAAAAACTCTCTAGCTATGCGAGGACGAGACAGAGGAAAAAGGCAAGGAGGGAAAGGGCAGACGAAGAAGATGAAGAGACTGAGGGAGATGGAGGAGCACATAGAACACCTCGAGCACCTCCTGGCCTCCCAAGAGTGGCAAATACATCCCGAAGACTATTAGGTACACATAGTACTCCAAACAATCTCTCCCAAATCTTGTTTGCAAATATCCAAGGCCTAAAAAATAGAACCACGAACAAAGTACCATTTATTAGGGGCCTGCTAGAAGAAGGAAACGCTATATTTGCGGCTCTCACAGAAACTCACATTAAAGATCAGGAAGATAGTGAGGTATGGATTCCTGGTTACAACCTACATAGGGCGGACAGAATGCATAGATCACATGGAGGTGTAGCCTTGTACATCCATGACTCACTGATATGTACTGAATTCCTGAATAACAGTAATGAAGTGGTGGAAATACTTGGGAGTTAAAATAGAATCCCTAAATTTAGCAGTTATTGTTACATACAGGCCACCAGACGCATCCCGAGAAGAATTCAAAACCCAGCTCAACAAAATAAAATCAGAAGTGGAAACCCTGGGGAACCCAACACCAAATATTATATGGCTAGGAGACTTTAACCTACCAAACATTAAATGGAGACAACTAGAAAACCAGTTAGTGGCAAACAACACCGGAGAAGCAAATACGAGAGCTTTTTGAACTTTGCGATTTTTTTAGTCTTACCCAACATATTGCTGAACCCACACGGGAAAACAATATCTTAGACCTGGTCTTCACTAACAACGACTCTCTAGTACACAGCATTAACATATCGGACACAATATACTCAGATCATAAATTAATTGAGATCAAAACAACCTTAGAAAGTGTACAGACAACCTCAGAATCGAGAACAAAAACCGGCCCCTTCAGTAAATTTAACTTCAATAACAAAAACATTAGGTGGGAAGAGGTAAATCAAGAAATGGAGGAAATAGACTGGGAAGATTTAATGGATAACCTGACACCAGCAGAATGTCTAGTCTTAATAACAGAAACCATGACCCAAATCTGTAGCCACCATATACCTGCAAGACAAACAAAACGAAGAAGCAAACAAGATCGGGAAAGGAGGAGGCTGTACAGAAGAAGAAAATTACTCACACAAAGACGCACACATCAAAATCTACAGGATAGGCAAAAGGTCGAAATAGATAGAGAAATTGTGGAAATTGAACAAAGGCTAAGAATATCATATGAACTACAACATATGGAAGAGGAGAGGAAAGCTATTGCAGGTATAAAGGAAAATTCCAAATACTTCTTTTCATACACCAAACAAAAGGCTAAAACAACATCAAACATCGGCCCACTGAGCAAAGGGGACGGCTCTTTCACAGGGGACAAAAAGGAAATGAGCGAACTCTTAAGCAGGCAGTATGAAATGGCATTCAGTGAGCCTGATGAAACAAAAGTCATCAGAGACCAAAATATATTTTTCATGGAAACCTCCCCCACGGAAACCCCTCAGATGCTGGATATTGATTTCGGTCCAAAAGACATAGAAGAGGCCATTTCCAACATGCCATCCCACTTGGCACCAGGCCCGGACTCATGGAATTTGATCCTAATGAAAAAATGTAAGGAAAACCTCTCAAAACCCCTGGCTATAATGTGGAGAAGGAGTCTAGACACTGGTGACATACCAGATAGCTTGAAAAACGCAATAATTGCCCCACTGCATAAAGGAGGGAGTAAAGCACTACCAAAAAACTACCGCCCGGTAGCTCTAACCTCTCACATCATTAAAGTTTTCGAGCGAGTCCTGCGAAGCAAAATTTCAACATTCATGGAGACAAATGAACTACACAACACCGGTCAACATGGGTTCAGAGCGGGAAGATCATGTCTCTCACAACTTTTGGAACACTATGACAAAATTCTTAAAGCGCTAGAAGAAAAGAAAAACGTGGATGTCATTTACACCGATTTTGCTAAGGCATCTGATAAATGTGACCATGGTATAATAGCCCACAAACTGAAAGCAAAAGGTATAACTGGGAAAATCGGACGGTGGATATACAATTTCCTCGTAAACCGAAAACAATCGGTAGCAGTAAACCAAGTCACTTCTGAGCCTTCGGATGTCAAAAGCTCAGTGCCCCAAGGAACAGTGCTAGCGCCCCTTCTGTTCCTCATACTAATATGCGACATAGATACCAACACCAGACACAGTACGGTGTCGTCTTTTGCTGATGACACAAAATTAAGCAAGATAGTAAACACACAAGAGGACACGGGCCGACTGCAGGAAGACATGAATGTAGTGTTCCAGTGGACCAGGGAAAACAACATGCAATTCAATGAGGAAAAATTCCAATTAATACGGTACGGAGATAATAATGGTGTTAAAGAAATTACAAATTACTTAACAGAATCTAACCACATAATAGAACGGAAAGACAGTGTGAAAGACCTTGGGGTATTAATGTCTGAAAATATGGGTTTCAAAGTACATAACCAGGTCAAAGTGGCGGCTGCGAAACGTCTAACGGGTTGGATTCTGCGTACTTTTAAAACACGCGGTGAATTGCCTATGATAACGCTCTTCAAATCTCTAGTGCTACCGCGGCTTGAATACTGTAGCGTATTAATATCCCCATACAAAGCAGGTGAAATAAATGACGTAGAGAGTGTACAAAGAAATTTCACTTCGCATATAAGTTCGATAAAACATCTACACTATTGGGAGCGTTTAAGAGCACTGAATCTGTACTCAATGGAACGTAGAAGAGAACGTTACCTAATAATATACACATGGAAAATTGCAGAGGGTTTAGTACCAAGCCTATATACTCCGACAGTCATGAAATTCAGTGATAGGAGAGGCTGGGAATGCGAAATCCCCCGGATGAATAACAGGGGTGCTATGGGCTCTCTGCGAGAGGGCTGGTTATCACACAGAGGCCCACGTCTTTTCAACAAACTCCCACGGCGAGTAAGAGACATGAGGGACATCTCGTTAGACAACTTCAAGAGAGCCCTAGATGTCGAACTGCAAAAAGTGCCAGACGAGCCCATCCTCGCAAGGGAGCGAGCTGTAGCTTCAAAAAGTCTACTGCACCAAATCACCACCCATAACGAGGGGCGTCGCGCTCCTTGGTGCCGCTAGAGGAGCGGCGAACACATCCAAAGGTATCCAAAGGTAAAGGTAAGGTATAGGCCTAAGGCTATCTGAAGGAAATATTAAAAAAAAAAAAAAAAAAATTACCGGTATTGAAATCACTGTCGGTCCAAAAAGTCAGGTTTACCGAATTTAATGATAATTATAGGGAATAGGCTCGCAGCCTTATTATACATAATTTATTAGGGACAATGTAGGTCTATGGAATCCTTATACTGTACCCATGTATAGCCTAATCCACTGTGGGAGAATAATTTTGATCACATTTATAAAACCTGGTATTAATAGAAAAAACGCCCATTCCAATCAATCTCAGAGCTCTTTCGGACATCCTCACTGTTTACAAACGCCTTCTTTATGAAGTATAATCGATATTTACCCCCTGCTGGCAACATAGATGACGATTTCAATAATTCATGGGGGGAGTGAGGGGGGTTGTATCCCACATTGGAATTATAACTAAGACCATGAAAACACTGATTTCTCAAAATCTGGAGGAAAAAAATTAAAAATAAGGGTGCGAGCCTATTGGTTATACTGATGATTTGGACCAACAGTTAACCCATCGATCTTTTTAGGCCTAGAATAGGTTCGGTAGAGCATATACATCATTGCTATATAGGCCTATGTTATTAAGAGCTGAAATGTATTATAAGGGAGAAAAAAAATAAAACGCTAAAATAAGCACCACAGCTAGCAGTGTAATCCTAACGGGTGATGGCAAAGTAACATAAAGATTAAGATTTTTTCGCATAGGCCTAGGTTTAAACTTCCGGAAACTAATGGGTAATAAATACGATAATTTCTTATTCTAACTTACGTCCGCCGCCACACTAATGTTATTGTTGTGAACCTCTCGGCCCTCTGGCTGCCACTCGTTGCCGGAGTGAGGTAGCCCTATGTTCCATATTCCATAATACTTTTTTTTTTTGCACTGTTACCCAACCAGCAGGGGTGTGGGGGCGGCAGCCCCCACCCATAATACTTGGATAGGTTAGGTAAGGTTGTTAGGTTAGGCTAATGTCTTTTTTTACGCTTTTAACCCCTCATTTTCTATGAAATTCATAGCCTAGCCCTCCCCCCACTAGTGTGGGGCGTGTTTTTAGATTGTTGGATGATGGGTAAATACTCATTTCAGCGTTAATGTTTAATCGAAGGCCTTTTTTTGTAGTTATTAAAAACGTGTTCTTTGGTGAATTAGCCTATATGATATATAGAAGCAATAGAACTGTTAAAATGACCCGGGAAGTGTATATTAAACCAAATACAAAACTTTGAATAATGAGGTAGGAGATAGGCCTATGTGTTTTTTATCACTGTTCAACCCAAGACTAGCGGGGGTCTGGGGGTAGCAGCCCACAGGATGCCCAGGTTAGGTTAGCTTAGCTTAGCTTAGCTTAGCTTAGGTTAGGTTAGGTTTAAGTTAGGTTAGGTTAATGACCAGTTATGTAAATACAGTAGTGTATTTTTGGTTTAGTCTGTGCTCAAAAATTCATTTTCTTTAGAAGGCCATACATTAAATTTTTACCCATTTCAGCTCTTCTTCAGTATAAAACAACACTAACCTAGCCTAGGATATAGGCTATCTGGAAAAAAAAAAAAAAAAAAAAAAAAAATGGTAAATTTCTATAATTGCACCTATAGGCCTGCGAGCTAAAATTGTTTTTATTGTATTTAACAGGAAGGTACGACGAGGTAAGTGATGTGGTATAGGCTAGGTGGCA
Organism: Paralithodes platypus; assembly: GCA_032716605.1. Lineage (NCBI taxonomy): Eukaryota > Metazoa > Arthropoda > Malacostraca > Decapoda > Lithodidae > Paralithodes > Paralithodes platypus. Next base: position 58,125,744 of record CM064498.1, on the reverse strand, counting down.
ATATGCGGAAATGGATTATAAGGGCATTCCGCCCCCTCTGACAAAAGTCTATCAATCTAGATGTGACACGGATTTTACATTGTTTCAGAGAGACATTAACCTAACCTAACCTAGCCTAACGTAAGGGGAGGGGGGGGGGGGGCTTATAATCCATTTCCGCATATTGCCACCTATACCACATCACTTACCTCATCATACCTTCCTGTAAAATACAATAATAATTTGTTTAGCTCGTATAGGTGCAATTATAGACCTAGGCTAGCCTATACCTAAAAACGGTTTAATTCTAGTTTCGCTTTCACAGCATACTCATAAATTTCTATGGCTACTTTAGAGTTGTCATATACCATACTTAATTCCTATATATGTCCAAAGCGGCAGAAATGCAAGTATAACTAAATAAGTTGGTCACCAATTATTTTGCAATATTTGAACACACATATGGATTTTACATGCTCTAAACATAATATGAAAATGTGTTTTAAGCCTCGGCAAAACCTAATAAAAATATATGGTACTAAAATGGAATTTTGTCGAAACATGGTTGTCAATACCTTCCTATAGACGGCACCGATTCGTACACACGCTATTTTCACCTGTCTCCCGAGGTCTGTCTACCAGCTTTTTAGTCCACTCCACCTGCCCATCTCTGTCGATAGGTTGGGTTGTTTGGTTAGGTTAATATACTAGGTTTCAGAAATAAGATTCGTAGTTGCGGTAGTATTTACGGTATCTGGACACTTCGAGCGAATTCATATTCGAGCGGAGGCGCATTTAGGTCAAGTCAAGTCAAGTTAAGTTAAGTTAAGTTAAGTTAAGTTAAGTTAGATTAGATTGAAGTTCCTCGCATTCGTATTTACAGATACGGCCGAATACCGGTAGGCTACTAAATGGGCGCCGGCCCAACCGCCATGTTGTATCCCACGTAGGCCTACTAGGTACTACGGAAACATTGTAGGCGTTAGGTGTGTATTAGGTTTGTATCCAATGTACTAGGTCTATGTTACTGGATATTTATTTATGATTTAAACAAGTGCTACGTTTTCGATAAATCTGGTTATATGGCTTGCAATTAGGGAAATCATGAGCCGATTTCCGACATGTAGTTAGTCTTTTTCGATTCTCAAAATACGATCAAAGTTTTGCCAAAAATTGGCTCGGGTTTTCCAAAATTATGCTTTTTGGGGTTTGCAATTTAGGGAAACATGAGCCAAAATTCTAAATTAGGTTACTGTAATTTGTTTACTCTTAAAATTCGCAAAATCCGAGCCAAGTTTTGCCAAAACTTTGCTCGGGTTTTCCAAAATTCGGGTTTTATGCCTTTGCAATTTCGGGAAACCTGAGCCAAATTTCTAAATGAGGTTACTGTCATTTTGTTGTCTACAAACTCTCAAAATCCGAGCCAGCTTTGGCCAAAACTTGGCTCGGGTTTTCGAAATATTGGGTTTTAGGCCTTAGAAATACCTTAAAACCCGAGCCAAGTTTTGCTAAAATAAGTTTTAATCGCCGTTTTACGCATTTAACCCCTCATTTTCCCTGTACTTCATACCCCTCCCCACTATCGGGCGGCGTGTCTTAAGATCGTTGTATAATGGGGAAAACGGTTTCGCCGAGGGTTGCAATTATTTCCAAACACTATATATTAATGAAAACTAACAGGGAAAAATAAAAAAATCCATGGGAAAATTGGTGACCATCTTATTTAGTTTGGACAATATAAAGATGATGTAATTAAATTCATACATCGATTTTATCGTGGCCTACAGGTTTCTTATACCATGTATTTCATTCCTATATGTGTCTAAATGCGCGTAAAAATGTATTACTGATCCTGAAAAAAACAAAATATCCTCTATATCGCCTACGTCGCAAGAGGTGGGTGGCTTTGTTTACATCCGCCGCGAAGAAGAAGAAGAAGCGTTGGGGAAAATTTGGTTTTTGCCCCCTACTGTTAAAATATATGACGATTTCAATAAATCTTGGGGGGGGTGAGGGGGGGCTTGCCCCCCCCCTCTACATATTTTGTATCCAACGGCAAACGGTTATGGCCAAATAGTTATTTTTCGCGAGTGAAGGGACGTGTTTTTAGATTGATGTTTAATGGGTAAATATGCATTTACGCCTATTTTCACACATCAAAACACCCTTACACAACTCTAAACTACATAAAAACAATCGAAACTATTTTTTAGCAATTTAATTACATCATCTTTAAATTGACCTTTAGTTTTTCCGAAATGCATTATAAGGAATTATACCTAGGCCTAGGCCTAGCCTACTGTAAAAAAAAAAAAAAAAAAATCTCCCCATAGCCTATGCAGCACCATGGCTATTACATAATACTAGGTTAGGTTAGGTTAGGTAAGGTTGTTAGGCTAATGTCGTTAATGTAGTTTATTATGATAAATCTACAGTTATACTACCCCTATTTTGTCGCTATTCTGTTGGAACTAATGGGTTAATATTATTAGTAGTAGACTTAGTATGGTTTGATGATGCGCGGAAATTTATATTTGACTTGAAATAGATACATTGAAGTATTGCAAACCCATAAACAGGGAACGTGAGCAGGGTTTAGACCGTCGCGCACCCATAAACAGGGAACGTGAGGGGGAGTTTAGACCGTCGCGGAAACAGGTTACTTTTCGGTTAGGTTAGGTTAGGTTAGGCTAATGTTAAAAATACTAAAATGCGACGGTCCTTAGTAGGCTATTAAACAACACTGTATAAGTTCAGTTCAGTGACAGTCAGTAACAGAGAAGGTTGTGTTAATCTGAGCTCCTGCCCGGACCACTTACCAGTGACCTTTAGTGACCATTACACCTACCTGTGTTTGGGGGCAGTGCACTCGTGTTATATAAAAGTGTTATAGCTCAGTTTTTAGCTGTTAGTTTACTTGTTTTTGTTTTTCTGTACTTAGTTTCTTGTTCCTCGCTAAGCTTATTGGGATCATGGCAGGTATGGAGTGCGAGTCTCTAACTGATCTGCATCATCTTATTCTCCAGGTAAGAGAGGAGATGGTTGTGGTGAAGGAAGAGGTCTTGGCTCTAAGGGAGGTTAATGTTAAACTTCAGAGGGAAGTGGATTTGATTAAAGACGAAAATCTAGCTTTCAAGCTTAGCCAAGAGGAAATAAAGTCAAGTAAGGGGAAAAGGGAGGAAGTTGATGAAAAATTGTATTCATGGCAGGTTGTTAAAAATACGGGTGGGAAAGTCACACTCAAGAAGCAGGATAGTAGAATAGGTATGAGTGTGACAAATACATTCTCTCCTTTGCGAGACGAATGTGAGGGAAAAGATAGTCAGGATAAGGGAGGGATAACCGAAGTGCCTGCCGCCGACTCAGCTCCAACCTCTGACGCTGTGCTACCTACCACCACCACTACCCCCACCACCACCACCACCAAGGGACCTTCTGCCACCACCGGGGGTTCTCCAACTGCAGCTGCTGGATCCTCCCGAGGGAAAGGTAAGTCTGTGTCCCGAGAAGGTAAGTCTGTGTCGATTGTGGGCGACTCCATGGTAAGACATTTAGTTAGGGCTACCCGCACTAAACTTAGGAAGGTTGTGTGTCTGCCTGGCCATGGAGTTGGGAGGGTTTTAGAGAAGATGGACCACATCTTGGAAGATAGTGGAGATAACCCCATTATCTGTCTCAGTGCCGGGAGTAACGATGTTGGTAAGGGTAGAAGTGAGGAACTGCTGCAGCAGTATCGGGATGTGTTAGATAAAGTTAGGATGAAGGGAGGGATCCCTGTAGTACATTGTATCCTACCCAGAAGAGGAGTTCCCAAGGAATGGACATCCAGGGCGATTGGTGTCAATTGCCGTTTGGAGAAATATTGCAAAGAAAAAGCAATACCATTCATTGATAACTGGGATAGTTTCTATGGGAGAGATGGGATGTACGCAAGGGATGGGGTTCATCTTTCACGGTTAGGGGTTTCTACATTAGCTAGTTCTTTAGATAGGGTGGTTGTGGGGTTTTGAACAGAAATATTGAGAGTGTAAATGAGAGGTTAATTGGAACAATTTTAGCGTCAGGCGAAAGCGATAAGGATATTCAGTCTCATGCTAAAAATGATGACTATAATGCAAATAATAGTAGTGATGGTGCAACAGAAGATGGAAATGTCGCTAAAAACAAAGGTAAATTAGGTATAAAGAAAAGAAGTAAATTGAGAGTATATTACACAAACTGTAGGAGTCTATGTAACAAAATGAACGAACTTAGAGCCCTTGTTAGCAAAGAAAATATAGACATAATAGCGCTAACTGAAACGTGGATTAATACAGAAACCAGTCATTTTTTAGCAGAATTTGATATACCAGGATATAGTTTGTTTAAATATGACCGAACAAGTAAGAGGGGTGGCGGTATAGCAGTGTTTGTCAGGAGTACATTAAAAAGCTGTATTAAATCAGGTATTAGACTAAATAACGATAATGAAAGTGTTTGGGTAGAGGTTAACGAAGGTAGTGAGACCATAGTTATTGGAGTTATGTATAGACCGCCAAATATGAGTAGAAATGACGGAACGTCATTATGGGAGGAAATTAAAATGGCATCAAGGTTTAGCAATGTGTGCATTATGGGGATTTTAATTTTCCGAATATAGATTGGCAGCATCAAATAGGAGACTCTGATTCTGAGGAGTTTATAGAGGTAGTACAAGATAGTTTTTTATTTCAATTCATAGATACGCCGACTAGAGGTAATAATATTCTCGATTTAGTTTTCAGTAACAATGAACATATGGTAAATAATGTAGAGATAGGGGACCACCTAGGAAATAGTGACCACAATTCTGTGTATTTTAATATACAATGGAAAGGTAATACCAGAGAGAATACAACATTAATACCTGACTTTAGAAAAGCCAATTATGGTGGGTTAAGAAGAGCCCTATTAGCGGACCCTATGGTCAAAAAATTAAGTCGATCCAGGTGTCCAAATGAGTGTACCCCTTCTCAGGCACCTGTCATCTTAAGTCAGGAAGAGACGTCAACCTTGGTAGATACATACGATAATTTTATCAAGTCAGTATTCAATGCACAAAATAAATACATCCCCAAAAGAAAATTTAGATCAACACAGAACCAACCCAAATGGATGAATAATAGACTATTAGATCTTCTAGGACAAAAGAGAGGAATATATAGAAAAATTAGAAAAGGCGAAATTCACCTACTTGCTTACTATCAGAATCTATCAAGACAGGTAAAAAAGGATATTAGGAAAGAAAAAAGAAATTATGAAATTAAGGTTGCCAATGACTCAAAAAATAATCCTAAAGCTTTTTACCAACTATATAAATCCAAGGTTAGAGATGTAATTGGTCCCCTTAAAACTTCGATAGGAGAAATGACAGAAAATGATTTAGAAATGTGCAGTACATTAAATGGTCAATTTCTTTCCGTTTTCACTAATGAAAATTTGGCACAGTTTCCAGAAGTCCGTAAGGTATATAGCGATAGTATAGAAAATAGGTTAAGTACGGTTACTATAAGTAGAAATGATGTGCTTAAGGAAATTGACAGACTGAAACCTCATAAATCGCCTGGTCCTGATGAGGTATATGCTAGAGTATTAAAAGAATGTAGGGATGAGTTAAGTTACCCATTAACATTTTTATTTAACAAGTCATTGGAGACAGGTATAGTTCCAGAAGCTTGGAAGCTTGCAAACGTAGTTCCGATCTTCAAAAAAGGTGACAAATCAATAGCATCCAATTACCGTCCCATTAGTCTTACATCAATCATAGGAAAGCTACTAGAGTCAATTATTGCTAGTAAAATTAGAAACCACTTAGATACATTTAATTTAATAAATTCTTCTCAGCATGGATTCACTCAGGGACGTTCTTGCCTTACTAATTTGCTTAGTTTTTTCTCAGAGGTATATGAAGCAGTAGATAATGACAAGTCATATGATATAATATATTTAGATTTCAGTAAAGCTTTCGACAGAGTCCCCCACGAGAGATTGATGAGAAAGGTTGAGGCGCATGGAATAGGTGGGGCGTTGTTGGGATGGATTAGGTCATGGCTAATTGGTAGGAAGCAGAGAGTCAGCATAAATGGTACGAAGTCAGAATGGGGAGCAGTCAAAAGTGGTGTCCCCCAGGGATCTGTATTAGGTCCTCTGTTGTTTGTTATATACATAAATGACCTTGATTTAGGTATAACTAGTAGGATAAGTAAATTTGCAGACGATACCAAGATGGGGAGAACAATTGATTCAGATAGAGATATAGAGTGCCTCCAAAGGGATCTAGATACCTTACACGAATGGTCAGTAAATTGGCAGATGAAGTTTAACATTGACAAATGCAAGGTATTAAAGATAGGGAAGATGCATACAAATGTTAAATATAAACTAGCTAATGTGGAATTAGAAAACTCGAATTGTGAGAAAGATCTAGGTGTGTTTGTTAGCAATGATTTGAAGCCTAGACAACAGTGTATAAGCGTTCGAAACAAGGCAAACAGGATTCTCGGGTTCATCTCAAGGAGTGTGAGTAACAGAACTGCTGATGTTATCTTAAAACTTTACTTGTCATTAGTGAGACCCCATATGGATTATGCTGTTCAATTTTGGTGTCCTTATTACAGAATGGACATAGATTCATTGGAGAGAGTACAACGTTAGAATGACAAAAATGATCCATAATATTAGAAATCTTCCGTATAAAGAAAGGTTGAAGAAATTAGGCTTACATTCGTTAGAGAGACGCAGAGTTAGAGGGGATATGATAGAGGTGTTCAAGTGGGTTAGTGGGATTAACAAAGGGGACATGACAAATGTACTAAAGCTCAGTGATAGCGAAAGAACTCGTACCAATGGTTTCAAATTAGATAAATTTCGTTTCAGAAAAGATATAGGCAAATATTGGTTTGGTAACAGAGTTGTAGATGGGTGGAATGGACTACCAAGTGCTATAGTGGGATTAAAAACGATAGGGAGCTTTAAGATAAAATTGGATAAGCATATGGACGAGAAGGGTTGGGTGTGAAGGGGGATCAGCAGGGTTGGGCCAATCAGCGCTCTGCAGACCCCCGTAATCCTGCGTTAATCTCTAACCGTTTTGGTAAGATGATCCTCAGGGTATTAGAGTGTTGAGCCTATAATTGGGCTTTGTAATTGGGGTTGTGTGGGACAGGGATCTGCCTTGCTTAGGCCAATCGGCTTTCTGCAGACTCCCATTTTCTTATGTTCTTATGTTCTTATGTATATCAAATAAAAAAATAAAAACAACAACAAATTACCTGAAAAACTCGTATCTGGTTGGTGATAATTTTTTTATCAAAATAAGTTTTTTTCCAGTTTCCGCGTCTGCTGAACCATCCAAAAACACGCTAATAGGCGTGTTTTGAAGGGGGGAGGTGGTGGGGGGTAGTGGGGGAGGGGTAGTATAACTGTAGATTTACCTTTATTATCATTATATTACATCTTTTACCCAGAAATTTCCCTGATCTTCATAGTTGGTCGGGAAGCTATGCCTTTACAACGGCGCCTCCCATTTGTCGCTGTGTACGTGAAACTAGAATTTTACCCTAAAAACTTATCCTAGGCTAGGCCTAGGCTACTGAAATCGCTGTCGGTCCAAAAAGTCAGGTTTACCAGCCTATTCCCTGTAGCCTAATTACCAATTTAATTACAAGATCTTTATATTGTCCCTAAACGATGCTTACAGCTCCAACTTCCTTAGGCTATAGGCAGCTAGGCTAGGCCTAGCCTCAAACTCGCAAGTGGTCAATTGACCACCGGCTACCTTTAACCTACTTAGGCCTAAAACTGTTCTGTCTTCACTTACCTCATTAAATATTCTCTGAATTCTTTGCTCTTGATTTGCTCCAACCCTTTCTTTATTATCCTCCCTGCCATGGTGCCGGCGAGTTGCTATTAGAGCTGAATATTGGCTTGTGACAGAGCAATGGGATTATGGGAGTCTGGGAGACTGGGACAATTCACCAGTTCAGTTCAGTTGGAATTCGGGAAGTTTAGCCTTAACGTCGGCACTTCCCTAAGAGGTTTTGTTATTTTTCTTTTTGTGACTTTTTGTGACGTGCTCATTTGTCTAAAAATAAATATATCTAATTTTTCATCCCTTTTTCTGAAATCTTCTTTCTTCTCTCTTCAGTCTTGTTTCTTCTCTCGTCTTCCTTCATTCTTGTTTCTTCTCTCTTCAGTCTTCTTATTTCAGTTCTTTCAATTTTTTTCTCTCGTACTCTCCACATTTGATAGATTGTCTGTTTCACTCTATCGCTTATTTCTTTGTTAAATAAAAGATGTCCGATGACTTGGTTTTCATTTTCAATATAAGGCTGTTGGAACCCTGGATCTTTTATTCTGCATTCTTTATAAAATGAACAGTGTAGTAGAAAATGTTTTAGGTCTTCTGTTCCTTCCTTACACATATCGCATTGTGTCTCTCCTCCCACATGCCTATTTCTATCTTTTAGATTTAAGTTATTTGTCCTACATCTGTAAAATATTATAGATGCCTGTGTGTTGTCATAATATAATATAATAATAATAATAATAATAATAATACTTTATTTCAGACTCACACAGTACAGAGGGGACCATACTGGGGTCCATATATACCTTACAGTAACATAAATATATATAAATATATATAAGCTACTGTACATAGGCTACATAAAATAAAAAGAAATTAAATAATACCCAGCTTGCTATCATGTAGTTCACAGCACTGCCTCAACCAAAAACAGTGGTCATCAAACTACTGTGTTACCAAAACCACTGTCCTAATTGTGTACAGTACCATGCCTCACATCATTTAGCTTCCGGTACAGTATGTTGCTACAGTACAGTATAGGAATATCGGTACTGTACTGCACTATGAGGATCAGTACCGGTATGCTAATTCTGTAGAGTAGCAGACCTGAAATCATTACTTAAGGTTAAATATAGAGCAACTTCCTCCAGTGTGCCGGATCCTGGAGGTGTACACTATGCTTGGAGTTTGTAGCATTTTAATGATCCTGTTCTCAGAAGTGTTAAGGCGCTGAATGAATTTATATGTTAGCTTTCTAATGAGTGATTTGTAACAGTGTAAGTTCATATAGGCACATAGCGTACTTGTACTCTCATATTTTGAGAGCCCCAGAAACATTTTCATGATATTGTGATATGAGATACTTAGTCTATTCACTGTCATTTTCTTATAGTTCCACCATAGTTGTGCTGTATACATTGGTGAGCAGTAGGAGTTGAACAATGTTATTTTGTATCCCATGTGCACATATGAATTTTCTTAATATTGAATTTCCCTGCATGTTAAGTTGCCTTCGCCGGCGACCCCAATCCCCATCATCTGAGCGATCACATGAAATATAGTGTCCTAGATACTTTACTTTACTTACTTCTTCTATAATTTCTTCATACAAATGGAATTTAAGTAGCTTTGATTTCAATAGAAGGTTAGATTTAAATATTATGATATTGCTCTTTATAGGATTAAATTTGACTGAATGTTCGATTCCAAATTTTTCACATACTCTTAATAATTTATCCAGTCCTGCTCCAGAGGGCGCGATTAAGGCTAGGTCATCAGCATACATGAGATGATTTACAATGGTGCTGCCAATACAGCACCCAGTGCGAGTCTTGTTCAGCTCCAGACTAAGATCATCCATGTAGACGTTGAAAAGATACGGAGACAATATCCCCCCCTGCCTAACACCATTGGTTACGGCGAAAGAGCCTGACACACATCTTACACACATTTTTTGATTAGCATACCAGAAAATAAGTATCCTAACAATATAGCTAGGCACTCCCCTGTTAACTAATTTTTCAAATAAGGTTTTGTGACACACCCTATCACACCCTATCTTGCATCAAGAAAACAAGAGAAAATTGAGCTATTTAGTTTGTTGTATGTATCAATCACTTCTTTCAGCACATATATGCATTGGTCTGTGCCGTGATTTTTCTTAAAGCCAAACTGATTGCTGCTGGTGACAATATATGCAGACATTCTTTCTAGCATTATCATTTCAACTACCTTACTCACCACACTAGCAAGTGCTACTGTCTTTTGCTGTAATTTTACCTGATTTATCTTTAATGACAGGAACAAGTATTACGGATATCATAGACTCCGGCAGGACACCATGCGTAAATAGACTGGTGATGCAAGAACTATGTTTATCTATTAACAACTTATCTGCATATTTAAGTGTTCTGCATATATACCATCCAGCCCACAAGCTTTATTTAGGTTAGTTTTCTTATGGCATTCTCAAGATCACTTTCAGTCACTTTAATGTCTTCATAATTACTATCTTTCACATATTGAATTGCACCATTAGTAGACCTTTGGTTTACACTGTTAAGTAGTTCCTTTAAAATGAGTTTTCCATAAGTCAGCAATGTTCTCTTCACCCGTAACCCCCTCAACACTGACAGGTAATGGTGTGTTACAATTTGCATTGATGCCTTCCAAAAACGTAGTATCCTTTTCTGCCAGACTCTTTGCAAGGGCTTCCTTCCTTAATTGGTTTTCATTTTGCTTAATAAATCTAATGGCATATTTGGTCCTAGCCTTTGCTCTTTTGTGAAGTTCAAATATAGGCCCCTGTCTAGGCTGACCTACTTCAAGCCAATGAGACCTAGCATCTCTGGAGGCCTGATACAGGTCAGCCACATAGTCTTGCCAACCTGGCTTATTGAATGAGGACTTATATTTACGGCTATTAAAAATACTTTCCCCCGCTTTTGATAAAGAATCTATTATACTATTGTAAAATTTTATAATGTCCTTTCTGTGTTGTGCATCACTACATTTTGGATCCCTGCATTGTGCATATCTCCCTCGCTCTTAACCTCTCCGCGGCGCACAGGGGGTTTTCTACAGGGTAAGACTGTGCGCACCTATGATGATTTTGGGACCTATTGCCAATTTCGATAAAAAGTACATCATCGTGTAGGGAATGTTTGCGTGCATCGGCCCATATATATTTGACCCCCCAAAAAATGTCTGGGGGGGGTAGGGGAACGGTCCGTAGTTGAAAAATGTGGAGCGAATGGCACCGCGCGGCTAGATTGTCATCGAGCGGCGAGATTTCCCTGCCGAATATTTACGCGCGCAGGGGATAGAAGGAGAGGGAGGAGGGGGTGGGGGTGGGTTACCGCGTATTATCACGTATATCTCCTTTTTCGAGCCCTTTTAGGCTATTTAGAGTATGTATTCATGTGTAGGGCACCCATATAACAATGAATATGCCTCATAGTGACCAAAAATTGCAATATATAAGGGAATTATAAGAGAATATTTAGGCGGGAATGAAGATGTGTTGGAGGTTTGGCGGCAATTTATGAGCTGAGAGTGTGGTTTACGCCATACATATCACGTATATCTTGTACGTAGAGCACTGTCACGCTATAATACAGACTTGTACGTATGTATACGTGCCATATATCAAAATATATACCGCATATAAACCAATTCATGCGATATTTACGCACATTATCAATGAGTTTCTATGCGTGAACCAAGGTGTGAGTGAGTTGTGGTGGGAATGAAAGGGGGAGAGGGGTGTGTTACGCCATAAATATCACGTCAATCTTGTATTTAGAGCACTCTCATGCTATAATAAAGACGTGTACATATGTAGGCGTCCCATATAACAAGGAATATACCGCATATAGCCCAATTGATGCGATATTTACGCAAATTGTGAATGTGTTTCTAGCAGACGGAAGCCTGAAAGGGGGGGTTGGGGGTGGGTGGGTGGGTGGGAGGGAGGCATGCAGGGGTGCAGTGAGTGAGTGAGTCGTGGAGAGATGGAAGTCAGGCAGATCTCTAGATAGATAACCAGCTTAGTGATAATTGTGGAGGCGCCCCAGGCGTATTGATGTTTGGTATTTTGACCCTTATGTCTACCAGATGGCTGGTGTTCGTTGCCATCAACAGGTCTACAATAACATGAGTCAGGAATGGAGAGAGAGAGAGAGAGAGAGAGAGAGAGAGAGAGAGAAACTGAGACATGCGTATGTCGTACATATAAATGGACTTCAGAATTGCATTTTTATGCAAGCAGACATTGCATTTTAGACACATGTGAAGTACCACAGAAACATGTAGGCCATTGACTGTAAATAAAGTACTATATTTATAGACCACCAGCGACGGTGCTGAGTCAACACAGGCAGATTGCCTGTTGTGATAGAGGGCTAAATATAGACTGGTGTCTCCTTACACCTGCGAAAGGGTAGATTGCCACCAGAGAAACGTTTACTTATTTATTTCGAAGTAATATGCAATCTAAATGTATATTCGAGACCTACTGCAATTATTTGTATGACAGTCATGACTATGTATAATCCAATATACGCGCGTAGGCGAGACATAAGAAAGCTGGTTGAGCAATTTTCGACACCCACACAGTTATTATTCATTTTTATTTACAATATTATACAATACAAATGTATTTGTGAAGAGTATTTTATCCATTATTGTATTTATACCAATTTTGTTCCCAGACAGAGCTGCTGTAGCTGGAGAATCAAGGAGCGGCAAGGGTCACCTCGTGACCGCCTGACCGTGTGAAAATGAGTGGAGTCACACTGAGAGGGGCAATTTTGCTGAGTGTTTGGGCAATTTTTGACAGAATAAAGTTATATAATTACTAATTCTTGACAGAGACAAACTATTATAAACCTTGGCATGATATAATTGATAATCCCATCAATTTACAAACGTAAATTGGTGGGATAATTCATTTTTTTTTGTATATTGTCATTTCGATTGTACACGAAGTTTTGAGTGATATTTGGTATGAGCTCCTGTGGCATGGTTGGTAAGGTCGCGGACTGGAAAACTCAAAGTGTCGTAGGGTAGTGGGATCGAATCCAGGAGGGGGTTATGGGGAAGGTTTTATATTGTCTAGAAAATTTTTTTATAAATTTTTTTTTTTACAAGATCATGCCATTGTATTCAAACAATATGAAATATTCATAGAATATATCATATTGTAAGAATACAATGACATGACCTTGTTTTCTTTTTTTCTTTTTTTATTGTTTTATTTTATTATCATAGTAGGTTTGACATGATTTATTGAAACATATTTATTTTTGTACAATTCATTTGAGGTAAGAAAATAATTATATACACATTACTTAGGCTAATAACAAACATATATATTGATATACTAAAAAAATAAGGCATATTACATGTAAATCTTTGAAACTTATAAACTAAATAATGAAACATACAATTATATAATGTAAAAGCTATATCACAGGGACATCTTTGGAACTTATACATTATATAATATATATGTTACATTATGAGGTAGCGTGATCAATTAGGTCAGGTCAGGTAAGGTAGGGCGCGAGTCCAGGGCAGGGCAGGGCAGGAGGCGAGTCCAGGGCAGGGCACGGGGCGAGTCCAGGGCAGGGCAGGGCAGGGCAGGGGCCGACACTCAGTAGTTCTTGAAGGTGTGGTAGTCCCTGAAGCAGTCACCCAGGCAGAGTGCAACTTTGCACTCGGCGCACATTGAGGTGACTCTTTTGGTCACATGGGGTTTCCTCACACTGGAGCTGCAGACGGTGCACTGCACCTGCCTGTGACGAGTGCCAATCAGCTCGGTGTTGGTTGTGTAGTGTCTTTCGACACCCAGCTGGATGCGGTCAGGAACGTGATCCCCACGCCATGCCGTACGTCTGTGAGTGGTGGTGGCATACTTCTCCAGGAGTTGGTAGGAGACGTTGTACACGAACTCCCGGAATTTCAGCTTCTGGTTTGGGGCCATATCCTTCTTCACCAACCACAAGTTGTAGGCGTTCAGCATCGTTATGTCAACTAGGTGGAGGAAGAGCTTGTGATACCACTTCACAGTCTTCCTCAGACACTCAACACCTGACAGCTGACAGTCAGACTTGTCCACCAGGCGCATGTTTTTGGTGTAGTCCACTACCATGTCGGGCTTGTAGATTGTCTTCCTGGTTCGGTAGTGGATTTTGCCAGAATCCACCTGGGCACCTGTGTGGACGGTGGAAAGCAGGTGGACGTCTCGCTTATCCTTCCACTTCAGGGCTATCAGTTTCCCACACTTCTCGAGCTGCTTGTATTTCTGCCCCTTTCGTCGCCTTCTTCGCACATGCCTCTCGCGGTGTTCCTGGGCCAGGTCGTCTTCTGAAGGTGTGTCACTGGAGGAGGCATCTGTGAGAGGAATGACATCACCTGTGAACTTTGGCATAAACTTTCTTGTCTTTCTGACAGTCCCACATGACCCCGTTTGGTTGTCATAAAGAAACTGGCAGAGAGCAGGAGAAGTATACCAGTTGTCAGTGTAGATGATGTGGCCTTTGCCCAGGTAAGGTGCCAACATTTTCCTGACGATGGCACCTGACATGCCCATGGGGTCATTGGCAGCGGCTTTCGGTATGTCAATGTCAGTGCCTGTATACACGATCATGTCAAGCACTATTCCAGTTTCACAGTCGCACAACACGAAGAGCTTGATTCCGAACCTATGCCTCTTCAAGGGGATATACTGCTTGAAAACAAAACGTCCTTTGAAGAGCACGAGCGACTCATCAATCACCAAATTGAGGAAGGGGTAAAAGTATTTCCTATACCTCTCCAACAACATGGTGAACACCTCCCGAACTTTCCATATCCTGTCAATCCTGTTAGGATTTTCGTTGTCTGCAAAGTGCATAAATCTTAGCAGCAACAAAAATCTGTCACGAGTCATGAACTTATTGAAAGTTGGGGTGGCGATGAGAGGGTCGTGCTTCCAGTAGTGTTGCAACACATGCTTCTTGATCAGAGGCATGAGGAACAACAAGGCAAAGAACGTCAGAAATTCTGCCACAGTCGTATCCACCCAGCCTCGTATTCTCGCTTTTGGAGAAAGGACGTCCAATCTGCCAAACACCCACCTGTAGTAGGCGTTTGTTTGGGCAACGATGTACGTCATTACCTCCATGTCGAAAAAAGCGAGGAAGAAGTCGCTTTCGTTCGCTTGATCATCACAGGGCCAGTTGTCAGTTGTTCCTGACGTCCCAGGATTGAACTGGGGCACGTCAGGTACAAAATTGACCCCGTCAGACCAATCGAACGAAGGCATGCCAGGGATCGGAATGTCGTCTGCGTCTTCTGCGTCTGAAATATCGCTTCCATGGTCGCGATACAGCACTTCATCATCATTACCCTCCTCTTCACTCGACAGACGATGCCCTTCCTCGTTTTCGTCACCGACGTCGGACTCACTCCCACTGTCCACTCCCAAATCCCCCCACCCTTGGTCCCGTGCTAGGGCTTCGTCGTCGAAACCCGGGCTGCCAATGTCCTGCGAATCACCATCAAACAGCAGGGCGGCATACTTAGATGGTGTAAGATTTTTCCGGGTCACTTTGGCACGTGCGGGAGTCTTATGGACAGGGACAGCAGAGGTGGTGGCAGGGGCGGCGGCGGCAGGGGCGGCGGCGGCGGCGGCAGGGGCGGCGGCGGCAGGGGCAGCAGTGGTGCGTGGCCTTGATGGCAAGATGATGGTGGTGCCTGTCGCCCTTCTCTCTGTTCCTTGGGCAGGGGCGGCAGGGGCGGCAGGGGCAGCAGGGGCGGCAGGGGCGGCAGGGGCGGCAGGGGCAGCAGGGCCGGCAGGGACACCAGGGCCAGCAGTCGCTTTCCCAGTCGCTTTCCCTCTCCCTTTCCCCTTCCCCTTCCCTGTTCCTTGGGCAGGGGCGGCAGGGGCGGCAGGGGCGGCAGGGGCAGCAGGGGCGGCAGGGGCAGCAGGGCCGGCAGGGACACCAGGGCCAGCAGTCGCTTTCCCAGTCACTTTCCCTCTCCCTTTCCCCTTCCCCTTCCCTGTTCCTTGGGCAGGGGCGGCAGGGGCGGCAGGGGCAGCAGGGGCGGCAGGGGCGGCAGGGGCGGCAGGGGCGGCAGGGGCAGCTGGGCCAGGGGCGGCTGGTGGTGGTGGTGGTGGTAGGGGCACTGTGGCTGGCGTACGGGTTCTCTTCCCTACGCCCGTGCCTTTCATTTTTCCTGCCCCCGCAGGTAATGCAGCCCTAGGGCGGCCTCCTGCGTCGCTGGTACCGGTGGCAGGGGTGGCAGGGGTGGCAGTGGTGGCAGTGGTGGTGGTAGTGGTTGTTGCAGTGGCCTGGGTCGTGGTGGCAGTGTCCCGAAAGACCAATGACCTCTGTGCCATTGCCCTGCTTGCACGTGTTTTACGTGCTTTTGGTGCTGGTGATTCGTCCTCTGAGCTGTAGGGCGTGTCGTACTGGTAGCTAGGGTCTTTGGCAGCCACCCTCTGCCTTCCACGGCGGCTAACACCACCAGAAGGAGGGCTGGTTGTGTCATCAGGGAGCGAGCGTGAGGGACGTGTAGGCTCCATGACTAGTGCGTGGTTACTGGCGCGGTGGTGCTTGCACGAGTGCGGGGCGAGCGTTTGGCGGGGTGGTATCGAGAGTTGACATGTAGTACAATACCCACACCAATTTTCAGCCGCCTGGCTATAAACGCGCGGTTTTGGTACGTGTTCAAAGTCTCTGCTCTTAAGAGTCTACCCGCAGTGCGCCGGGGGAACTCTTAAGAGTCTACCCGCAGCTCCCGGGTTAATCTCCATTTTATAACTCCTATACACTTCTAGGCTACTCTTCTCTGCCAACTCCTCTCGCCATCTTCCCGAATCCCAGTCCAGAACTCTTTTTCTAATGTCGTCCTTCTTAATATTTGCTAAATTTGTTTCTCCTAACTTCAAATTCCCTACATACTTTCGAATTTCTGCAGTCCAGGGATCTTTACTATTTCTAAGTTTTTCCTCTGTGATTCTTCTTAGCAAGTCATTACTTTCCTCTCCTACTAAATATTTAAGATATTTTATGTTACCTTCCATAATTCTTGCCTCCATTGATGAGGCTCCTATTTCACCCCTTAAGGTTACCTTTTGGGCATATCTGGGTGCCCCTAATATGTGTCTAAAAACCCTATTCTCTATATTTTGTAATTTATTTATTTCTGTTTTTGAAAAACCTATAACATTCGAGCCATACAGGACTGCTGGTATCACAATACTTTTCCAATATGTTTTTCCAATAAGTATCTTATTACAACTTTGTGATATTACCGGGTATGTAAGGTTAGCCATTCTATTTGCTTTATCCAAAGCTTCTATTTTCTGGGTTTTAAAACATTTTTTATTATCATTAATTTGTATTCCTAGATATTTAATTTGTTTTACCACTTCTTTTTTACCCTTCCTCGCGGACTTTTTGTTTACCAATCAGCTGACAGAGTAACGACACCGCTCTCCAGTGTTGCCACTCTGAAAAATGAAATATCCCAAGATTGTCCCCCAAAAATCCCAATATTAGCCCCAAAATTCCAAGGTTATGATAACATATACATTTACACTCAAATTAACCTGTAACTGTAGGTACTGGTTATTATTGAAGAAACACTTGCATTGGTTCAGTACATTTCTTTGCTGCAACGTTCATATTATGCTTTGAAGCTTTGTGATCCAGAAGAACCGATCACAGATTTTATGGATTAAAGCACAGATAGAGGGCTGCAGGACATTATATATGTTATGCCAGGATTTTACTGGGGTTTAATTGGTTTGATTACGTGGGCTCTTCCTAGCTGGAGAAGTCACTATTGTTTTACCACAGACACAGAAAGAGAATAGAGGATAATTATCACAAGACGTGCATTCATATTCCGTTTATTTGCACAAGAATATCGCATACGTAAAGCTAGAACAACATTGGTCAAGAACAACCATAATAGATGCACGAACGAGGCTCCACTACGTCTGACTCGTAAGACTGGATTATTCTCTGTAATGTCCAAGGGAGTATTATGGTGTGCCTTCTAAAAATAGGATTACATGGGTCCGGCATAGATCCTTTTCACAGTTCTATGACGGTATAATAACTTCACTGTAGATTTGTAGAATAAGTAGTCCAATCTTCGGTAGATCCGTTGGCTGTGGGGGGGGGTTAATTTGTCCTGTCGTGACTGGGTTAGCACAGTTTAATTTACTCAAGTTCTTGAACTGGGACCTTAAATACTATTTTCTATAGCCATCGCTGAAGGTAAAATAGAATCGAGTTAACGCAAGAGTGAACTCCTGACTACTCTGGTCTTTGAAAGAACTTTGGTGCAGAACTGAGGGTTGATGAGTTTCTTGCGGTTTGGTCTATCCCGGATAAAGCCACTATCCACATCAGTAGTGTACTTATATCCACAATAGCGCCGGGGTTGGGGTATGGCGAGGATATTAGCTAGCTTCACACTGAAAGAGTCTAATAACCCGGCCTTGTTGATACCCACTTCGAATAATTATTATTGGTGGGTGACTACAGTATCGCAATTGTTTCTACGTCCATCGATCAATAAGAACAATTCTTCAACTGAGCCCTCAATCTTCGAAACTGTCTTTCTGCCCATTGACAGGAAGAAACAGCTCTAAATTGAGATATCGATCTTCGAATTTCCTGCTGAGGTCACCTCGAGTTTTCTGGCGGTGGTGTGGCTGCGCATCAGAAAGGCACCTAGGGGTAGGGTGTTGTATGGCGGTTAAGTCCGTGTGGCCTGGAGGTGGGGTGATATCTGGTAAATGTATATCTCGGCTTCCCTGGTCATAACGGCGATGCGGCTGCGCTCTAGAGTGGTGTGGGGATGTCCGGTGTTTATGGTGCCTTTCCTTGGTTGATTTCTCTTCTTTGCTTTTATTCTTCTGCTGAACTTTGGGATTGGTTATGGTGATGAATAAGTTTTTCCCTGGTGTTGGAGGACGTGTCATCTCGATGGCAGTAACTCGTGTTGGGTTGGGAGTTGTTCCCTTGTAGCTCTGGGGTCGGGTTATTTATTATCTTCATAAATGCGATGTGGAGGAAGAGGTAATTTATATTTGGCCTTCTGGTTTGTTCTGGGGCTGCTTATGTGGTTTGCAGGCTGGAGGTAGATGGAGTGGACAGGTGTTGCAAGTTTGTAGGTTTGGGATGTTGCAGGAGAAGTGTAATCGGCGAGAAACTGATCACACGTTGTTCTCTGTCTTGCGGGGATATATAATTGTCTGTCTTTGAGTCGTTTTCTTTGATGCTGGGGAGGTAGTCGTTTTCTTTGATGTGGTGGAGATGGTGGAGGTAGAGGTGGAGATCTCGGAATGTTGGCTGTGGTGGTGGTGAGAAGCTAGGTGGAGATCTTGATATGTTGGCAGTGGCGGTAGGCATGGCAACAGTGTTGGTGGTGATGGTGGAGGTAGAGGTGGTGATGGTGGTGGAGGTAGAGGTGGAGATCTCGGTATGTTGGCGGTGGCGGTGTAGAGTTTTTTCCGTTATTTCAATATATAGGATAATTTTACCGGCCCCCTAATTCTAACGTAGAATACCTGCAGTCCCTTGACGAATGTTTATCTAAAATTGACCCCTCCAAACACTACAAACTGCTATATTATAGGTTTGACTCCTGTAAGGAGATAAAGAAAACCTAATATTTAGTATTGGCCCCGTAATCATTGACGATTATGCCTATTACATAAGGCACCCTCTTCAAACACTCATCCGCCGTAGTTTGAATCTACCGCGCAGAGCATAACAAAATTGAGGAGCCTTCATCATGAGCGCACGCAACCTCACTCATGGTTCAGTCATTATGAAATTTGGTTCTCACTACGAAAAAACTTCGTAAAAATAAAAATAAAAAGAAAATAAGAATAACTATTCAATAAGCTTTCCATAATATCGTGGATGTACTTGTGTGGATCTTTGACCAGACGCTGACTCAGGCGTCATTCTTCCTTCACTGACATATCAAGTAAACCAAAATCCTTAATACATCAACGAATGGGAAGGGGATGGTCGGGAGGACCCCAGTCGTCAATGATTACGGGGCCACTACTAAATATTAGGTTTTCTTTATCTCCTTACAGGAGTCAAACCTATAATTTATTAGTGGCCCCTCCATCATTGACGATTATGCCTGATATCTAAGACTGGAGGGGGACATTCGTAATCATATCATAACTCTAGTAAAAGCAGATAATCAAACAACCACATAGTATTCTTACTTCAAAAAGATATATATATTTATTGGCGCAGCACATATATACAAAAAGGGGTACAAGCAGGAGCGTGCTTCAAAGAAGCCTGCTTGATAAAAAGGGTTAACTCTTGAGACTCTGCGAACAGATCTGTAAGTTAATAAGGCACCCCACTCAACATAAGTGTTGAAAAATAAAAAACTTATAAGTTTACATGTGCACATATAACCCCATAATACTAGTGGATATATCTTGCAAAATATATCCAATGCTTAAAATTAGATTGCTTTCACAGCTAAAACTACTTACAACAACACTGTTGTTTGTACTACCATTGTACTAGCACAATTTCCTGTACTGAATAGTGCAGATATTTGTTTTATATCACAATACCCATAACTAGTATCACAGCTCCCATACTCCGGCGGGGTCTAGGGTGTCCTATGTTACACTGACTGCACCCCCCCCCCCCCCCCTTCTTCCTTGAAATTAAACAAAAAGTGACTTAGGGGCCACCTAGACCCTCTGCCTTAAAGCTATACATGGCAAGGAAGGTTTGTCTAGAGCTACTGACAGGTATTGCGTCAAAAACGTATGATTAGAGGCCCACAAATATGTGGACGTAATATCTTCAACAGAAAAATTCTTAAGGAAACGCAAAGAGGCTGCCCACTTGCATAAATCGTGGGCCCTACCCACTACGCCGGGATTACTCTCTTTAATGACCTCGACCAAGAGAGAAGCCAATCTACGTTTCAACAAGCGCTTACCCGTACTTGCTACCCATAAAGCACCCTGGGGGTTTAGAGGAGCTACCCTCAAATATTTGGTTAGAGCCTGCACTGGACATAAATTATGGTGCACCTTTCCCCTTTTCAACGCCGGCACCGTGAACTCTGAAAACATGTGTTCACTGTGCTCATTCTTGGCTATGAACCCTGGGGGAAGGTGCAATGTGAATACACTCATTAAGCCTACCAAACCTGAGGCAATTAGGTGTGTTGCTCATCGCCGCCAGCTCAGATACTCTGTTCCCGGTGTCCAAAGCCATAAGGAATACTGCCCTTTTTAAAAGTAATGTAAAATCTGCAGTATTTTGCTACAGACGGGAATGAAGTAACGACAATGCTTTGTCCAGAGACCAAGTAGGCATGAGCTGACGGGGAGGTGGACGGAGTTTAAAACATGCCCTCATAAAACCTGTTTCCTCCGGGACTGGTATGGTGAGACCGGTAAGGTCCCAAAATGGCATCCTAATCGCTGTTAAGTGATTTTTTAACGTTACCACAGATAAACGTTTCTGCTCGAACAGATAATTTAAATAATTAAAAACCAAAGCCACCGAGGGCACAGTTTGTTCTGTCCTAAGGATCCAAGAAGTAAAGGCTTGCCAATGCGATTGATACTGTCGTTTTGTAGACTGGGTATATTGATTCATGAATTTATTGGTCACGTCTCTACCATACGGTGCTAGCTACTTGGTCTCCTGAATGTCCATAATGCAAAAGTCAGCGAGGTCGCTAGGTTGCCAATCGTGTTTAAGTGGAAAAACCCGACCGGGAGCGACACCGGATGCGGGCACCACGTTTTCAATTGCTGGTACCACAACTGCGCCGGCCACAGGGGCGCGATTAGCGAGACTACGCCCCGATAATCTCGTAGTTTGTTTACTACTTGGCACATTAGAGACGCGTCTGGCGGCGGAAACAGATAAATGGAACTCCACCTGTTCCAGTCTGTCACCAGGGCGTCTGGCCCACCTGCCGGCGCTATCGTCCGGCGGGTGAGGTACATTGGGAGTTTGTGAGTCTCCTCTGACGCAAACAGATCCACTTGTGGATGGTAAGGCTCCGCAATCATTTGGTCGAAAATGGTTTGCTTGAGCGCCCATTCTACTGTTGTGCTCTGTCTCCGAGACAGAGCGTCTGCCCAGACGTTTGCTACGCCTGGGAGATAAGATGCGTGAAGATGAATGTCCAGCCTGTTGGCTAGAATAAAAATCTCTTCTGACACGTTTAGCAACTGCCGAGATCTCGTTGACCCTTGTTTCTGAATACAGTGAACCGCATTCAGATTGTCCATTCTGAAGGCCACCGACTTGCCCCGCAAAGTAGAGCCGTGAGCCTGAAGGAAAAATAAGGGGACTAGTAATTCTTTGACATTGATGTGGGAGATTTCTAAATGGGACCAAAGCCCTTGAACCTGGTGCCCTTGGTTTGACTGAAAACCCCAACCTATCGTTCCTGACGCATCCGTGTCTACCCATACCGTCGGCGGAGGAGAGGTCCATGACATTACTGAGTGCAACATTTCCCTCTTCGCCCAGACTGCTAGTAAGTTGTGGATTAATTTTGGTATGGGCCATAATTTTTCCGCTGGCAATAGCGGAAAATATTTGTTGCCCTCCAATATTAAACGCTTTACTTTCAACCGGACCAACATTACAGTTAGTTGAATCCAGTTGAGAGAGCCGACCAGAGACTCCCAGATTCTCCGTGTCGTAGACAGACTGTGAAGGAACAGGAACAGTTTCCTGCGAAATCTGTTTCGATTGTCCACACTCTGACTCAGAGTGAGAGCAGCTGTGTCCCAAACCAGCCCTATCCACTGAACTACTCGTGAGGGAACAAGGTTTGACTTTACCAGATTTACCTTGAACCCTAGAGTTTTGACATGATTTAATGTTATGTTGACATGATTTTTGCATACTTGCTCCGTCTCTGCCACCACTAGCCAGTCGTCTAGGTACCACAAAATCCTGATCCCTTGTTTTAACAATGGCATCAGGGCTTGCCGGACTAATTTCGTGAATAAGCGAGGTGCCAGGTTCAATCCAAACGGCATCCTCTGAAAAACATAATTTTGATGCCTGATCCGTAAGGCCAGAAACCGTTGAAATCTTTTGTTTACCGAGACGTGGCAATACGCGTCTGTCAGGTCTAAAGAACACATCCATCCTCCCGGCGGAAGTGTTAGCCTGATTTGATGCACTGTCAACATCCTGAATGACACGTTGTGAATGTGAAGGTTCAGATAAGACAGGTCTACGACGGGTCTCATCTGAACACTGTCCCTTTTGGGTACCAGAAATAGCTTGGATGTGAAGACTGGGTAATTTGGAGGGACCGGGATGATGACATTCTTGGCGATTATTTCCTTGATCAGTGACTCCACCTCTAATGAAACTAGATTCGCCGTTGTCGGCTGACGTAAACGAGGTCGCCGGAGCCACTGCCAGGTGATGCCTTTGCGTGCCACCATCCTTGCCCAAGTGTTTAACAGCCATGCTTGGTGACACGTTCGGAACGACCAAGTTAGCAGACAAGGGTTCGCCGGCTGTACTACCCTCGGATCCACCCGCCTTGAGACCGGCCCCGGGAGTGAGAGAGAAATTAGTTTTTTGATGGTGGTGGAGGTGGTGGTGGTGGACGCTTAGCCGCCTGGCCGGCGTTGGCAGAAGACGGGCCCTGACCTGGTTTGTTATAGCCTCGTCCTTTCTGACCTGTAAACTTACCCTGTTTATACCTGTACTGACCTTGGGGGGAAGAGGATTTAGGTAGGTGAAAGGGCTTAGATCCCCCCGGCTGCGCTTTTGCGACTGGCTTGGGTTTGGGAAAGTTAAAGGCAGGTTTCTTAGAAGGGGTGGGACTATGTTTAAAGGCCTGAGCCATATTAAAAACAGTTCTCCACACATCTGGGGACATTAAAGAGGGAGTTAGCACCGGTGACATAACCACCTGATTCGCAATTCGATCAGGAAGTTTCCTTACCAGGGACATCCGGAGATCTTGTCTCGCCCGTACCGCCTCAAGCAAGGCTGTGCGGATATCACCCAACGACTGAATCGACGTCTGAAGGAGCAAACGCCGAGATAGTTCAACCGATCTCCTGGCATCCGCGTCCGCGATTGCCTGAGTAGATCTTAGCATCGATTTCGCCACCTGGTGCGTCACAATGTATTGGGAGAAAAGTCTATACGCTTTCCCCCGTAGCCTAAATTCCCGGTCTAGGTGAGTTGGGGAAAGTGTAGTGAAAGCGTCCTTGAGTTCACATAGATTGATTTTGGGGGCAGCTAAGAAAGCAAACAAAGCAGATGGGACTCCGCCAGCAGAACACACTGGCATAGAGAACCAAGAATGACTGTCCTGGGGAATTTGGTGGGAAGATTTCGAGGTGAAGGTGGTCGCAAAGTTCTGAGCCTCTGTCTTCCATTCCACCCAAGGTCCCGGGCCCAACTGCCCTACCTTCAACACTGGATTAGCGGCTGTGTCTGTGACAGTTTACAAATCTAATTCTGGAGTGAGAGCTGACAGTGTTTTTATATCATTAAAACCATCATGCTTGGACCAGTCAGAAAACAGTTTTGAAGCTGAGACAGGGGGCAGGGCAGGTGTAGCAGTATATGCAAAATAGTCCTGGTGATAATAGTTAGGAATGGCCTTAACATTAACATCTAGTACATTACCCAAATTATCCAAGGCTCGTAACTTTTTAGATTTATTGCCTTGGATTACCCACTCTCGTGGCACTGGAAGTTCCCCTGACAAGGTTGGCTGTGCGATCTCTGGTTTAGTGGGGATCAATTGTACCCATGACTCGTCGGGACCGTATAATAGGGGCATCGCTACCTTTCTTTGTAACGGGAAGAAATTGTACTTTCCCTTTTGGTATATGTTGTAAGGTTTGACTTAACTGTAAGACTTTTCCCCTTCATTCACTCTTCCCTATATTTAAGGGAAATGTATCGTTTAAGAAGGGTTAAGTAACCCTTGTCTATGTAAAGAGGGAATTAGCCTAGATCAGAACTAATATTCTCAAATCTATCTAAAATACTTTCGAGCCTAATTTATCCTTTTCACCCCTTCTGTTATTCCCTGTAAAAATCCTTCCTTTTCGAATTTAGAGTAATGCCCCCTTGTGTAAAAAGACCGCCAATTCCTACCCAAGCGACGCCACCCTTTGTGGTCACCCTCCCCTTTTTTGGCGGGATCCCTGGCACTGGCCCTCGGCCCCTCACTGTCGTGACCCCAGGCCTACGAGAGAGACACCTACCCACCCCCTAGTCTCTGTCATCATTCCCCGCTTCTTCTCCGGACTTAGGCTTCCTTTCCCTCCATTCAGAGGTTCGTAATTAAGGTTGATAGTGTTATAAGGTATTGCTTATTCAGTTAAGTAAGTACTAGGTGTGTAATGTAGGAGGTATTGCTCTGATTGACAAATTCGTGAACTCGAGCCTACCATCGGGTTGGTCGACATGCACCCCCTCGCCTGCCAAGTGCCTACAACCATACAAATTCCCCCATTATCATTGTGTTCAGTAAAACTTAGTCTGGGCACCTTTGCTAACTGTTTTTCTGATATTTTAGACTTTGTTATTCCAAATTAACGTCAACTTAACTTCGTGTGTAATAATTTCAGTCAGAGGGACGCCATTTGATGGCCTTCCAATTCTTGTGTTTTTCCATAATTCCCGACCAAACTTAGGCTAGCCTATTTTGCTAGTTTGTCTTTCACCGTTTTACATAATCCTGAGGTAGTGCGAGAACACCAGTTAAGAGTAGAATTGAGGACGAAGTTGATTAAAATGCTTTTGAAGCTTGACCGCCATTTTAGGATTTAGATCATCTCGCATTTCGGAGAGACGACCAGGTTGAGTAAATTACTAATGTAGCAGTTGTATTGTATGTTTAGAACTTGTTCATTACTTTGAGTTTATAAAACCATGCATTTTGGTAAATATGGTTGTATTTTAACGTGTAAATCAGGAAAGGACATTCGTTTGAGATCGTGTCCTTGAGTTTTGTTTACCTTTCGTGTCTCCGACGTTCCAAAGTTAGTCATCGCATCAGCCCTAGGAACCTACATCAGAACAAGGTTTTCGATTGCCGTACGGTGTGGACGTCCGCTCCTCGTCGGTCGCCCTTTGTCCACTTGCGGAATAAGACTATGTTCCGTTGCCCGTTTGTGTGTGCGGTGTTGTGAACTGTGTATGGTGGGCAGGAGGTGGTCTAGCCGTCGAGTGCGTCCACGGCCGATCGACAAACAAGACTTTGTTTACCGCCATTTTGGTGGCAGTCCTGACGGAACCGGCGCTGTGATGCCGGCTGGTGCCGAGTCGCTGGTGATGGAGTCCTCTCCGCTCTCCACGAAGCGCGACCGGACGTCCAGTGACCCCACTGATGGCGCTGGGGGCCCTGGTCTCGGCAGGAAACGCCTTCATCCTGGTTCGCCCTCTCTTGGTCCCGGCACTGATGTGGACTCTGACTTGCCGGCTGATGGTGAGGGTGGTGGGATCCATGCCGCCCATGTGGCAGGTGGTCGGGTGGTCCACTACCTCTTCCAGGAGAAGCAACGCCGTCCGGTGTTTAGTCGCCCGGCGGCAGTGACGAAGGCCATCAATGAGGCCCCTTTTGGCAAGTATGCGGTTGAGGGAGAAGTGAGGGTTCCTGGGACGGGCTTGTCGGTGTGTGTGGGGCTACCGTGGAGCTGTCTCTCCTCCCTTCCCATGCCCCCGGAGAAGATGGTGAAGTTGGGCGACTGGGATGTCACCTGTAAGGTTTCTGCTTCGCCGGCTAGTGGCCAGTATGTGTACGGTAAGGTTGGTCCTGTAGAGCCTTCCATCCCGGAGAGTGACCTCTTGCAGTCCTTGAAGGTTCTGGGGTCTACGCCGGCTGAACTGCTGGAGGTGCAACGGATGCTGACTCGGACTCGGACTCTTGGTTCCATCGCTCAAATGCCGCCTCCGCTTCTTGGGTTCTGAGCTACCGGACAGAGTGGCCATTGGGCATGTCAGTTTCCGGGTGGAGAGGTATACCTTCCCCCTCCTCCGGTGTTACAACTGTCATCACTTCTCCCATGGGGTCGCGTCCTGCAGGAACAAGGTCAGGTGTGCTACTTGTGGTGGGTTTCATCCGGCGAAGGCTAATGGGACGACGTGCCTTAACGAGGAGAGCTGTTTCTTTTGTGGTGGGCGGCACCGGGTGACGTCGGGGGACTGCAGTGTTCTACAGGCGGCCCGGGACCTGCATACTTCCTATCGTGGTGGCAGCCTAGGATTGGAAGAGATGAATGGGAAGCTTAGAGACCTCAACCCTCGGCGTGGGTTCCGGGTGGCCCCCCCCCCTCCGTCTGCCCCGTATCTGGTGGAGGCCCGGCGGTTGCCTACGGGGTTGGAGCATGCAGCTGTTCGTAATCGCTTTGACGTTTTGGAGGATGAATTGGCCTCGGACGGGGTGCTGCCGGCTGAGGGGCTTCAAGAACTGGGGGTCACTCTTCGGCCCCTGTCCCCGGCTGCGGTGGTGATTCATAGCGCTCAGTCACCTGGTCCCCGTCTCCAACGCTCTCCCCGCGCTTGTCGTGGTGGCCGCCCTGTCCCCTGCCAGCCTCCCGTCCCGGACCGTCCCCCTGTTGGTGCCGCTCTCCGGTCTCAGCCACCCGCCAGTGCTGTCCCTGTGGATGACCCCCCTGAGTCGGCCCACGCCGGACCGCCCTCCTGCCCCTTGTCCTATGCCGCCTGTGCCGCCCCTCGCCCTGCCGTTCCTCCTCGTCCTTCTGCTACTGGTGACTCCTTCCGTCGACTGCTTCTGGACGCCTTGGATTGGCTTGATAAGGGCACCTCCCTTCGTGACATTGCTATGGCCCTCGTTCCTCGGATGCTTGGGCTTTGGTTGGCAGCCTGAGGTCTGCTCGCTCCTGGCATAGTGTTTTTCAGTGTTTTATGTTGTGGTGTTCTAGTGAGTCACTTGTCATTCGCCCGCGGGGCACTTCCATTAACAACCTTGTTTTGTGGCCAGTGTTTTTTACTTTTAGCCCGCCGGGCCTTAACTCTCTTTTGTTGTGTGGCCAGTGGAAGCGAGGTAGGGCTGTAGCAGGTGGTCGTCCCACCTGAGGTGCCCTTAAAGTGAACAAGAACAAGAACATCAGAACAACAAACAAAATCACAAGCATATAAAATTACCATCCAACTGAATCTGTACTATACCACCACTGATCATCATCATCATCATCATCTCTGACCTCACCCTCACCTTGACTTAAATCACACAGTACACATAGAGCAGTACTATACTGTATCACCACTGATCATCATCATCTCTGACCTCACCCTCACCTTGACTTGAATCACACAGTACACATAGAGCAGTACTGTACTGTACTACAACTGATCATCATCATCATCTCTGACCTCACCCTCACCTAGACTTAAATCACCCTGACCTCAAAAGACAACGACAAACTTACCCCCCATATACAGTACAGTAGTATAAAATCCACCTTTACTATCTCTCCTAACCCCTATTATACTAACAATTGTACTTTTCACCCCTCCTAAAACGCCTGTGCAGTAATCTGGAGACACCACAACCCTCCAAGCAAACTGCACATTTAAACAATAAGAAGAAGAAGAAGGCCTATTCAGATAAGTATTTATAACTAACGTCTCCTAGGCCTGGTTATTGTTCATTTTAAATGTTTTTACTGGGTTATAGTGTAAAGAGTTACTTGTTATCTTGATTTAGAGGTCCTCATTTCCTAACCCCAGTACCGTCAAATTTCGGACCCCCCTTGGGTCGGGTTTATATCAGATGATTATTTGTTCTTACCTATTGTTACTTAAAGTTAACTTGTGAAAAGGCCGTTTAGGTATGGGTACTTGCTGAATTATTATGGTAGGTTATATGATTTTACATTTTTAATTAGGATACCTAACTTTCACCTAATTGGAAGTACAGTAGGCTATTATTAATTATTGTGCATTTAGAGTGTATTATGAATATTGATTGCTATGATATAATTATGTTTGACATGGTCTAATGAACAGAGTTGCCTTGCAAGGGATGGAACGCTGTAGTGAGATTCTGGGCAGCTGATTTCAGGGGATAAGTTACTCGAGTTACAGTAGAAATAACGTTTAGCTTTGTTTGAGCCTTGTATAGCACCCTCCGCATTGAGCAGTCCACCCTGTTAAGTTTGACCATGACAATTACCTTTGATTTATGCCATTATTGTATTGATTTGACTCCATAGATATTCTGTGTAATTATGTATTCCCAATTGTGTGTAGAGTACTGCTGAGTAACATATGTACCTGTACTTAATGAGAGGATCTTTGGATGCCTTAAGAGATTATTTCGGTACAGTACTGTAATGTCATAATTTGATCTGTCATTGTATTTCTGTACTTATATTAGCTCATCTATTTTTATACATTAATAGGAATCCATGTATTTTTATATGTTTATATTAGCCTATATTTTTTATATGTATTTGTTTTAGTATTACTGTGTACCGTAATTAGGATATTGATTAACCCCATTATTAAGGGTTAGCTATATGTCAACCGTGGGTTAAGAATGTATTCGACTTACCAGGGAACCAGTTTGGGACGGAGTCGATGTGATGCTGAATTGCTGATGGCGGAGAATCGGAGATTCACCCCTCCCATTGGCTGAGTGCAGGATGCTGAACTCGTGTACTGTACGAGGGTTCAAGGACCGCAGGAAGACGTATGATTACCCCCTATACCCCAGGATACGGTAGGCCGAAGGACCTACAGGCAAGCCTGGCCGATACCGGTATCTAGCGGAATTGGGATGTATAATACTGAGAGGAATGGGGTGGATACAGACAGCAATATTCGAGTCCTACTCCTAGGTTAAGAGACTGTCCCAGTACGGTAATGGATTGGTCCCAGGTTAATGGTATAGAGATAATTAGATACGGACCATACGGTATCAATGTTAAGAGTTGTAAACGGTAAAATGTTCCTTATATTAATATCAAGCTTAAGATTACTGCAATATGTTTGTATTTAGTAGCAGTCTCTACGTTTCCAACGTAGGGCTTATGATCTCAGCCGCTACCACAGCGGGCCGATTTATCGGTACTCACGCGAAGTAACCAAATAATCTCTAGAGTTGCACCTCAATTCACTACTAGGCACGTTGTACACACTCCGAGACGACTAAGAAGGAAGAGAAAGCGAAGGAGAGAAAGAATTGTTATAGTTACCCATTTAATCTAGCTGCTCTCCTCTAAGCCATGCTCCATGTTCTATGAGCCTGCGCCAGGACCTGCCAAAGTATCAGTCACTTCGCGCCCACCGTCGACGTCACACGCCTTTTTTTGTCTGTGCTTCGCGAGTGCCTGCTTTGCATCCCCTTCGCTTCAACTTTTAGTGAGTGTGAGCCTTTTCAGACTGTTGAGGTTTTAGAAGGATGTTCAGTGATGTAGGCAGCACGCTTTATGGCGTGTTTATGGGTGTGCGCGTAGTGCTGGAGACGTGTTTATTTATTTGTTTTCTTCGGGGTGGTTTGTCCTCAACGCCGCATAGCGGTCGTTGTGTATCTATTCTACCCTCGCTTTTCGGGTTCATGTTCACTTTAACTACCCTTAATGTACTTGGGGGGGGGGGGAGGGGGGGGGAGATGCTTCCCGCAGGATGCATTATTGTTTCTTTCCCTTGTGACTTTTTGTTTTATTGTTTTTTCATATGACTACGTGTCGATGTTTTACAAGACTTGAGCATGAAGTTTCTCTGGATTCTGCTTTGTGTGAGCATAGGCCACATAGCCTTTATTCTCTCACAAACATGCTGCTTTGGTCTCAACTGACCTATAGCCCTTCTGACTTGTTTATTAAACTTGTCCATAGTTGGTGGTCTTGTATTTCGTTCGCATGGTTCATGCTTTTGTCAGTTCCTTTTTGTTTCCCCGGGCCTACTTGACTCGTGGATACGTGGTTCTGGTGAAAATGTCGGTCAAGCCCTAGGCTATCCTTCTTTTATTTTCTTAATTTAACGTAATTGTGGGGCTTCTCGGGCAGTGTTTAGCTTTGTTACTAGGTTTTTTCACTTAGGGATTGATGCTGCCCTAGTCTTTTCTCTTTTATGTGAATTGTGTAACTAGGCTAGGCCTGTGTTTTTTACCTTGAGCTGACCGCCGTCGGATTGGGCCACATAGTCCTGTCCTTCTGTTTTCCTCCTTTCTCTACTGACTTGCTGGTTGGTCTTCTACGCTCTTGTTAAAATTCTCATTAATTGTGTGTTTAAGCTAATCGGTTTTTGCCTTGAGCTGCGCGCCGTTGGAATGATCCACACAGGTCCTTTCCTTCTGCCTTCCTTTTGTCTCCACTGACTGGGAAGTCTCGGTCTCGTAGCTCTCGGTTAAATTCTCGTTTTTCTTACAGTACATGTTTCTGTTCTTCCCCTGCCTGTGGTTACTTGATCACTAAAAAGGGGGGGTGGGGATGTCTGGAAACTGTACGCGATAGGGGCCCCGCTCACAGGGAGGATATGCTTGGACAAGTTGACTCGATTTTCGTGTTTACTCACGTTTTTTCGCCACACAGGCAGGGGTCTTCTGGACCCAGATTCACTAACGGTCGTAGCGTGCGATGTCGTACAGCAACCTACGATCGTTCCTAAGGGAGTGCGGAAGGTGTATTCACGAACGCATCGTTGAGCTCCCTTACGGCTCCCTTTCGGTTATTTTCACCGAGGCTTCTCTTGACCAATCAGGCGCTTGGCCTTTGTAAATAAACAATATGTCACCCATATGACCGAAGCGCCAAGAAGAACCTAATATACTTTAATTTATGAGCTTGTCATTGTTTAGCATGGCTAATTCGATCCACCACAGCCAGCAGGAAGAAGAATAGAGCATCTTGTGAATTGATGATAAGAAATTAGCCTAGCTAGGCTACAGGGAAGTCTGTTAGTGGCCCAAGTTAAAGGATTTTCGACGGATTGATCATTGATAATCATATGTTAGGCTAGTTGGGAGTGTATTATTTATACCTTAACCACAGTATATTGTTCTACTTTACCATGTCTACACCTAGACAGGGCGAGCCAAACCAAAATGCCAGACTTTACTATGTCTATGCCTACACAGGCAGTTCTAGCCAAGCCAAAATGCCAGACTTAGCCTAGGCCTAATATTTCAAAATAGGCCTAGGGTATTTTTTTTGTATTCACAACACCTCAAGGCCTATCTACCTTTTCAAAATAGGCCTAGCATAGGCCTCCTCAATCTATTATCCAACAGTTGGCCATGGGAAATAATGATAGGTTGAGGGGGGCTTTGTCCCCCTCACCTCCCATGACTTATTGCCATCATCAAATATATTACCAGCATGGGACTAATAACAGCTAGTTAACAATAAGGACAGTACGCCTGCAACCACCATCTTAACCTGCTAGGCTTCTACTTTACCATGCTTAGGCTACACCAAGCTAGGCATTGCTAGCCTAACCAAAATACCATACGTAGGCCTAACTTTTCTAGCCTAAATAGCCCTAACTTTTTCAAAATAAACGTAGGTTATATCCTAGGCTAGGCTAAACAAAAATATTCACAACACCATATAGGCTAGCCTATTATTTGTTGTTTAGACTATGCCTAGGGTAATTCATTTCATAATGTTTTTCCTGTGATAATTTCAAATTTGTTGAGGAAATAGGCTACCCTAATCAAACCCAGCTAGGCATTGCTAGCCTAACCAAAATACCATACATAGGCCTAACTTGTCTAGCCTAAATAGCCCTAACTTTTCAAAATAAACCTAGGTTATAGCCTAGGCTAGGCTAAACAAAATTATTCACACAGCGTTTATTATTTATTCATTTTTTAGGCTAGGCCTAGGGTAATTCTTTTCATAATTTTGTTCCTGTGATACTTTCAAATTTGTTGAGGAATAGGCTACCCTAATCTAACTCAGAGGTGGTGGGGAGTTGGAATAAAACATTTCCGCAATAAATGAGGATTAAAATCTACTAATGGTAGGCTACGTGTTGTCGCAGCACATGCATTTCTGCATCAATTAACCCGGCAAGCGCGATAGGCCTCACGGAAGGCTTCCTATAGGGAACGCGATAGGCCTCACGGAAGCAGGACCATAAAAAAAGCCTTCCATAAAAAAAAAGGGCCTATCAAAACAAAGGAATTTGTCTCTAGGTGAGATAATTCCCCTCCAGTACTCATCCATGTAAATCTCACCCACCCCCTCCCTTCCTTCCCCACCTTATTCCCCCCTCCCTCCCCACCTCAATTATCACCTATTTTTCCTCTTATTATCATCATTTATCGGTTATTTTTTCTCTCCCGCGATAATGTAGCACAAGTGGGTTGCATAAAAGATCGTTATGCAAACACCAGACACCGGCACACACCGCCCCGCTCTTCTCAGTTGACTCCCAGACAGCGAGAGGGGAGGGCTGCCTGTCTCTCTCTCTCTCTCGCCTGAGATTATGACCGGGTGGCCAATATCTTCGTTTTTCACCACCCAAATGCTTTTCCCACTTATTTTAGCACTCTTGAAGGTTCATATATACATCATATATGTAAAATAAAAGCATACCGAAAACAAATAATGGTTTATATTGTAAATATAACGAATTCTGTCAGAATCCAGGGCTAGAAATGCACAAATAACTACCCTAGCACCTACTGTCATATCGCGCTTGTCAGGTTAACCTTGACTAGGTCTAGGCTGGCATATGTAGGCTATTCATAGCTTAATTCGGCCTGTCATAACACATTAAGGATACAAATGTATTCATACTTTGTATTAAATGCATTAATGGTGTTATAAACACAAGTTAACAATCATATTGCGCTATTATTGCCTCAATAATGACTTAGTGTGTCATAAAGAGCTATACTGCAGACGAATTTGTTATGGTCGCGGGTTGTGTTATCGATATTTGTGTACCTATATCCGGGTCAAATTCATGTAAGGGTGGTCTGGACCACCCTTTGCGAAAGGGGATTTTAGGGGCTTCCTACGATCAAAGATGGCCGCTACGACGCTTCGTGAATACCAGCGTTGAGACGTAAGGGAACGGTAAGGGAGTTTTCGGATCGTACGACCGTTAGTGAATCTGGGTCCTGGTGTCCTCAGCTCCTTCATCTTTTTAAATCCGCCCTAGAAGCGCCTTTATCTTTTTGATGTGCCCTGTGCCTTGTCAAGGCCTAGGCCACATAGCTTTTCACTTGACTTGGTTTATGCGCCCTGTTCTGCCCCCCTCTTCATGTACCTGGACAGGGCTTTTTGGACAACGGCTGATTGGCTGTTTTCCTATCCCTTATGTCCTGTTCCTTGTGTCCTCCTTCTGTACCTGGTTCCCGCCCTACGGGCGTCCTCCTTGTATACTGGGAGGACCCAAAGACCACCTGAAAAGTCCTAGGACTCGACCCAAAGTGGCGATGTCCTGTGTGTTTTGGATTCCCTCCCCGCCCCTATTTACACTTATAGGGTACTGTTGGGTTGCTCACACTTGACCTTTTCCTTCCAGCTGGTGCCCGCTCTACTGCCGGCTGTCCCTCCGCCGCCGCCACTTCGCCACCTCCTCCGCTCTCACAGAGGGTTCTCAGGTATTTCGGATGGGACAACTTTCCCCAAACTTTGGTTTGGACCTGTTCCCAGGGTTGGGCCTCGCTAAGGGGCTTGTCCCAGCCCTGGTGTTGAGGGTCTCCGGTGTGGGTGGTGTTTATTTGACTTTCCTGATATACTTGCTACTTAGCTTCTTACTGGATCTTGTCTTCCTGAGTATTACATGCTGATTTGGCTATACTGCCTCATATTGCCTGTCTCACCTCCACTGGTGGGTAATGCTTCCCCCATTTTTCAGTGCTGTGATGCCGGCTCCTCCCTGCTCTCGGCCGACATGTCATGCCCTATACCTTGTCAAGGCTTAGGCCACATAGCTTTTTCGCTTGCCTTGGTTTTCGGCGCCCTGTTCTGCCACCTTTTTTCATTGTACCTGGACAGGACTCCTTGGACGACAGCTGCTTGGCTGTTTCCTCTTCCTTGTGTCCTCCTTCGGTACCTAGTTTCCGCCCTACAGGTGCCTCCTAGTATACTAGGTGGCCCCCAGGACCTCATGAAAAGTCCTAGGACTCGACCCAAAGTGGCGATTGTCCTGTGTGTATTGGATTCCCTCCCCTTCCCTATTTCCTCTAATAGGGTTCTGTTGGGTTGCTCACACTTGACCTTTTTCCTTCCTGCTGGTGCCCGCTCTCCTGCCGGCGAGACCTTCACCGCTTCGCCCCCTCCTCCCTCCGCTCTCCCGGAGGGTTCTCAGGTATTTTGGGTGGGGTCTTTTTTCCCCAAAGGACTTGGACCTGTTTACCAGGGTTGGGTCTTGCCAAATGGGCTTGTCCCAGCCCTGGTGGTTGTGGTCTACTGTGTGGGTGTCTTTTAATTGACTTTCCTTGCTACTTGGCGTCTTCCTGGATATTGTCTTACTTGGGTTTCAACTGCTATTTTGGCTCTACTGCCTCATACTTTTCCCCTGTCTCACCTCCACTGGTGTGTGACGCTCCCCCCCATTTTTCGGTGCCGTACTGACGGCTCCTCCCTGCTTCCGCCTGACATGCTTTCGGTCGTGGGTGCTGCCTCCGCACGGCCTGCTACGCCAAGGATGTCTATGACCCCCGCCGATGTGAAGTTTGTCTCTCCGCCCTTCACCTCCTGGACGCACCCTGCTTCGGAGGAAGGCCGACGGGCCTAGATCGCCTCACAAGCGAGGATCTCCTGGTGTCCTCTGGCTCTTCATCTTTTATAGAATTCCGCTATACAAGCAAATTTTCTACTTTTTGATGTACCCTGTTTATCTGTGTCTGAGAATCGGCCACATCGCCTTTTTTCTCGGTTATTGATGGAGTTGGTGCCCTGTCTCAGTTTAAATGTACATATGGTCCTGGATATGGCTACTTAGCTGATTTCCTATCCTCTGTGTCCTCCTGTGCTTCGTTTCCGCCCTACAGACGGCCTTCTAGTGTACTAGGTGGAGTCAGGGACCTGTTGCCTAGACCCAGGACTCTGCTCGCGTGGCGATTGTCCTGTGTGTCTTGGATTCCCCCTCCTATTTGTACCACTTAGGTGTCGGGTAGCTCACACTTGACTTTTTACTGCCAGGGGGGTTCGGCCTTGACTCCGCGTTGTGTTTCCACACGTTTTCCGCCAAACAGGCAGGGTATCATCTGCCTCTTCCTCTTTCTCTAGAACCTCGCTCCACAGGTGGGTTTTATAGTCTTGGATGTACCCTGTGCCCTGTATCTGTCACCAGGAATCGGCCACGTGTCTTTTTCCTCTGGTTCTTTATGCCCTTTGCATTCATATGCACTCAGGGACCGACTGCTTCGCTGGGTTTCCCCCTTGATGTGTCCTCTGTTAATTTCCTTCTGTGCCTCGAATCCGCTCCACAGTTGGCCTCTTGCTCCTAGATCGCCACAGAGCCTCGCTGACAGGTCCCAGGCCTCCGCTCACGTGGCGTTGGTCCTGTGTGTATTGGATTCCCTCCTTTCTTCATTGACCTTTTACCGTCCATCCCCACCGTGGCCTCCGCTTTTGAGTCTGGCCAGCTGCTCCGCTCCTCGGACTTCACTGGGTTCTTCAGCCCTACGTTGCATTCGCTTTTCCTGCCCGGTCCAGGACGTTCGCCACCCATTGCCGTCGACTGGTTCGGGTGGTTTCTCTGCTCGTCAGCCCCTGCCGACGTCCACAGCCACCTCCTCCTGCCGGCCCTTTTAAGTCCGGGACTGACGTTCCTGGGGGTGGCTTGGCAGGAGGCTTTCTTGCTTGTGCTCAGCGACACATGTTCCGCACAATGGGAGGTCGTGGCGAAGCCCTCGTCGTCCTCCTCCAACCATGCGAGTGGTGGTCCGTCGCCGGCAAGGAGCCCTGGGGCTTGGGCTATGGGACGGGCCACGGGGGGCGTTGTATACGCTCCTCCCGTGGCCGGTCGTACCCGGTTTGCCGTTCCGTCCTGTGGGTGGACTATGCTGGCAAGTTCCGGGACCCTCGTCCTCCGCTGCCTTGCTCGGACGGGAGGGGGACAAGCCGGGGCGTGAGGCCCGCTCTCCGTTTTCGTCAGGACGGCCAGGTGGACGGGGGTTTGGCCATGGTAGTTCCTTTCTCCATGACAACTTAAGGGAGGCTATGCTCCGCACACCGGGTAGCTCCTCCTGGCCCATACCCTCTCCCCTCAACCGGCCGTCTCATCGACTTGGTGGTGGGCCTGACGCAAAGTGCCTGCACCGGCTTCTCCCGCCCCCACTTCCTGCGCTAGCCACGCCGGTCGTGGGCACGACGGGGTATAGTAGGGTCTGGCCTGGAGGTGGAGGTCTCAACCTCCTCTCGGGCGCCCTCCCCATCATCGACGCAGTGTCTCAGGAGGTGGCCCAGGTACTCCGGTCCATGTATGGTGGTGGTGCCGTCGCGATAACATCTCCACACGTTGTGTCCTGGACACACTCGCTGTAGTCGTCCGTGTCACGGGCCTGGGGTTCACCATCGCTATTTCACATGGCGGTCCTCCCACCTTCACACTGGGGGCCATGGAACCTCCACTGTGCTCCTGTTCCCCCGGGTTGGGTGTCCACGTCCACACTTGTCGTGTTCTGCCCGTTCTCATTCATGAACGTGTTCTGGGTGTTTTCCCGGCTGGGATCTTTACCTTGGGCGGCACTGACCGTGCCTTTAGGCCAGCTCGGACTCTACTACCTTGTTCTACTGGTCCCCTAACACTTCCCTGTATCGCCCCCCCCTTTACTGGCTGTGGCCGGTACCGCGCTTGCTACATATGAGACTATCACACTGGGTCGCTCGGAGCTCGCTCGCGGCAGCAGTGCCCTGGCCTGCTCCTCCGGCGGCCATCTGGATAGCCACAGATGCGTCGTGTGAGGGGGGTGGGGCTCCCGATCTAACATGGATCTTCGCCACCGCGGCGAGTGGTCAGGGCTCTTCGCTTTTGCGTCCGGGCCTTGATCCTGTTGGTACCATTCTTCTTCCTGCGGGTTCGCTGTCTTGCCCTGGCGGGCTTGTCGGTGGCCTTTCGGTTGGTCTTATCCGCTGATGCCTTCGGCACGGACTGGAGTGGGTGACAGTCGGTGTCTACATTGCCTCCGCCCGTCGCACTCCTCATGTGCTACGTACTCCACGGGCTGGGATTTTTCTGGCGCGGGGTTTGGTTGGTCGCGCCCACGTGGCCGGCCCGTGCTTGGTACGCTCCGCTATACATACGTGTACTGGGTTCCCGTCATTTGTACCGGCTCAGACGGGTTGCTTTTCGGTAGTTGGGGTGTACTGTAGGACAATCAGGTCCCACCTCACCACTGCCCCGCCCAGTCATCACTGTGGATGTTGTTGGTGTGGTGCTAACCGTGCCTCAGCACGACTCGCCGGAGTCCCCCCCCCGCTGCACTTGCTCCTGCAGTCTCGGTTACCACACCAGCCTTACCAGTGTTCCAAAGAGACTGCACCTTCACAAGACTCTCCTGTCGGTTAGACAATTGGCCTATGGAACACTAAAGTCCTGCCCCACCGCTGCTCCAACGTGTAAACTCTGTTGCCGCCGCAAGTGTGTTGCCAAACGGCTGAAGCACTGGTGTCCGTGTTCCGTTCCCCTCCCTGTCTCCGGCTTCCTCTTGGGCCGGATTGGGGCCCTAGGGACCTTGTTGGCATTTGTGTCGTAAATGTTTGTGTGGCTGGGTGGTTGCCGCCTTTTGACCTCGGCTTGGCTGATATGCTTCATCGGCGCTGGCTGATGTCTCCGTGGAGGGCTTCAGTCATCTTGGATTGGGTTCCCTAACTGGCTCCGTGACGCTGGATAGTGAGCACACAGCTCCCTCGGTTGCGTTTGTGTTCCGTTCCCTTCATCACTGGTTTGGGACACTCGCCGGCATGTACGGTCCTACATCTTTCGAGGCCCCCTGCCCGCTCTTGGGGTCCTCTTGGAGGCCTTGACGGGGCTGGTGCTCCCTCACAAGGGGTGTCACCTTTCTGAAGACCTGTTTTAGGCTCCGTCCGGCTCCAAACCATAGCCAGGGCCCCTTCCCTCGGGTTCGTCACTTTGACCCCTTCTGTTCGTTTTGTAGACTCGTATGGAACTTCTGCTATGCCAGATTCACGCCCTGTTGCTTCTGATTATGTGTGTGCCACTGTGCCGGGACGGGCTTCGGTGTGCACATACCTCTCCATGCCCACGGCCAGGCTTCATATGCCTTGGGTCGCGTTCCATCAACGTGTTCCCTGCTTCGTCATCCATCCTGCTGTCTTCGTCCCATACTGTATTTTCTTCCTTTCCCTGACAAAGGGGGGGGGGGGGGGAGGTCTTTTTTGTATGCTTGTACAAAGCCTTTCTTTCAATACATGTCTGTTTGGTATATGGAGGATGTCGCTCTTACGGTTTTTACATTATGACTACACTGTCTACGGGTTTTACCTTGGTATGCTTATGCCGCATACCCATGTCTTGTACATGACGAATGTCGGATGATGTCGTCAGCCGGCTATACCGTGCCATTTTGTTTTGTAAACACTTAACACCTGCCTTCACTTACGGTTTTCGCTCTTACACTTTTTCCGTTCTGACTCCACTGTCTCCGGGTTCTGTGTTGGTATACTTATGCCTCCTACCCGTGTCATGTACCTCCAGAGTGTCGTCTGATGGCGTCCGCCTGCTCTGCCGTGCCTTGTGTTTTTGTGAATACTTTCCACTTGGCTTCACTTTAGGATTTCGCTCTTCCAGTTTTTACTTTCTGACTCAACTGTCTACGGGTTTTGTGTTGGTCGCTTCTGCCTCCTACCCATGTCGTGTAACTACAGAGTGTCATGTGGTGACGTCCACCGTCTCCTGTGTCTCTTCCTCCCGTACTGTATTTTCTTCCTTTCCCTACAACAGGGGGGGGGGGGGGTTTATATGCTTGTACAAAGACTTTCTCTTTCAATACTTGTCTGAACAGTACTGTCTGTTTAGTGTTACGGATGTACCTCTTCAGGTTTATTACATTTGGACTATACTGTCTACGGGTTTTTTGTATTGGTATGCCTATGCCTCATACCCATGTCTTGTACATAAGAGTGTCTTCGGAGGTCATCCACATGCTGTGCCGTGCTGTTTGTTATTGTACTACTTTACAATTGACTTCACCTTTCCCATGTTGGTGTGCCATTCCAAGGTCGACATGACCTCTTCCTTTACCTGCCTGTGCATTTTAGACCCTAGACTGATACACTTGTAACATGTACTTTCTTAATATGCACCGTACTGTTACGCTCTTTTTCCTATAAACTGATTTGTTTATTTGTGTCTTTTCTTGGTCATCTACTTTTGCTAAGGCTTGGGGTTTTTAAGGTTTCTTGGATGTCCGCCTCCAATTTGGGATTCAAGCCCTACGTTGGAAACGTAGAGACTGCTACTAAATTGGGAGGTTTGACGACCTCCCTTATAACCAAATAAGGAAAACCTCTTATTTGGTAGCAGTCTCGGAGTATCCAACGACAGAGTATCCCGCCCTCATGCCGATCCCCTGCCCATCCAATCTACACTGATTACTTGATACTTTGGCAGGTCCTGGCGCAGGCTCATAGAACATGGAGCATGGCTTAGAGGAGAGCAGCTAGATTTAATGGGTAACTATAACAATTCTTTCTCTCCTTCGCTTTCTCTTCCTTCTTAGTCGTCTCGGAGTGTGTACAACGTGCCTAGTAGTGAGTTGAGGTGCAACTCTAGAGATTATTTGGTTACTTCGCGTGAGTACCGATAAATCGGCCCGCTGTGGTAGCGGCTGAGATCATAAGCCCTACGTTGGATACTCCGAGACTGCTACCAAATAAGAGGTTTTCCTTATTTGGTTATAAGGGAGGTCGTCAAACCTCCCAATCTATCCTCCCGCACCTATTTGGATCTAAATGTGTTGTCAGGATGGTAAATCGGAGCTGTCAGTATTAAATTGGTGTAAGAGTAGTACCAGTAGCCTAACCGAGAGTTAAAGTCTTGTCAGCCAACATTGAAGGTGAAGTTCTTGATTAGTCTTTGCTAGCCTCCGATTTATCCTACTGTCCTAATGTACCTGAATAATGAGCATGAGTCACGATTGCATAAAGAATAAGAAAACCATGGGGATGGCCAGTTCACCTGAAGGTGGGCGATCAAATAATTTGAATGAATTACCGTTCCCAAAATACATCCTTATGTGATATCTAGAAAGTAGAGAATATGCTAGGTCTCAGTGGGGTTTTTGTGGTTCTTTGGTCTTATCATCGTGTCGGAGTTGCAGCCTTTCCCCTTCCTCGAAGGATGTTGGATGTGGGTCAACCAAACAGGGTTGTCCTCTCGTTAATTAGAATGCAATAACGGGTTTGTCGTCATCTCTTCCTTTCTATCCTTGAGTACCTATTTTCCACCTTCGCAGCTTAATCCTTCTTTTTCTGTCTCTCCCTCTCTCTCTTGTTCGCAGCAGAAGAAGGGAAGTGAAGAAAAAGAGATGCCCCCCCCCCCCGTTACATCTTAACGGTGCTTTATCTAAAGGGGGCGGATTCACATCCGTTACCACCCTTACACTAGAAGTAGTCAGTGCCGCCGAAGCAGGCCTAGCGACCACAGATGGTGATATAGAGGGAGGGTGAGGAATCTTAGTTAAGGCAATGGAAGTAATCAGAGGCCGAACATTGGAACTTGTCATGGAAGCTCCCAGGTCCACTGTAGGAGTCTCCGGCTGTTGGCCACATTTTTTTGTTAGAGCATTAACCAATAAACCATCTATTTCTTCTGCCGTGACAAATTTAGTTGATGACGAACTCGGAGGTGAATCATTCCGATCCTGTGCGTCGTCTAAAACTGAACCCGACTCCTGCACCTCCATGTCAGAGATTATAGACACCTCGTCATTGTCATCTGGCTCACCGTGAGAGGATTCCGCCGAAGCCGGAATCCCGTCGTGTTGCCAAGTCAAGTCTGGAATGGATGATGGGATCGCCGCATCCCGGTGGACATCAGCCACTGCTTGTGTATCTTGAGCCAGAAGTGGGCTTTTAGTCCCTGGTCAAGAATACCGCCATACCCCCAGGCCTTGGCCTGCACTCCCTTGGGAGTCCGATACTCCCTCAATCATGGAGCCCCCACTCGACTCTGCTAGAGGACGATCACTGTCCACCGAACTCTCCAATTCTAAGGTTAGAATACTAATTGGTAAACTGTCTTTCGTTGCTGACACCACACTTGCCCCATTAGATTGGATACTAGATCTGTCGGGAGTAGAGGCATGAAGAGAGGCACTAGACTCCGGTGAACGCCGGGAGGCCTTTCGTTCATGCGAATCTTTCCTGGAAGATTTGTGGCTACGGTGCGACCTAGAACTGCCTTTGGACTTAACTGCCTTTGGACTTTGTAGACTTTTCACTATAGCTACTTGTGGACCCCTCTGCCTTGCTCTTCTTACTCGCCGGCGAAGAAGAGAGACTAGGCGGCTGTTGTCTAAGAGGTGACCTGGACCTGGATCTCGCCCGGGACGAGGAGGCTGCCACCGGGGGCGTAGGTTCTCGCGGTCTCTTAGATGTGCCTGGGGCTAGAGAAAGTGTAATACCCTGTCCAGTCTCTGCCGACTTTCGTACAGTTACTCTAGATGGACGTTTAGTAGGGGGGTGCTCAATTAGTAACTTATCCCAAAGAGTTACGTTATTGCATTGAAGTGACTTATGAGCCACTGTGGTAGTATAAGTGGTCATCTGCTGCCTAACCTCCCTTAAAGCGACCGCTGCGGTCTTATCATTGTCTTGCAAAACTTTATGGCTTAATTGAGAGCAGAAGGTACAGTTCCGCATAACCCACAGACTCCTTGAGCGGTCGAGACATTTAACACATTTAATGCAAAGGGTGTGTGCGAAGATAGGGATACCTGAACAGGAGGGCGTAATGCACAAAGCAAAAACAGGGCAAAGGTAGCCATGACAGAGACTGGTGGGAAACTTACTCCAGGTTCTCTATAGACCCGCCGGGACCCAGCTCTGGAAATGTTTTTTTTTTCCCAGGAATTAATGCTCATAAGGTTAACCCAACATGTTCGCACACAAGTGTTAAATAACCCGCCGGGTAACGAGACGCAATACTCAACGACTACAGCTCGCTACGCGGTGGGGTTCCTTAGTAAAGATTTTCAGAATATCTTAACCTGTCCAAAAGATTTATGAATACCCTCTGACATGATATAAAGACCAGCATGGCGTTTATAACTGACTTAGTCTTCCCGGTGGTGTTTGTTTCAAGATGTTATTGGAAAAAAAAACCTAAAAAGACGCCGGCCCCCGTATTATCTCGCAGATCAAAAACTGCGAAGCCTGACAAAAATACGAGATCTGGCTTCTCCCGAAGTGTTTTTTAGATCGCCGTATGTTTGAAGGCGGCGATACAAAACGTATCCCTCAATTGTCTGGTTAACTATACTGAATTGCAAATTCGTTATTCCCACCCTTCCAAGGAGCACCCGCCGGGTGTGAATTTAAGTTAAAAAAAAAAAAACGTTAACCCCAATTGTGCCCTAAATCGCTGTATGTTGAAGGCGGCGATACAAAATGCATCCCTCAATTGTCTGGTCAACTATACTGAATTTTACAAATTCGTTAATCACACCCTTCCAAGGTGCACCCGCCGGGTGTGATTTTTAAGTTTATGACGTTAACCCCAATTGTTCCTATCCCCACTTCTTTTCAAAAGATTGCCAGGGAGTAAAACCAAACAACAACAGCCTAGCTTTTTACTGGCTTTGCAAAACCGGGAAAAAACTACACACAACACATGTCCGCATGAACACTGTTAGATGGGTACAGCCATCCCGCCGGGATTCATAGGAAGCCTGACACAGGCTCCACTACAGAGACACAGTCCTGGAGAGCCTCAAACAACCACTCGCCGGGGAAAACAAGCCTGTTTTAAAACCACGCGTGGCTAAAACTCGGCAACCAGCCGGGTTTTTCACGGTGTAACCGAGAAAAAACCCGCCGGAAAAATCAACCCACCCCGTCCAGATTCCATCTGAATGCACCAAATAGACCGTGGAGTTAGCCAAAGCACAACTAACCCCGGGCCCACAAAATAGTCCGTGGAATTAGCCAATACACAACTAAACCAGGACACATAAATAGTCCGTGGAATTAGCCAATACACAACTAAACCAGGACACACATGACACAGTAGTACATATTTATAACATAAATCAATAACACTTGTACATGTGGCAAAGCTACGAGAGGCTGGCTAGGCCTAGGCAGACGGACATAAAGTAAACGTGTCGTAATATAAACAAAAAGCACTGAATTATATCACAACAGGAACCACCGTCAACACACCACTGTAGCATACACTTCCGGCAAAGGGAAGAACTGACTCGGGACCCAGAAAAAACTTCACTAAGTGAAGAAAAATACGCTGGGAACGTCAGCAAAAACAAGCTACCTCATCAGAAAGATAAAAGGAAGCAAAAATAACGCGTAATGAAAGTCGCCTGCATCACAAAGCTAGCTAACTGTGAAAAAGTTCACACATCCACAACAGGACCACGAGGGTACACCCGAAATAGATGCCCCAAAAACACGACCCAAAATACACTGCACTGCGGGCAACCCGCCCAGGACACTCCTGCTACGCATATCCTAACCTTACTCGATACATCCCGGAGTAAACAAATGAGAAAAAACTCACTAGGGACGCAACAAATGCGGAACCAGCGGAGCGTGGGGAGGCACGTCCGGGTCGGTTGAGCGCAGAGCAGAGAAGGAAGAATGATGCCTGAGTCAGCGTCTGGTCAAAGATCCACACAAGTACATCCACGATATTATGGAAAGCTTATTGAATAGTTATTCTTATTTTCTTTTTCTTTTTATTTTTTACGAAGTTTTTTCGTAGTGAGAACCCAATTTCATAATGACTGAACCATGAGTAAGGTTGCGTGCGCTCATGATGAAGGCTCCTCAAATTTTTTATGCTCTGCACGGTAGCTTCAAACTTCGGCGGATGAGTGTTTGAAGAGGGTGCCTTATGTAATAGGCATAATCGTCAATGATGGAGGGGCCACTAATAAATATAGTCCTACATACTTATCATTTGGGTCTGGCTTCCGCCAGTCC
Organism: Paralithodes platypus; assembly: GCA_032716605.1. NCBI lineage: Eukaryota > Metazoa > Arthropoda > Malacostraca > Decapoda > Lithodidae > Paralithodes > Paralithodes platypus. Next base: position 58,080,808 of record CM064498.1, on the reverse strand, counting down.
TTTAATTCAGGATCTGTCGTCTACTCTTGACTTGAATTATTGTTGATATATACCATACTTTTGCTCTTCTTCTTGGTGGGGTAATTGCTTCCACGTCTCTCACTTGGCCAAGGAATCATCGCATGCAGGATCCCCAGATGTAGTCATCACTCGTTATATTGTAAGCACTAAGCAGTAGCCTAAGCACTTTATGTCTCCTTGGAAGGCAAATTCAAACTGCGTATACGTGAATCAGGCTCAGAGTCAGGGAGCCTGCCAGATCAGTGTTGTCAAGTGGTCTATAAATTATTATCTTTCTACCTTAACCTAAATTATCACCAGAATTTTAAAAGTTTGGCAAATTTCCCCCAAAAAATTGCTTAAGAAATAGTTAGTAAATCCGAAAATATCGCCCACGAGACATATTTCGAAGAAGCTATATAGTATAGGCCTACATTCAGGTGTAAACTTGCTAAAATGGTGGTACTGTCTTTTCCACAGGTTTGAGGAAGTGAAGAACTGGTTTGAAGTCAATTCGATTCCGATGTTAAGTAGGCTATATATAACCGCGTTTTCCTTTACCACCACTATCTCCGATAGACTGGAAAAGGTGTCGTATTTCACCCTCAAGGGTGTTGTATTTCACCCTCAAGGGTGTCGAATATCAAACCATGTCAAACCTGCTCTTCCACAGGGTCCAAACTCAATCCGATTCAGACGTTATGAGTTTGATAAATGTGCTAAGACTTTTTGTTTATATCCATAATAAAGTAATCAATTTGGATGTGGTTAATATAAATGTACCTAGCCATATCCTCAGAATGTCCGAAAAAAGCGTCATAATCGTATGGAAGGGTGATAACCTATTAGACTTTGTATACATAGGCCTATACTCAAAAGTAAGCAATTATATTATATGCATACTGTTATGCCCTGATTTTATTCAGGTTTAACGATTGGTTAAGGTGAGTTCTTTCAAGACTGGGATATCTGAGTTCTTGCAAAGCTTAGTTTTCTGTTACCCCAAAGTCTGATAACCCACTCTCATTATAGTGGGGTGGCACAAAATGTACAAATTTTATGGGCCTGCCTTCAAAATGTATAGGCCTATATAATATAATTATACAACATTTTGCTTACTATTGTTAAACATGAATGTAAATATATATTACAAAATGACCACTACAAAGTAAAACAAAGAATATAATACAGATGAAACATCGTAATATAAAGCTGCGTTTTCTGTTACCCCAAAGTCTGATAACCCAATCTCATTATAGTGGGGTGGCACAAAATGAACAAGGGGCGATCCAGACTTTTAAATATATACATTATATGGACAACCTTTCCTGACTATTTTTAACAATGAAAGTAAATATGCATTGCAGAATAATTACTACAAAGCAAATACAGACAAAATAAAAGGGAAATAGCGTAATATACCAAATATCATGAGGTATGTCAGGGACTGGAATAATCGACAACAGAGCATATCGGCAATAAATTTGAATATATTCAATTTAAGATGTGTTGTAACATTACATATTAGGTGAAATTATACAACATATTTATTTGTTTAATAGTAGAGCAAGAAATAATAGCATACATAGAAATTTCAATAATTCTGAGAAGTGACGGATTAATTACCGTAACGAACACTGATTTTCTGAACTTGACTCTTGGGAAGACGACAAGGTCAAGGTCACGAGGCTACAAGCACATGCTCAGCTCGGCCACTTCTCCCTCACTACCCTCAGCACTCCCCACGCAGCCGTGGTGCTTTGCTAAACTCTGACAAATGTTATGATATTTATATATATGTGTGTACTGTTACTTAGTAATATTGTATTGTGTAACCTAATCAACCCGAATGATATACATTTAAGTAAGAATACACCAAAATATAATCGTGATTAGGCGCAAATGGAGTGGCATCGCGGCTGCGGCCATGTGCTCCAATGTGTATAAACAACAGGCTTTACATAATTATCAAGATCAATATTTGATCCATCATTTCGATATTATTTTGATCTAGTTGTAAAATACCACCAAAAGGAATGTCCCCCACCAACCTCCCGACCCACAACCCAGTAACAATTCCGCAAGAACCAGAACGGAAGCTGGCAGGGACGAAAGGACCCAACAGCCGGAATGAAAAATACGCACCCACAGGATCAAAGGAAGCCGACACGGCCGGAAAACAAGAGATCCCAAAGACACTTCGACCAAAGGTGTTATACTCACAACCTTTCGAATATGTTAGGTTCAAACGAAGGAAACAAAGGATCGACCCCAACACGGCAGGAAAACAAGAGATCACAAAGACACTTCGACCAAAGGTGTTATACTCACAACCTTTCGAATATGTTAGGTTCAAACGACGGGACCAAAGGATCGACCCCAACACGGCCGGAAAACAAAAGGTCCAAAGGCACGTCAACCACAAGTAGTAGGTTCCCACATCCAAGACACCCACACAACACACCAACTTCGTTTTCTTCCTTTCACATAACCACATATGTACAGTATACGTCTCCTCAATCACAGCCTTCTAATATACAAAACACATTACTTTAACAATGAACATTCTTGATGTACCGACTAAGTATGTATTTAATGAAGGTACCAACCATGCATGCAGACTATTTATTAGTGGCCCCTCCATCATTGACGATTATCCCTATTACATAAGGCTACCTCTTCAAACGCTCATAAGCGTAGTTTGAATCTACCGCCGCAGAGCTCAGAGGAACCTTCATCATAAGCACACTCAAAATCACTCATGGTTCGTCTTTATGATTGGGTTCTCACTACGAAAAAACTTTGTAACAAATAAAAAATAGAAATAAAATAAGAATAACTATTCATAAGCTTTCCATATTCCGTGGATGTACTGTACTTCTGTGGATTCTTGGACCAGATGCTGCCTAGCGCATTTTTCCGCCTTCCTTGCTCTGCGTTCACCCCACCCGGACGTGTTCCCCACAGTGCTCCGCTTTGATTCCGCATTCTTGCGTCCCTAGTGAGGTTTTTCTCATTTGTTTACTCTGGGATGTCTTGAGTAAGGTTAGGATTAGCTTAGCAGGGGTGTCATGGGTGGTTTTCTCGCAGAACAAGTGTATTTTGTGTCGTTTTTTGTTGGGGCGTCTATTTCGGATGGACCCTCATGGCCGAGTTGAGGACGCTCTGAAACTGTTTTTCGTGTTTAGCCATCTTTAGTCCTAGCTTGTTAGGAGGCTTTAACTACACGATGTCGGGCTTCTAGCTATCTTTCAGATGGAGTAGCCTATTTTGTTTTTACTGACGTTCCTGGTATTTTTTCTTCACGTAGTGGAGTTCTTTCTGGGTCCCGAGTCAGTGTTACCCTCACCCGGGTTTTTTTCTACGATGTTGATGTGGCGGCTGTTCCAGTTTTGGTGGGATGGAGTGCTTTCGATTGTGTTTCGACGTCATTAAGGGGAGCGTCTGGCTCTGAACGATGTTGCCATATATCTGTTAAATATGCATGAATCTTTCTGATTTTTATGTTATGAAGTATTGACAACATGTACATCAATTTTAGACATTCAGCCTTTCTAGCCCCCAGCCCCCGACAGCCCCTTCCGAAACTAACAAGTGTTATTCTGACGTTATTATTGGTCCCACAACCCTCATTTTTGTATGGCTAAGACACGTTATGATATAGATTAGCTCCACGTTATTAGATTTTTTATTTTCGCGTTTGTTTTGTTTTTATAATTTTTTATAAAAAATCTTCTTTTTTCGTTTTTTTTTACCAGGAAAATAATAATAGAAAATGACAGCTCACATATATCAAAAAAACAATCACGGAGGTTGGAAGAGCAACCATTCCTCTGCCTTCTAGTTTTTGTTTCATTGACCTAAAGCTAAAACTGGCTTCAGAATAGATTTTAGAAGGTGAATAACCTATATTTTGAGATACGGGCCGATAAAGTTTATCGATCGATCTCGCACCTGTTATAGCACACTAGGAAGTGTTTTCAGGTATACTATATGTTTTTTTAGGATTATTCACATTCTGATAATACAATCAGATGTATTTCTAAGCATATCAGGCTCCTATTCCCCCCCTGCCCTCCCTAAAAGCAAGGTATCTCGTCAAGCGAGAGGTATCAGAGTTGCCTACACTCCTCATTGTGGCTAGGTTTGATGTGTTGCGAAGTTAGAAGCCGCCAGGTACATAGTCTGCTGATGGTTTCTCTTTCTTCTTTGTTTTGTGCTTTTGCTGGCCTTTGCTGTGCCTTCTTCTTTCTTGATCTTGCAATGTGAGGGATTTTCTTAGCTCCTTCGAGTTGATATTGAAGGTTTTCAGCAGACTTGCCTTCTCGTACCCGAAGTTATGGTCCAGTATTGCTGTCTGTGCAACAAAAGACAGTCTATTGAAGCCAGCAAACTTTGCTTTTCTTGCCCGTGCCCACATCTTGCTATGGAAGCTCTCATTGGCGTTCTGTGTCAGTGTCTGTGTCAGCTTTATGACTTTAGTCTCTTCGTAAGGGCCATTCCCGTTGTTCATGGCTACAACAGCTTTGTAGGCACTCGAATCCCCATCTGAAACGAAGTGTTCATACTCGAATTTCAGGTCTAGGGATCGTGAGTAGAGACGTAGGGCTCCTTCAGTCTCCATCCCGCCAGACTGACCTTCATAATTGATTGTGCATTCCAAATCATTGTGCTTGGCCTTCCACCTGTTGTACCGGTCTTCAGTGATCTTCTTGGTGCTGAGTTTATGTTTCATGATGGTGCAGTGGTAACAGTACTTGCTTAGCAATTCATAATCGATGACGAAGCCTGTGCACACCTCAATTATGATGCCCATGCCAATATTGGATGTGTGACCTCTCTTCATCCAGGTCCCATCATACGACACGTCAACCTTCAGGACATCATCTTCATCAGCTTCTGTTGTTGTTTGTTCTTCATAGTGCTTCCTGATGTATGCATGAATTAGTTTTTGCTTGCTGTTATAGTGCTTCTTCATCACGCCAAATAAGTACGTCAGGTGTCTGTAGTACTTGTACTTGCCAATTGATGGCATTCCTAGGGCACCCAGAATTCTTCTCATTCCTGCAAATCCAATATCATCTATCACAGACAGGTATGCCAATGATATGTTGGTCCTGCAGATCCTTGTTGCTGCCCGAGGTCCATCCTTCACTACTTCCGGTGTTGATGTTTTCTTGAAGTTGCATCTTATGCAGTGCATGGTGATGGTGTTTTCGTATGCATCAGGCTGGAAACTACTCAAAGGCAGGGTCTGGGCAGGAACAGCGAGAGGAAAGCAGGTTTTTCAGCCGCCTTTTCGTCAGCAATACAATATCTTCGTCACTTTCCTCATCATCTCGTTCCTCAGTATATTGAAGAAGACTTTCTCTAATCATGAGTAATGAGTCCTTTTCTTCATCCTTTCCTTTAGTTTCCTCTGCGTGGGATGTACTGGGCTGTGAAGACGTGCTTGGCTGTGAAGAAGAAGTACTGGGCTGTGGTGTGGCAGTGGCGAGGGTGGCAGTGGGTGCGGGAGAGGGTGTGGCGGTCGCGGTGTCATGTACAGTGTCAACACTCTGTCTTTTCGCTTTTTGTGTGTCAATCCTCTTCTTCCAGGCGTCCTTTCTCTGCTTGTTTCTTTTAGACACCCGTCCCATGGTTGACAGCAGGCAAAAAGCAGGATAGAGTTGGTAAATAACGTGCGGTGTAGCGGTAAAGCGTAACAAGTGTCAAGGCGGGTCGCGAGAGACGCAACAACATTCCCCTATGACAGCTACACACGCACTGACTAGTACGAGGCAGTGTGTGCCGGTATACCCCCACCCCACTCTCCCACACACGAGGGTTGTCAGACACTCCTAGAAATTAATAGTTATATGATAATTTTGCTAGTTTTCCTTATAGAAACGTTTTAGTATGACTTTCTACAAATAGCGAAACATGTTGAGTGGGGGGGGGGGGGAACCATCTATAACTAAGGAACCATAAGGAATATTGCCAAAAAACTTCGGCAACATACTCCAGAGAGTGTTGCCATCATTATCAAATTGTTTTTGATTTTTTCGATTTTTTTCGATTTTATTCGTCCTCCGAGCCAGACGCTCCAGACGCGCCAGAATTATTTTTGAAATCTCTCGTCTACCGGGACGTGCCAATACGCGTCTGTCAGGTCTAATGAACACATCCACCCTCCCGGCGGAAGTGTTAACCTGATTTGATTCACTGTCAGCATCCTGAAGGACACGTTGTGAATGTGGAGATTCAAATAAGACAGGTCTACGACCGGTCTCATCTGAATACTGTCTCTTTTTGGTACTAGAAATAGTTTGGATGTAAACACCGGGTAAGTCGGGGGGACTGGGATAATGACACTCTTGGTAATCATCTCCTGAACTAGTGACTCCACTTCTAAAGAAACATGATTGGCCTTTGTCGGCTGACGTAAGCGAGGTCGCCGGAGCCACTGCCAAGTGATGCCTTTGCGTACCACAGTCCTCGCCCATGTTCTTAATGGCCATGCTTGATGACACGCCCGGAATGACCCAGTTAGCAGATTGGGGTTCGCCGGCTGGACCACCCTCTGTTCCAACACGCCTTTGACTGGCCCCGGGAGTGAGAGAGACCTTAGTTTATTGCTGGTGGTGGTGTACCCTTGGACGACTGGCCGGGTTTGGCTGGAGGTGGGCCCTGACCTGGTCGTTGGTGAAACCTGTGGCCTTTACCTGAGAATTTACCCTGTTGATACCTGAACTGAGCCTAACCCTGGGTGGAAGGGGACTTTGGCTGATGAAAAGGCTTAGACCCACTAGCTTGAGCTTTCGAAACTGGTTTGGGCTTAGGGAAAGTGAAGGTAGGCTACTTAGGTTGAGAGGGACTTTGTTTGAATGCTTGTGCCATATTGAAAACAGTCTTCCAAACTGCTGGGGAAATCAAAGAAGGAGTTAGAACTGGAGACAGAACTACTTGGCTTGCAATACGGTCAGGAAGTTTCTTCACTCAGATCCTGCCTTGCTCGAACTGCCTCTAATAAGGCTGTCCGAATATCTCCTAAAGACTGAATGGAAGTTTGGAGAAGCAAGTGCCGGGAAAGTTCAATGGCCTTCCTGACTTCCGCAGCTTCGATCGCCTGAGAAGAGCGTAACATAGACTTTGTTACTTGCTGGGTAACAATATATTGCGAAAACAGTCTATATGCTTTTCCTCTCAGCCTAAACTCGCGGTCTAGGTGAGCTGGGGAAGGCGTGCTAAAAGGATCTTTTAATTCTCACAAATTGATTTTAGGGGCAGCCAAGAAATCAAACAAAGCAGAGGGGACTCCTCCGGCACTAAAAACCGGAAGAGAGAACCAAGAATGGTTTTCTTGAGGGATTTGGTGAGAAGATGTTGAAGTGAAAGTAGTGGCAAAATTTTGAGCCTCTGTTTCCCATTCCACCCAAGGTCCCGTACCCAACTGCCCCACCTGCAAGACTGGATTAGAGGCTGAGTCTGTGATCGGAAACATATCCAATTCCGGCGTCAAAACAGAAAGTGCCTTGATGTCGTTAAAGCCATCATTCTTAGTCCAGTCAGAAAATAGCTTTGAAGCTGAGGCAGGGAGTAGGGCTGGTGTTGATGCATACACAAAAATGTCATGGTTATAATAACTTGGAATGGCCTTAATAATAATAATAATAATAATAATACTTTATTTCAGACTCACACAGTACAGAGGGGACCATACTGGGGTCCATATATACCTTACAGTAACATAAATATATATAAGCTACTGTACATAGGCTACATAAAATAAAAAGAAATTAAATAATACCCAGCTTGCTATCATGTAGTTCACAGCACTGCCTCAACCAAAAACAGTGGTCATCAAACTACTGTGTTACCAAAACCACTGTCCTAATTGTGTACAGTACCATGCCTCACATCATTTAGCTTCCGGTACAGTATGTTGCTACAGTACAGTATAGGAATATCGTTACTGTACTGCACTATGAGGTTCAGTACCGGTATGCTAATTCTGTAAAGTAGCAGACCTGAAATCATTACTTAAGGTTAAATATAGAGCAACTTCCTCCAGTGTGCCTGGATCCTAGAGGTGTACACTATGCTTGGAGTTTGTAGCATTTTAATGATACTGTTCTCAGAAGTGTTAAGGCGCTGAATGAATTTATATGTTAGCTTTCTAATGAGTGATTGGTAACAGTGTAAGTTCATATAGGCACATAGCGTACTTGTACTCTCATATTTTGAGAGCCCCAGAAACATTTTCATGATATTGTGATATGAGATACTTAGTCTATTCACTGTAATTTTCTTATAGTTCCACCATAGTTGTGCTGTATACATTGGTGAGCAGTAGGAGTTGAACAATGTTATTTTTGTATCCCATGTGCACATATGAAATTTTCTTAATATTGAATTTCCCTGCATGTAAAGTTGCCTTCGCTGACGACCCATGTCCTCATCATCTGAGCGATCACTTGACATATAGTGTCCTAGATACTTTACTTTATTTACTTCTATAATTTCTTCATACAAATGGAATTTAGGTAGCTTTGATTTCAATAGAAGGTTAGATTTAAATATTATGATATTGCTCTTTATAGGATTAAATTTGACTGAATGTTCGATTCCAAATTTTTCACATACTCTTAATAATTTATCCAGTCCTGCTCCAGAGGGCGCGATTAAGGCTAGGTCATCAGCATACATGAGATGATTTACAATGGTGCTGCCATTGCAGCACCCAGTGCGAGTCTTGTTCAGCTCCAGACTAAGATCATCCATGTAGACGTTGAAAAGATACGGAGACAATATCCCCCCCTGCCTAACACCATTGGTTACGGCGAAAGATCCTGACAGGATGTTGCCCCATCTTACACACATTTTTTTATTAGCATACCAGAAAATAAGTTAGCTTATATGCCTTAATATGAACATCTAAAACATTTCCTTGACTATCCAATGCTCTGAGTTTTCTAGACTTATTGCCTTGGATTACCCACTCATGTGGTACAGGGAGCTCCCTCGAAATAGTAGCTTGTGCTGCCTCTGGCTTAATTGGTAACATTGCTACCCATGACTCATCAGGCCCGTATAAAAGAGGCATAGCTCCTTTTTTGACTGGTGCCTTGTCTAAATGGGGGAGGAGTTATGTCTGATATGACTCGCACATTGGAAGTAGTGAGAGCTGCTGTGCCTGGCACATTGGAAATTGGATCTGACACAAGAGGAGGGTTAGGTATTTTAGCTAAAGCAATGGATGTAGCCAGAGGTCGCACATTCGTCGATGTCGCTGGAGCTCCCATACCAACTGTAGGAGTTTCCGGCGTAGGGCCAAAGAACTTATTAAGTGCATTTAATAGTAATCCATCAATCCCTTCTGTAGTTACATACCTAGCAGATGACGAACTCCGTGGAGATTCGACAGTACCCTGAGAGTCGTCTAGATGGTGACCTGACTCTTCAAATTCCATCTCTGAGACCAGAGAACGCTGTTCTTCATCCCTTAAGTCAGGCCTATCATGGGAAGATCCCGCCGAAGCCGGGACCTCCACATGCCGCCATGTTAAATCTGGGATAGAAGATGGTACATCGGCATCCCGGTGGACGTCAGCCACTACTTGAGTCACAAAAGGATGTGTTCTGTCCTGTCAGGGCTGTGAGTATCGCCATACACCTTGGCTGTGGCTGTTACTCGCTTGCGAGCTTGGTATACTCTCCAATTGGGAGCCCTCACCCGAGCACCCTAGAGGTTTATAGTTTCTGTAAGATACTTCTAAATCTGAGGCTGACACACGTGACCTGGTAGAAAAAGCATGACTATCAGGTGATGAAATGTCCGCCGGGGCATCCTCCACCACATTCTCTGACTCCACCCCCGACCTGTCAGATTGGACGTTAGACTTGGTGGGGGTAGAGGCTGACCTTGATTTGGGCCTCGTCGCCGTTGCCGAGGGTGACGGTGAGCGAGGCCTCTTAGATTTGCCGGGGGAGGGTGTGGTAACCTGTCCCCGCCCAGTCTCTGAGGTCTTACGTGCACGTATCTTACACTTAGGGGGGGCATGTTTGATAATTAAAAGCTCCCAAAGCTCAAGGTTATCACATTGCAATGCTTTATGTGCTACATTCGTTAAATAAGTAGCGAGAAGTTGTTTCACTTCTTGCAAAGCCATCGCCGCAGTATTATCCTTTTGAATTAAAACTTTAACACTTAACCTAAGAAGTGCGCATGGGGGTAATTAGACACCTCTGCCTGTGCTGACGTATTTGAGCTGTTTCCATAACTAAAATATTCATTTTACCATATATAGCATTAATACTTATCCATACGCACCTATTATGGGTTGATTATAAAGGTATTAACCTGAAAGAACAATAAAACGAGTGAAAACAGCGTTTGGATGGTCAAAATCGGAGATACAGGCGGCGAGTTATATAATGTATGGGTGAGGCAACCTGCTTTCCCGCCAATTTCCCCCAAGGCCGCTGAGACACAGTCGATCGATACTCTCTCTCTCTCTCTTGCACTCGCTTGCTAACAGTGATGCCAATGCTCTGCTTGCAACTCGCTAATGTTAGCACGAAAATATACCTCAGAATAAGGGAATAACAGGGAAAATAGGTGATAACTGAAGGAGGGGAGGAAAGTGGGGAAGGAAGGGAGCTAGAGGAGTGATATTTTGCATGGCCCAGGGGCAAAACAAAAATAAACAAATTTTTTTTTTTCGATGTTTAAAGTTGATTTTTTTTTTCTGACTTAAGAGTCTTCCCGGAGTCCGCCGGGGGAACTCTTAAGAGTCTTCCCGCAGTTCCCGGGTTAAGAGGATACAAATAGTGCAATTCTTTGTCACCCATATCCCCCGTGACCGATCGAGGCATTTAACACATTTAATGCAAAGCTTGTGTGCAAAAATAGGGATACCTGAGCATAACGGCGTTGAACATAAAGCAATGAGAGGTTCTAGTGCCGACATGACAGAGACTGGTGGAAATCTACCCCACCCCCGGGATCTACCTGGTCATCTGGCGCCACGCCTGTACTCCGCCCTGGAAAGAGAAAATTTCCAGGAATTAATGCTCATAAGGTTACCCCAAAATGTTTAAAAAACATGTGTCACAAAACCGCTGGTCAACGAACCGTAGCCCTCAACCACTACTTTTCGTTTTCCTTTAGCTTCATATTAAAGATTTCAGCATATCTTTACCTGTCCAAAAGATTTAAGCAGATCTTCTGAATCTTCATAAAGATGAAGCATATCTTTATTAATGATGAAGTCTTTCAAGTATCCCTTTACACTTGAAACATTAGTAAGATTCAGGCATCTTTTTATCCCATAAAAAGTCTAAGCCTATCTTAATCTCTAATCTGACTTCTCCCAGAAGCCCTCATAGATCGCCGTCTTGAAGGCCGTGATACCCTATTGTATCAATCAATTGTTTGGCAAACCATAGCAAATTGCAAATCCGTTAATATAACCACCCGAAGGTACAACCGCCGGGTTTTATATTAAATGTCAAACCAATTGTACCTGCCCCCGACCTTTTTGTAAAAAGGTTGCCGGGAGGGAAAGACCAATCAAACAAACAGCATTGTTTCCTCTGAATCTTCATAAAGATGAAGCATATCTTTATTAATGATGAAGTCTTTCAAGTATCCCTTTACACTTGAAACACTAGTAAGATTCAGGCATCTTTTTATCCCATAAAAAGTCTAAGCCTATCTTAATCTCTAATCCGACTTCTCCCAGAAGCCCTCATAGATCGCCGTCTTGAAGGCCGTGATACCCTATTGTATCAATCAATTGTTTGGCAAACCATAGCGAATTGCAAATCCGTTAATATAACCACCCGAAGGTACAACCGCGGGTTTTATATTAAATGTCAAACCAATTGTACCTGCCCCAGACCTCTTTGTAAAAAGGTCGCCGGGAGGGAAAGACCAATCAAACAAACAGCATTGTTTCAATGGCTTTGAAAAGCCGAGAAAACCATATCCAACAGGTGTCAGCATGATCACCTAGATAAATGTGTGGAGCCCACCTCGCCGGGAAAAACACAGGAAGCCTGATCACAGGCTCGACCACAGAGAACGCAGTTTCTGATGAGCCCTCAAGCTACCAAACTCGCCGGGGTAACTACCGATTTTAACCAACTTGACTAAAACCCGGTAAACAAAGCGGCTTTCTCGGAGCAATCGAGAAAAACCGCCGGAAAGGCAACCCACACCAATCAGAACGCAATCTGATAAACATAATCAGACCCACAGTCCGAAGCTCCTGGATCAGCCAATCACAACTAATCCAGGACACCCATGAATACATTTTTTATCATAATAAACAATGAAAACACTTGCATATGTGAAAAAACTAAGAGTGGCTGGCTAGGCCCAGTGAAAACGGAATAAACACTTAAGGGGACCGTCCACTTTTTTTTTTTTTTTTTTTTTTTTTTTACATAGAAGGCTGGTTATATATTCCCTCAACCTGTCTGTAAAAGTTGAATGCCGAGAATCGCTTCTAAGTGCATTATTTCGAGCTTTATATAAAGCTTTCGCAGGCTGAATATGGGCCTAATATACTTGTATAATTTTTTATTTTATATAGGAACCATTACAAATTAATTTCATGTAATAGGACTAATATATATGTATAAATGACTACAATGTAAATAGAAATAATTAAAAATACATTTCCTGTAATAGGACTAGAGTTATTCTACTGATTTTCTTTTTTGAAGTTTCCGAGGCTTTTTCTCACCACAAAAATGTCAAAAAATTCCAACTCGGAAATACTCATAATCGAAAAACAACTTGTCATACAGTAATGATTCATATACCATTGAAAAGCACATACAAAACTCTATAAATATGTCAAGGAGAATTCTTTTAGCCATCCCCATTCATGCACAGCACATCTTCAAAGTTGCAAAACAAGTGAAAAAATGTCAACCTAAAAATATATAGGCTAAAAATAAAAGTAGATGAGATATACAAAAAATGGTTGATGTGATTGTAGAAACACCTTTTGTGAGTTGATTGGACACAAAAAGAAAGACAATACACTAGATTCTTGAGTAATATATCAATTAGTGTAGTGTGTAATGTTGTCTAATTTTGACCATAATTTTTAACATATATAAAAAACTATAAAACCAATTTTCAATCTGATGGTACCAAACATTAGCTCTCACAGTCCTCTAAACGTATGCCAAATCTCATTTAAATCAGAGGAAGTTCACCGACACCCTAGGAGTAAATACCTGATGGAATGCCACAGTTAACACAGATCCCTTAACCCGGGAACTGCAGGAAGACTCTTAAGAGTTCCCCTGGCGGACTGCGGGAAGACTCTTAAGAGTCAGAGAAAAAAAAAATCAATTTTAAACATCGAAAAAAACCAAAAACAAAAAACATTTGCCCTTGGGCTATGCAAAATATCAGTCCTCTACCTCCCCTCCTTCCCCACTTTCCTCCCCTCCTTCAGTTATCACCTATTTTCCCTGTTATTCCCTTATTCTGAGGTATATTTTCGTGCTAACATTAGCGAGTTGCAAGCAGGGCATTGTCATCACTGTTAGCAAGCGAGTGCAAGAGAGAGAGAGAGAGTATCGATCGACAGTGTCTCAGTGGCCTTGGGGGAAATTGGCGGGAAAGGAGCTTGCCTCACCCATACATTATGTAACTCGCGGCCTGTATCGCCGATTTTGACCATTCAAACGCTGTTTTCACTCGTTTTATTGTTGTAACAGGTTAATACCTTTATAATCAACCTATAATAGGTGCATATGGATAAGTATTAATGCTATTTATGGTAAAATGAATATTTTAGTGATGGAAACAGCTCAAATACATGCGCACAGGCAGAGGTGTCTAATTACCCCCATGTGCACTTAAGAGGTTAATAGGTTTTCTTTAACTCACAGACAGTGTAGGACTTCGGGGTGCTGTACATCCAACTGAATGGAGGGGTAATCTTGAGGTTTCTCAACTTGGGATGCCAGTGATCGAGAAGCCTCAAAATTGCTTAACTTCCTTCAGATTTCCCTGGCATAGTATTCACAATTACTGAGAGGTACCCCCGTCCTCCCCTTGAAGAGAGCAAGGGCGGGAGTGCGCGCTCTCTGTTAGGACAAGAAGTCCTTCTTGTCCTAGGGGAAGGTTGACTTCCCTTATTTTATTAATATCTTTATTAATTTCCAAGATACAGCAAAGGTAATATTTTATATATATAACATTCAAGCCAAGGGTTATTTGAGTTTACAGATCACAGGAGAGGGCATGAGGTTGCGGAAATACTTTAGTTTTTGTTTAGGGTTGGAAGATGTTTGGGTTTGAACTTTGAGGGGAAAAATTCAGGGGTGAAGGAGTTACAAGAAAATGAGGTTTCTCAGGCGTATCCTGATATTATTCTGCAAACAATAGTCTGTCATTTTTAGTATTGACATCAGGGACAGATGAGCCTTTACATTAGCTTACTATGTGTAACACTGGTAATTTTGGAGCTTCTTTATATATTTAAAATTAATATAAGTTGTTTTATTATGGGTGGTTCTAGTATTACAAACATGGCACATAGATATATATAGAATAATTAAATGTTCTTGATTCAAAACTTCTGGCTGAAGACTATCTTTCTTCTGGGTGAGGAAGTGGTCGTCATGGGGAGAATCGTCTTCCCTGGGGTCACAGGACATCCTGTCGTCACCGTGGCGACTCGGGCGTCCCTGGGGGTCGCTACACGTGCAGGTAGTCCTGGCGTTGCTCGTCTAGGTGGGGTTGTGTGTTTTTATTTGGTTTCCCCTTTTGTTTTTCGTTTCTTTTTTTTTTTCTCTTTCGTTTCTTCTTTTCCTTTTCTTTGTTTTCTTCATTTTATGCTCTCCTTCTTTCTCTGATGTTTCTTCCTCTACTACTGGGGTGTCTTTCCGTTTTCTCTGTATTTTAATATTCAAGTTATTTTCCCTCTTAAGGAATTTAAAATACCGAGAAAACGAAAAGACACCCCAGTAATAGAGGAAGACACAACAGAGAACGAAAACAAGAAACCAAAGAAATTATAAGGAAGAAACGAAAGAGAAAACTAAAAGAAACTAAAAACAAAAGGAGAAACTAAACCAAACCACACAACCCCTCCTAGATGAGCAACGCCAGGACTACCCACACCTCTAGCGAACCCCAGGGACGCCCGAGTCGCCACGGTGACGACAGGATGTCCTACGACCCCAGGGAAGACGATTCACCCCATGGCAACCACTTCCTCACCCAGAAGAAGGATAGTCTTCAGCCAGAAATTTTGAGTCAATAACATCTGACTGTTCTGTATATATCTATGTACCATGTTTGTAACACTAGAGCCACCCCTAGTAAAACAACTTATACTAATCTTAAATAATATGTATCATTATAATGTTAAGAAATAACCATGTTGAAAATTAATACAATTAACTATGCCATTATGTTTTCCATGTTACCTATGCAAAAATCATATCAAACCAGATAACTAGACCCGTACTGGGACTTATTTTTCCTACCACACATATTTACATATCTTCTTTTACTCCAGCCATTCTACAAATAAACAAAGCACATTATCTTCCTTCATGTCTTTAAATTTGATAAGTATTGTATTAGTTCCTAGTGCGCATCCAGACCTGCATGTTTTTCTTACGCTCATCAGAGTACCAACCGAAGCTAGCCGGACTACCAACCCCTCCGAGTTAGTGCTCACCTGTTATACTCTTTTTCATATGCAAAGAAACATCTTATTAACTGTTTTCTCAGAGATTGAGATAACTATATCATTAATACCATTCTGTATGTATGTCTCAAAGATAGTAGACTATTATTGTAGACAGAATGCCATGATGCGCATAGCAACCCTCATTGTTTTCTTTCCTCCCCACATTCCCGGGCTCTCCACCAAGAGATTAAAGTCCAGGAACCTTCCCCCTTGAACAAAAGTCCCATTATTCCAGGGACCTTTTGACCTTGCCTTTATATTCAACCATCTATTAAACCTTGATTTAACACCTGTCCGTATAACATGCCACCCTAGAGTATTACTGAAGTATCTTTGAGTTATTAAAGAGAGTAGGAGAGAGTGACCTCTCACCAGAGTAAGAAGGACTTCTTATCCTACCAGAGGGCGCGCACTTATGCCCTTACTATCCTTAAAAGATGAACGGGTATCCTTCAGTAATCGTCAACACTATGCCAAGGAAATCTGAGAGAAGTGGGCAATTTTGAGGCTTCTCGATCACTGGCATCCCAAGTTGAGAAACCTCAAGATTACCCCTCCATTCAGTTGGATGTACGGCACCATGAAGTCCTACACTGTCTGTGAGTTAAAGAAAACCTATCAAGGGATCTTTGTTAACTGTGGCATCCCATCAGTTTAACATAGAGGCCTCTAATGGCTGCATCGCCAATATTAAAGGTTGAAGTGCCCAGGCATCCCTCCACTTCAACTTTTTATATTGTAGTTACGGTAACTGTGTCCTATAAAAGGAACTGTGTTATTACTGGCATTCAAGTAATTAACATAGCCACCTTCTCTAGGTTACGCTTTCCCTAGTTGAAAGTTGAGGAACTCAGGCATCCCTACTCCTCTATACTTTCACTATTGAAAGTTCACAAACATCCTATTAACCCTCTCGCATCTATAGGACGCGATCGAGTCATAACGCCACCCCTCCAAGAGTGCTCGTATGACGCAATCGCGTCATAATGCCACCTGTAAGTTAGACATATTCGCCAAAAATAAGTTTATGACTCGATTTTGACTCAATTTGGACTGGTAAGTTAGGCATCAGTAAGTTACAAAAGGAAGTATCTAGCAACCCCATAGCGTCCCTCTCTGAGGAGCGCGGGCCTCTGTAAAGTCAGTAGTTTCCTGGCCCGAGACTGTGAGGCAGGGTCCCGGCCCTTTAAATTCTGGGCTCCCTCCCTCTGGCCCACCATGCCTAGCTATAGGCAGGTAATTATGGATTATTTCATCTACCCAGTGAAAGTGTTTAGTGAATAATTCGAACTATATATGTATATAAGATGTTACTTGTGACTTTTGGTGACTGAGGGGAGTGAATCTTGGTTAACCCCTTGAGTATTGATGCAGTTTTGTCTAGTAGACCAGTCAAAGTAGGGCTGGACTTAGAACAAATTGCAATAGAAGGTTTTTTGGCTTTAACTTGTTTATTAGGTCCCTCTGATGAACATATAAAAAGTCTCCAACTTTTGGACACCGGGAAAGTGGTTAATTTGCATAAATTCAAGATGGCCGCCGTCCAAAGCTTCAATTTACAGATAACTTTTTTCTGGTTGCTCCTAGACCCTATAAATGTATTACAAACAACGTTTTTTGGCTTTAACTTGTTTATTAGGTCCCTCTGATGAACATATAAAAAGTCTCCAACTTTTGGACACCTGGAAAGTGGTTAATTTACAGCCAAAGAACCTTACAGCCAAAAAACCTTCTATTGCAATTTGTTCTAGGTCAAGCCTACTGCACATTATTGTCTATTACATTTTGCCTAGGCTACTAATCCCATCATCTTGTTTCTTGTTTCAACAGATTGGTGCGACATCTACCGAAGCCATGGAAGACAATGTTGATCACAACTTGCGTACGCTTGATGGGCGAGGAACATACCATGGTATGGGTATAATTGTTGCTGTCACCCCTGAAGTAAGAGACACAACATCAATACCAAGATTGCAGTCACCTGAAAACAACTTCACGGCAGCTCAAATTGAAATCAAATACTACCGCAGTGTTCGCAAGAAGGGTGGGCCTCTCGAATTTAGAAAGCTTGACCCCATTTCAGCATCTGACAAGCTTGAAAATCTGGACATACTGTGGAAAACGTCATGGTTGCTTCGACCAAAACGACCAGGCTGGTCCGGCTTAATGCAGAGTGTGTGCCATGGACCACACCCAGGGAAATCATCCGTCCATTTCTTGCCCATGATTGACATGGACCCTACGGACATGAGTTGTATTTACTCAACACTTCACTTCGTTGCTGCGGAAAGCCATCGCCAGGGAACGACGCCAATGCTGACATTCGACCAACCGCTTTATTGGAAAGCGAAGACGATCATTGTTCATGAGAAGGAAGGAAGCGAACTGAAACCCATTGTTTTGAACCTTGGTGGCTTTCACTCTGTGATGAGCTTTTTGGGATGCATGGGCCATGTTATGGAAGCATCTGGGCTTAAGGAGGTTTTGGAACTTATATACGCTGAAAATGCTGTGACCCAAATGCTGAGTGGGAAAGCCTATGCACGAGCAATCAGAGGCCACTTCTTGGTTGACACAGCCTTGAGTTCGATTGTGTTAGGCAGGGCATACGGTGTCAACCTCTCAATGGTAGATGAGGAAAGTGACGCATGCAAGGACTTCCAGGAGGCTGCAGATCTTTTGGATAAGCTGTTGCGTGAAGACGTTTCACCGGATGAAGTCTGCAGTAAAGACGTTTTCAACAGAATTTCTGAAAAACTTAAAGCTGAGAAGAGCTCCTTAGCAGAGCATAAGATGGGAAAGCTATGGATTCAATACATGGACATGATTGACCTGCTGCGTCGCTTCCTGAGGGCACTGAGAATGGGCGATTTCCTACTGTACCTCGGAACACTCCAGGAGATGTTGCCGTACTTTGCAGCGTGTGGTCATAACAATTATGCCAAGTCAGCCCCTGTGTACATTCAAGACATGATTGAACTTGAGCAGCTCAACCCAGACATGTTCTGTCAATTGAACTCCGGTCTATTTGTGATCCGCCGAAGTGATCGGCTGTGGGCAGGACTGCCAAGCGACTTGGTTATAGAGCAGGTTTTGATGCGCTCTTTGAAAACGAATGGTGGATTGACACGTGGTAGGGGCATGGAGGAAACGCAACGCCTGCGCTGGTTACTTGCTATGCCAGCCTGCGCTGAGGTGAGTGAAGTTATGCAAGAACTGACAGGGAAGCATTTCCACACCTCTGAGCAGCACAAAGAAATGACTGAAGCAAGGCGTGAACGAGATAGGAAGGACACAGAGAAGGTTCTCGCATTCTTCAAGGATTATGATCCATTTCAAGAATCAAATGAACTCAGGAATATTGCCAACGGTGTGACAGGACCAGCCTTGGCCAATCCTCATTTACTGTATGAGGTTGGTATGAACATTGTGCAGAAGATGGAAGGTAGCAATGCTTTTGACTTTTCATTTAGGAAGAAAGATCAAGTTGAGTCGTTGGGTGCAAAGGTTACAATCAGTGCTGAAAAAGTACCAATCGACCCACAGCTCCTTTTCCAGAGGCTCCTCATCTTTGCTAATAACAGGGACTTAGGTGTTGAAGAGGTCTTTGCGTATGAGTTGTCTAGCTACCCTACTGCTCTGTTCGATAAGTGGGGGAGGCTCAGGGAAGCCAATAAACCACAGCTAGGAGATGAGATAGCTGCTGTTGTTCCCAAGTCGTCATTGGAATCATTTGAGGAAGAAAGGACTGTGACCCATGTTCTGGATGGTGGTTCCTTATTGCAAAGGATTCCATGGAAGAAGGGTGACACATTTGAGGACATTGCAAGCATGTACATGAAGCATGTTTCCAAAAACTTTCTCAACCCGGTGGTTGTATTCGACGGTTATAAATCAGGACCTACTACCAAGGACATGACACACAATCGACGATCAAAAGGAGTCTTTGGTCAAAAGGTGATGTTCACTCCAACCATGCCCCTTCGGTCAAAAAAGGAAAACTTCTTGTCAAACTCGGACAATAAGCAAAACTTCATTGACTTATTGTGTGAAACATTCAAGGCAAATGGAATTGACTGTGTCAATGCGCCAGCAGATGCAGATGTCATGATTGCGAAGAAGGGAATTGAGCATGCAAGGGAAACCGTGACATATGTGATAGGTGAGGACACAGACTTGTTGGTGCTGTTGTGTCATTATGCGGAACGAGGGATGAATGATTTGTACTTCAAGTCGAGCAAGGAAGGTGGGAAATGTTGGCATATTAACTCAGTAGCAGAAGCTCTCGGTGAAAGCATCTGTCGTGTCCTGCCAGTTGTCCATGCACTCTGTGGATGTGACACAACCTCACGACTGTATGGTATTGGTAAAGGGGCTGCCTTGAGGAAAGTGAGGGAAGACAACGGTTTCTTGAAATGTATAGAAGCATTCTGTTGCCAAAGTGGAAGTAAAGACGCGATATCATCAGCTGGTGAAAAGGCCTTGGTTTATTTGTACGGGGAAAAAGGAAATGACACCCTTGACGGACTGCGAAAGACAAAGTTTTGCAACAAGGTGGCAAAAAGTTCAACTACCGTTGAAGTTCACAGCCTTCCCCCAACAACCGATGCAGCCAAATACCACTCGTTCCGAGTTTATTGTCAGGTCCAGGAATGGATGGGGAACTGTGTGGACCCCGAGAAATGGGGCTGGTGTCTGCGGAAGGGACAGCTTGAACCGAAGACGATGGATTCGCCAGTGGCTCCTGATTCACTACTGAAATTGGTCAGATGTCAGTGTAAGGGCAACTGTGACACTCAACGCTGTAGTTGCAAACGGAATGAGCTTGAATGTTCCAGTGCATGTGGTCAATGTAAAGGACTCTGTCAAAATAGCAACTTTGATGCAAGCACCGATGATCCAAGTGAATACGAACTCCTATCATGAATTACATAATTGGCTCTGAATGACGTCATACTACGTCATGTTTTTTTTTTTTTTTTTTTATAAAAAAGAGGGACAACAGGTCAAAAAAACCCATACAAGCACAAAGTGCCTGTGTCACCCCTTGTGAAAGAGACAGTTCAGCCTGTCTGTAAGGTTTTTCGGCTGTAAATTAACCACTTTCCAGGTGTCCAAAAGTTGGAGACTTTTTATATGTTCATCAGAGGGACCTAATAAACAAGTTAAAGCCAAAAAACGTTGTTTGTAATACATTTATAGGGTCTAGGAGCAACCAGAAAAAAGTTATCTGTAAATTGAAGCTTTGGACGGCGGCCATCTTGAATTTATGCAAATTAACCACTTTCCCAGTGTCCAAAAGTTGGAGACTTTTTATATGTTCATCAGAGGGACCTAATAAACAAGTTAAAGCCAAAAAACCTTCTATTGCAATTTGTTCTAGGTCCAGTTAAATGATTGCTAGATTTACTGGACTATAGGTATCATTGATGACTTTACACTATTTTTTGCTTGAAAGACAAATATATTTATCAATAAATACTGCCTATGAAATAAATACATTATAATCACGAAGATGTCACAGGAATGCTTACAGGAAGTATGGTAAGTACTCTATGGAATTTTAGTTATATTACAGTATATTATTATATATATATATATATATATATATTATATATAGCCTATATACAGTATATAACAGCCCCAAGGTCCCGAGCAAGCCCAAGGCCCATAATAGAGTATTTATATTATTATTATATTTTGTATTTTATTTAAATATTTATATATTTTATTTATTAGTTTTTATTTATTTTATTTTATTTATTTCATTTTGTTTATGTTTATTTTATTTATTTTATATATATATACCGTATATATTTGTTTTGTTATCCCTGTTCCCCAGGGTGTCTAGCAGATCAGCCCCAAGGTCCTGAGCAAGCCCAACGCCCATAATCAAGTATTTATATTATTATTATATTTTTTATTTTATTTATTTTATTTATATATACAGTATATATTATAATATATATATATATTGTTACGTATCTTGATCCTCAAGTGGTTAACTTGATGAATCTAGATAGCACAGAGATATATATTAAGGTATCAGTCAGCTGAAGGCAAAACAAAAGTAAAATCTAATAAAATAATTTCCTGTTGTTGCTTCCTTTCCTTTTGGATCTTAGGACTTAGTATCCTTTATGGACTGATACTCTTTAATTATGAAAAATACTGAAACTAATTAAAGTCATGTAGTATTTATAAAGAATTATTATTTAACCGAAGCTTAGTAGGCTATGGTTATGAACCGAATAAGTTATAGCTAAAGAAGGACTATTAATTTTATAAAAAGTCTTGAAAGATAAATATTAAAGTAAGAATATTTCTGTCTCTTACCCTTTTTGAAATGAATAGATAGTTTTCTTATATGTCCTTTTATTTATATTTAATTAATTATTCTTGGTTCTTGTCTTACGTTAATAGTATTATATTATTATTATCATCAGGTTAAATATCAAAGTCACATAAAAAGTTAGATATATATTTAATAATTAGTTAAATGTATTTCTTAACCACGTAACATTGAGGTTTGATTATGAGTAAATAAAGTTACAGGATCGTTTCATAGATTCGATTCAGGTCTCACTCAAATAATATGAAAAGCAAAATATAATATTTTGAAGCAAAAGAATTGTCTTCAGCTTAGGAAATCACTATAAGTAATATTAACACAGCCATGTTAGTCTAAGGCGATATTACTAATACGAGACAATAGCATCACCGTACTAAGCACCATTAAGCAATGTAAGCTTAATTCAAAGAAAATGAAAGAACTCGTAAGTATTAATATAAAACAATAGTATTACTTTCATCATAACCCAATTACTTAAAGAGTTGCTTTAGTCCACAAGTTAGTCAACTAAAATAGTTAAGTACATAATAATAGCGTTAACGTTAATTCGCAATCAAATAGTTAAACACATAATAGTAGCGTTCACGTTAATTCGCAATCAAATAGTTAAACACATAATAGTAGCGTTCACGTTAATTCCCAATCACATATCTCACTAACCAACATAACATAAGTGTTTACACCGAACACACTTAACACACATTTATATAATCTGACTGACAGTCACAATCCCATTATAATACTTCACCCCGTCTTCCTCCAGCTGCAAGTTCACCTTCCCCAACTCCAAATGAGACTGATTTGAATGCCCACAACTCGGGTCTTATATACCAAACAATGATGGTGTAGGAACGAATCAGGAGGCGAGTGATGGTGCGCGCTCCAATCATAGCTCCTCGAATCACATAACAGGTGTTGTCCACTCACAGCTCCTGGCGTCGATCATACGTCATAGCATCGGTCATCGAGGTATGGGGCGAGCTGGTATGGGGCGAGATGGTTTGCCCACTCGCTCGTTCGCTCGCTAGTCTGCTTCACCACTTGGGTAGTTTGGCTCCTTGAACTCTAATTCTAACTCTTAAATTAACATACAGGGCTCCGTATGTCAGACCTCCCCCCTAGAAAAGAGTTTAAGGAGTATAGTACATAAAATTTAAACATAATACATAAATAGATTCACCACCAGATTGGCAACAGCAAGATTATAATGAGGATATAATAAGGATATCACCCAAAGTAGGCAACGTCTCCAGGTACCACATCAGAACATAGCCGGAACGTAGCTGGAGCGTTATTCGAACTGCAAGGCATCTCACAGCTGAAGGCTTAAAAGCGCACTACAAAAGCATGATATTTACCTCGCTACAAGGGAGAGCTAATTGCCAAAATCCTCTCATTAAATTATACTTACTGCTGCATGAGGCCAAACTGGTAAATGCAATCTTTGATCCGTGGCAGTGGGTAGGTATCGTTCTTTGTGACAGCATTGACTTGCCTATAGTCCCTACAAAACCCATGGCTCCCGTCTGGCTTTGGCACAAGTATGACCGGACTACTCCACTGGCTTAAGGCCCTTGTGATCAGCTGGTTTGAAAAAATTAAGTCAAGCTCGACCTGCAGTATACTCCTGCGTTGTGGCGAGACACGGTAGGGGGATAGTTTAATGGGAGTTGCATCCCCTACGTCGATGTCGTGCACGGCCAAAGAAGTGAGCCCTGGAGTATCACGGAACACATTGGGAGACTGAGATAAAACAGAGATTAGTTGGTTCGCTTGATCAGAGGGAAGATGACATAGTTTAGATGGTAATTCCCTCAAAGCCACTGAATTATACTGAAAGTTGGATAGGCTACATGACAAGTCAAAGTCTGCATGGATACCTTCAGGCTCTGGAACAGTCTGTTGCGGATTAGTAAGAGAACTGAAGACTTTGTCCGCACCAGGCTGCCCACAGGCCCTGACATTCACTGCCACAGTGGGAGAATCTGGAGGAGAGGAATCAGGGGACCTATGGTAGGGCTTCAACATATTTATATGGAATACTTGCGTGGGCTTTCTCCTGTCTGGGGTAGTTACTAGATAATCGGTAATGCTCACCCTCCGAATTATCTTATATGGGCCCCTGAACTTGGCAGATAAAGGTTGGCCAAAAACTAGCTCATTAGGGGAAAAACCCAGGGATTCAGTTGGAACCTCACGAGTAGCAAATAAAAGAAAAGGTACCCCCTTATCCCACTCAACTCCGGTCTCTGTACAATACTTCCGTAACATTCCCTTTAATGTCTGATGATATCGTTCGAGAACCCCTTGACTCTCTGGGTGGTAGGTGCTAGACTTTACATGCTCGATACCCAACTCCTTCAGAGACTGCTGGAAAATGTTAGAGGTAAAATTAGTTCCTTGATCACTTTGCACCTCATGGGGGAAACCCATTCTGGTGAAAAATTTAAGCAGTTCCTTGATTACAGTTGGAGCAGAGGTAGTCCTTAAGGGTATAGCCTCTGGGTAGCGAGTTGCCATGTCCATGATAGTTAATAAATAAATGTTACCTTGGGAAGTCTTAGGCAATGGGCCTACAATGTCCACTACCACCCGAGTAAAAGGATTCTCGAAAACGGGCAAGGGCACCAGAGGATGTACAGGCACCTTCTGATTGGGTTTTCCTGTCATCTGGCAAGTGTGACACACTCTACAACACTCCACTACATCTGCACGCATTCCTGGCCAGTAAAAGTGGGATCTGATTCTGTCTAAAGAGTTTTTCTCACACCTAGGTGTCCTGCCAATGGTATACAATGTGCCATTTCCATGATATCTTTACGACAAGGTTTGGGGACTACTACTTGATGGACGTCCCAAGCCCCGTCATCGATTGGTCTGTGTGGCGGTCTCCATCTTTGCCACAATACTCCTCCTTTGAGGTAGAAACATTCACCACCCTCCTTCTCACATTCATCTTCACTCACGGACCTGGCAGCTAACTCCTTGCATTCACTATCATATCTCTGTAGCTCTACCAGGCCACTAGGACAATTTGGAGGGGTTTCATGGTCATCGTTAGGGTCAAGATGAGCCATAAAGGTGTCAGATAAATCCACCTGTCACATCATCAGGCACAGTTGGAGCATCATTCACACTCTCATCATCCCTTTCATCAACTCTTACATTCGGTATATTTCTGTCTGAGGGAACTGCTACTTGAGACATTGAACGTTTGTCAGCACACACAGGGAAAACAGTTGGCAACTCCTTGTCGAGCTCACCGGTTAGTGGCTCGTTAACAGGGGAAAGTGACAAAATGGGGTCTGGTCGGACCTTCTCACCTGCTACATCATTCCCCAAAAGGAGTGTTACCCCAGGCACAGGGATATCTTGGGACCTACACAAAGCTATGGTGGCCTCACCCTGTAGTAACTCACATTCAATTTCGCCTTTTACCAAGTATGCATAAAACTGGCCTCCAGCACCTCTCATTACAACTGGTTCGCCAGGTGGGCACTCAGTGTAAGGATTCACCATGAGGGTGCTAGTAGAACCTGTGTCTCTCAGAATTTTTACCTCATGCATGCAACCATTTAATCTCACGTTGCCAGATGAAATAAAGGGACGGTAACTGTCCTGCACTGATGGTGAAATTATTATTGGTTTAACCCTTGTGGGTTGCACCACACATGCTACTACACCCCTGTCTAGATGATTTACGTTAGCTGCTAGGTACTCCTTCTGTCGAGAGTCCTGCATTAAAGGAACTTTTGGTGCTAGGTACTCCTTCTGTCGGGAGTCCTGCATTAAAGGAACATTTGGTGCTAGGTACTCCTTCTGTCGGGAGCCCTGCATTAAAGGCACACATGGAATTTGAGATACGGCGGCAACTGTCTGCCCCGATCTCTCGGTTTTTCCTTGGCCCAGCACTGATAAGCTAGGTGGCCTCTCATGCCACAAAAAGTACATACTTTAGGGGATACGGGAAAGTTCCCTCTTTGAGCATTACTATTAGTTTGGGGCCCACCTCTGTTACCATTGCCCTGAGTCGCATTTTTAGTTGGGGGAACATTTCTATTTTGGCTAACTGGGGAAGACGTTATAGGCTTGTGACTGGGTCGGTCAGATTTGTGATTGGGATACTTAAAAATAGAACTAGAATTATCGTAGGGCTTCTTTCCACGAAATTTGTTGTTGAGCACGTATGTGTCAGCCATGTCAGCAGCGTCGGCAAGACAATCTACCTTTTTCCCCTTTAAATGATAGGATACAGAAGAATCAATTTTCCATAGGAAATTTTCTAACAGGACCAACTCCTTCAGATCGTTGTAGCTTGTAACTTTCTTAACCTTGACCCAATGATTGAAAGTTTTAGTCATGGTCCTGGCAAATACCTTATGGGTTTCTTCTACTTTCTTCTGGTTTTTACGGAAAGATTGCCTGTAAGCCTCAGGCTGCAATTGATAGGTTTTTAGGATAGCTTCTTTGAGATTGTCATAATCCTGCCTAACTTCTGCTACTTCTGACAAATACGTGGCTCGAGCCTGCCCTGTCAAAACAGTTTGTAACATAAAAGGCCATTGATCTCTTGTCCACTTCATACCTCCAGCAACTTCCTCAAACAAAACAAAGAAATCCTGCACATTATCCTCAGTGAAAGGTGGAATGACACTAGTCATAGTCAATCCCAGAGGGGGAGCAATTACAGGAGCATTTGTATTGACATTTAGTTGAGCCGTTTGATATTGATATTGATAATGTTCGGTCTTTATTCTGGCTAGTTCTATACTTGCGTTTGCTTGTTCGGTATTTGCTTTTATTCTGGCTAGTTCTTTTTTTAGTTTGGCTTGTTCTAGTTCGAATATTTGATCACCGGTCAAACCATGTGGCAATTGTACATCAAGTTGGCTAGGTTTACTCGGGATCCCACCAACTGCCCCGTCACCCTCCCCGCCTTCTACAGGGAACAGGTGGGTTTTTATGGTCTGAGCCACCTCTACTTTAGACATGTTTGAGACAGATAATTGGAGATGTGAGGCAAGCACTTTCAGTTCGGATTTTGACAGACAGTCAATATCAGGGGATGTGGGTTCTGATTCTATGAAAACTCGAGCATCTTCTTCATTAATTAGTTGAGGCATGATTAATATTTGGTTTTTAAGTAGTGAAACGTTAATGAAACTGAGTGAAACTGTATGAAACGAATCCTGGCAAGGTCGCCACTCTTCAGTTACGTATCTTGATCCTCAAGTGGTTAACTTGATGAATCTAGATAGCACAGAGATATATATTAAGGTATCAGTCAGCTGAAGGCAAAACAAAAGTAAAATCTAATAAAATAATTTCCTGTTGTTGCTTCCTTTCCTTTTGGATCTTAGGACTTAGTATCCTTTATGGACTGATACTCTTTAATTATGAAAAATACTGAAAAAAAAATTGAAGCCTCAGGCTGCAATTGATAGGTTTTTAGGATAGCTTCTTTGAGATTGTCATAATCCTGCCTAACTTCTGCTACTTCTGACAAATACGTGGCTCGAGCCTGCCCTGTCAAAACAGTTTGTAACATAAAAGGCCATTGATCTCTTGTCCACTTCATACCTCCAGCAACTTCCTCAAACAAAACAAAGAAATCCTGCACATTATCCTCAGTGAAAGGTGGAATGACACTAGTCATAGTCAATCCCAGAGGGGGAGCAATTACAGGAGCATTTGTATTGACATTTAGTTGAGCCGTTTGATATTGATATTGATAATGTTCGGTCTTTATTCTGGCTAGTTCTATACTTGCGTTTGCTTGTTCGGTATTTGCTTTTATTCTGGCTAGTTCTATTTTTAGTTTGGCTTGTTCTAGTTCGAATATTTGATCACCGGTCAAACCATGTGGCAATTGTACATCAAGTTGGCTAGGTTTACTCGGGATCCCACCAACTGCTCCGTCACCCTCCCCGCCTTCTACAGGGAACAGGTGGGTTTTTATGGTCTGAGCCACCTCTACTTTAGACATGTTTGAGACAGATAATTGGAGATGTGAGGCAAGCACTTTCAGTTCGGATTTTGACAGACAGTCAATATCAGGGGATGTGGGTTCTGATTCTATGAAAACTCGAGCATCTTCTTCATTAATTAGTTGAGGCATGATTAATATTTGGTTTTTAAGTAGTGAAACGTTAATGAAACTGAGTGAAACTGTATGAAACGAATCCTGGCAAGGTCGCCACTCTTCTGTTACGTATCTTGATCCTCAAGTGGTTAACTTGATGAATCTAGATAGCACAGAGATATATATTAAGGTATCAGTCAGCTGAAGGCAAAACAAAAGTAAAATCTAATAAAATAATTTCCTGTTGTTGCTTCCTTTCCTTTTGGGTCTTAGGACTTAGTATCCTTTATGGACTGATACTCTTTAATTATGAAAAATACTGAAACTAATTAAAGTCATGTAGTATTTATAAAGAATTATTATTTAACCGAAGCTTAGTAGGCTATGGTTATGAACCGAATAAGTTATAGCTAAAGAAGGACTATTAATTTTATAAAAAGTCTTGAAAGATAAATATTAAAGTAAGAATATTTCTGTCTCTTACCCTTTTTGAAATGAATAGATAGTTTTCTTATATGTCCTTTTATTTATATTTAATTTAATTATTCTTGGTTCTTGTCTTACGTTAATAGTATTATATTATTATTATCATCAGGGTTTATATCAAAGTCACATAAAAAGTTAGATATATATTTAATAATTAGTTAAATGTATTTCTTAACCACGTAACATTGAGGTTTGATTATGAGTAAATAAAGTTACAGGATCGTTTCATAGATTCGATTCAGGTCTCACTCAAATAATATGAAAAGCAAAATATAATATTTTGAAGCAAAAGAATTGTCTTCAGCTTAGGAAATCACTATAAGTAATATTAACACAGCCATGTTAGTCTAAGGCGATATTACTAATACGAGACAATAGCATCACCGTACTAAGCACCATTAAGCAATGTAAGCTTAATTCAAAGAAAATGAAAGAACTCGTAAGTATTAATATAAAACAATAGTATTACTTTCATCATAACCCAATTACTTAAAGAGTTGCTTTAGTCCACAAGTTAGTCAACTAAAATAGTTAAGTACATAATAATAGCGTTAACGTTAATTCGCAATCAAATAGTTAAACACATAATAGTAGCGTTCACGTTAATTCGCAATCAAATAGTTAAACACATAATAGTAGCGTTCACGTTAATTCCCAATCACATATCTCACTAACCAACATAACATAAGTGTTTACACCGAACACACTTAACACACATTTATATAATCTGACTGACAGTCACAATCCCATTATAATACTTCACCCCGTCTTCCTCCAGCTGCAAGTTCACCTTCCCCAACTCCAAATGAGACTGATTTGAATGCCCACAACTCGGGTCTTATATACCAAACAATGATGGTGTAGGAACGAATCAGGAGGCGAGTGATGGTGCGCGCTCCAATCATAGCTCCTCGAATCACATAACAGGTGTGTCGTCCACTCACAGCTCCTGGCGTCGATCATACGTCATAGCATCGGTCATCGAGGTATGGGGCGAGCTGGTATGGGGCGAGATGGTTTGCCCACTCGCTCGTTCGCTCGCTAGTCTGCTTCACCACTTGGGTAGTTTGGCTCCTTGAACTCTAATTCTAACTCTTAAATTAACATACAGGGCTCCGTATGTCAGAATATATATATATATATATATATATATATATATATATATATATATATATATATATATATATATATATATATATATATATATATATATATATATTATATATATATATATATATAATATATATATACGTATATACCCGGTATATATATATTTTTTTTTGTCTTTATTATTCCTGTTCCCCAGGCTGTCTAGCGGATCAGCCCCAAGGTCCCGAGCAAGCCCAAGGCCCATAATCAAGTATTTATATTATTATTATATTTTGTATTTATTTAAATATTTATATATTTGATTTATTAGTTTTTATTTATTATATTTTAATTATTTTATTTTGTTTATGTTTATTTTATTTATTTTATATATATATATACCGTATATATTTGTTTTGTTATTCCTGTTCCCCAGGGTGTCTAGCAGATCAGCCCCAAGGTCCTGAGCAAGCCCAAGGCCCATAATCGAGTATTTATATTATTATTATATTTTTTTTTTATTTTTTTTATTTATATATACAGTATATATATATATATATATATATATATATATATATATACATATATACCCGGTATATATATATATTTTTCTTTTTCTTTATTATTCCTGTTCCCCAGGCTGTCTCAGTACGGTCCGAGCAAGCCCAAGGCCCATAATCGAGTATTTATATTATTATTATATTTTTTATTTTATTTATTTATTTATTTTATTTATATACAGTATAAGATATAATATATATATATATATATAATTATATATATATATATATATATATATATATATATATACTATATACCCAGTATATATATATTTTTTGTTTTCTTTATTTATTCCTGTTCCCCAGGCTGTCTAGCGGATCAGCCCAAGGTCCCGAGCAAGCCCAAGGCCCATAATCGAGTATTTATTATTATTATTTTTTTTATTATTTTATTTATATATACAGTATATATATATATAATATATATATATATATATATATATATATATTATATATATATAATATATATACCCGGTATACATATATATATATATTTTTTTTGTATTCTTGTTCCCCAGAGTGTCTAGCGGATCAGCCCCAAGGTCCCGAGCAAGCCCAAGGCCCATAATCGAGTGTATTTATTATTATTACATTTTTATTTATTATATATTATTTATTTGATTTGATTTATTTCATTTTATTTATATTTTTATTTCATTTATTTTATATATATATATATATATACAGTATATATATATATATATATATATATATATATATATATATATATATATATACTGGGTATATATATATATATATTATATTTATATATTTATATAAATGTACATTGTGGCAAAGATATACAACTGTATAAACATTCTCATATATTTACATAACAATAACAATGCATGGAAACAATTGCGCATAGCTCGCGAACCAATAACGTTATATTATTTTTGTTTTCACCATTAGAAAGAGCATAATTTTCCGATGACGGTGATATAAACAGTTATATATGTATCTGTTATGCCCTGTTTTTCTACAGGTTTAACTTGGGTAATGTGAGTTCTAAATTGACTGGGTATATAAGGCTGCATGCACAATACAAGATATGAGGAATAGAGAACACAAAGAAACACATGGTAGCAAGTTACATGATCACGTTTATTGATATACCACTGCAGAATACTTGTGTAAGACAATATAATAGAATTGAACAACACTAGCATAAGTGGATCTGGATGGAGCCTAGTCTCCCACTTCCAACGTTCAGGTATTAATCTTCTGATCACTGGCTTTGATTTCACAGGTTTATATACCGAAGACCATCAATGTTACTTATAGATTCATATTCACTGTTAGATTTATTACTGGTAGCTCTGGTGCACAAGTAGTAGTTCACAGACTAGATTAGACACGCATTTTTAGAGCACGGGAATTCTAGTAACCTCAGGGGGTACTGATCTAAGTTTTATATCCTTGTCTCAGAAATACATAGAACGCAAATCAGTGGGCGAACGTTAGATATCACTAGAGTTTTAATATCTAAATAAAGTAATTACGAGAGTCAAGGTCGCCTGTTAATTAAAGAGCACTGATCGCTTAGTACGTCCCAAATGGAATGGTTAAGTATGAATTACACTGGGCAAGGTCTTAGCCACTTCGTAGAAATATTAATTAGTGAATCTAAAACAGCACAGTAATATGTAGTACTGCTAAAGGGAATCTTGGGTAGTATCTGATGGGTCTGGTCCTGGTTATCTTGCGTCCATGATGTTGGGGGCTAACGACTGGTTCCGCGGCCGTCCAGGGGGGCCATATGTGTGAAGTTCTTCAATACGTGGGCAGGTCCTTCTATCCAAATCTGCCACGGAGTCTGCCGGTTCTGGGATCTCACTCCGGAACAACACAAGGGCAGAGCTAGAAATTAACTGCAGGGTAGTGACCCCTGGTTGGTGTCTAGCTTTCAACTGATTTGACTGGGGGCGGGAGGTAGATTTATAGGCTCGGTTCTGGACCCTGCAGACAGTAGGGATCTCGAGTCTTATGGACTTAATTGAGCTCTCAATAGATATGGGGACTAGGTAAGATGGTATTTACTGTTGTGGCACAGGGCGATAGGAAGCCTTTATATTTTCATATAACTGAGCCTTAGTAAGAGGTACTATTTTGGCTATACTGGACGTCTTTAGGGGAGAGAGACTGGATCTACTTTGCGAGGAGGATGGGGACAGCTGTGATAGGAGCGTCTCTCTAGATTGTTCAATCTTCATTCTATGGTATAGCTGAGGTGCTAATTTAGTGATCAGAGCATGCAAGAAAGGTAAATGGTTTATTGTGAGTTAATAGCGGTTAGTAAAGGTGTTAGTCATTCATGGTTAGTTCATTGATAGGAAGAATTCCTGTGCTACCTGGCAATGACTCGAAAGTCAAAACAGGGGCCAGGTATACCTCCGCGGGGGTGGGGGTCTCCCTCCTCGGGTGGGCAAAAAGGGGGAGCTGGGCGCCCTCTCTCTGATATATTCGTCCGGCGGCTGTGGCTAGGGGCTTGCCATATCACCAGTGTTTGTAATAACCCTCTGTGTATGAGACAGATGTGAGTGTCTTTAATACCAAAACCGAAGGTGCCTTAGCTAGCTGGTTTTACTCGGCTGGTTGTTAATTGTAGGGTTTGCTGGATATGGTGGAGACTGGGTTGCTAACTCTGCCACATTTATCTGGAAGTATGACAATAGAAGTTAGTTACTGGCGGGGCGGCTAGCCTCGCACCGACGACCATTGGGTGCAGGGTTGTGAATGTGTTGTAAGAGAATAGATGGCATGCAAGGGGCTAGTAAAGTTCTAATGTTGTTCTGGCCTACTAAGTGAAGGTAGGCTGGATAGGAGTATATATAAAAGGTTGGAGAGCGTTAGTAACGGACAATTCAAGGATCTTCAAGAGGTATGAGAGAGAGGCTAGGTCGGACAAGAGTCGGGAAGCGCGGGTGTCTTAATGAGAGGGGGGGGGGGGGGGGGGGGGGGGGGAGTTCAAGGGCTACAGGGAAATTTTGCCCCTAAGGTCCCTGGGCGTGGGGGTGGCATTAGGCTACAATTGATATGGAAGTTTGAAAAGGCAGTAGAATACGTTAGCCAAATGCTACCGGGGAATGCAACTATGGGGTGGTATATGAGTCTGGAAAAGATAGAGTTATGTGATCAGTCAGAGGGTTATGGATACTATTAGTTGGCCCTGGGAACTGCTTTTTCTATTAAATATAAAATACCACCCACAGCGGCAGTTCGTAGGGGTACTTAGTTATTGTTTCGGGGTACTTATGACAGATACTGGTAACCAGGTTATCTTATACAATCTCTGGTTGGGGTAAGAGGTGTAAGACACGAAATAAATTGGCGTAGTGTGGGCTGTGGATACGAAGGAGGCAAGGGGAAGACGTATGACAATTGTGGAAAGTAAATGGAAAAAGGTGAACACAATGGCGGATAAAAATACTTAACCTAAGGATTGCATACATAGATTTATGGGGCGATGGGTCTTCAGAAGCTTAGTCTGGCAAGACAAGATGTTAGGGAATGTTAATATTAATACTTAGTTACTAGAGGAACAGTGCAAGGGGCGACTGGGCACGGGTTACATATATCTATACTCGTCATGGAAAATGATATACGAGGTCTAGGGACAGCGTGGGTTTTTTAACTTCTAAGATATATAACATCTACTTCTCGGATGCAAGAACATACATAGATATAATTATGGCTGTCTGATGTGTTGGCATTGGCTCAACGTCGGGACAGGCATGGGTGTTTTTAATATGAATGTATATTCCTGTTCATCATCTTTGTAGTTAGAAGTGTAGGACACGAGGGGGTTAGTGTACGTGAGATGTGGAAAATGGTCAGTTTTAGAAAAGGTAAATGGGTGTGTCCTGGAGCTGTTTAGCCCTGCGGCTTGGGCTGTCTGAAATGGCTGGCTCGGTCAGCTGGTCCTTTCGTTCTGTGGACCTTTCCTTTGGTGTTTCTGTGTGGTGTTCGTTCATGGCTTCTGTGGTGGGCTTCTCGTTCTGGGGCATTTTACTTCCCTCTCCTTCATTATAGGCTCGTCCTCGAGCCTCAAGGGTGAAGTAAAAAGAAGCATAGTCAGAAAAGTGTAGGTTAACAAGAAAAGTAGTATGACTAAGGGAAAAAAATAATATATACAGTATATGGAAAACATGTAAATTTAAGAAAGGACAGATACTTAAGAACACAGGAAATTAAGAAGAGGTAAAGTGTTTAACAATGTATAAAGCAAATTTAAAAGATAGTCAGAAAAGTGTAGGTAACAAGAAAAGTAGTAGGACTAAGGAAAAATATAGTACTGTATATACAGTATATGGAAAACATGTAAATTTAAGAAAGGGCAGATAATTAAGAACACAGGAAATTAAGAAGAGGTAAAGTGTTTAACAATGTATAAAGCAAATTTAAAAGATAGTCAGAAAAGTGTAGATTAACAAGAAAAGTATTATGACTAAGGGAAAATACTATATACAGTATATGGAAAACATGTAAATTTAAGAAAGGACAGATAATTAAGAACACAGGAAATTAAGAAGAGGTAAAGTGTTTAACAATGTATAAAGCAAATTTAAAAGATAGTCAGAAAAGTGTAGGTAACAAGAAAAGTAGTATGACTAAGGAAAAAAAATAATATATACAGTATATGGAAAACATGTAAATTTATAGAATCATGCCCAATCGCTTAGGAATTGAAAACATTCGAAACAATTTAGTACAATAATATCCTCATCATCATCAGGGGGGGAGGGTATTTAGGGTCGCCGTTTGTCTGGGTGACGGTCTGGTAATAGGGGGTGGTGGTTCACTTTCACTTTGGAAGGGCGGGGTGGGTATACCGTTAGTTCTTGTCGTTAGGAATGTGGGTCTGGGGGCGAGCTGGCCCGGGGCCAGTTTTGGAGGGGGGGTCTAAGTGGTTTCGGTCGGGGGTAGTGATAGGGGGGTTTTAAAGATGAAATGGGCAGGTCGAGTCGGGGTTGTTGTTGCGGAAGAGGTTGGTGCTGGGGAGGGGTTGAATTGTGTAGAGAGTTGTGGTCGTGAGTGGGGTTTGGGGAAGGGTGAGTAAGGCTGAAGGTTGAGAGTTTACTATGATCAGTGGTTTGGAGGTTTGGTGTGCGAATTTGATAGGGAGTTGTTGGGGGGGGTCTGGGCAGGCAGGGTTGTGGTTTGAGAGGGGTTGAATTTAGAGTGATTTTATTTCCGGGAGAGACATGGATGGGATTTCGAGGAGTGGTTGAAGTTGAGAGGTTGATTATTTTGTTTGGGGCGAGAGGGAGAGTATTTTGGGGTTTAGCCAAGGTGGAAAAAGTTTTGTGGTTGGATTGGGATGGGAGTGGTATTTCGTCGAGCGGGATCTTTGTGGGGGGAATTTGGGGCGGGTGGGGTAACGGTGAAGAGGGGGAGGTTGATAGTTTAGCTGGGCTCATGATGGTGGGGGACCGACTGGTGAGCAGGTGTTCGGTACGCATGAGGGGGGGGGAATCACTTTGGTGGGGGTCACGCGTGAGGGGGGGATTAACGGCGCGTGTGGGAGGATCAGAGTGGTGGGGTGTGTCGGTGGCAGTGACGGTTTGCTTAGAGGTTATCTGGGGTTGGTGGGTTTGTCTGTCATGAGGGGGTGAGTCAAGTGTGGGGTTTTGAAGTTTATTAGGGGTGTGAATTGTGGGGGGGTGGAAGGGAGCTACTGACGGAAAACTGTCAC
This sequence comes from Paralithodes platypus, assembly GCA_032716605.1. Taxonomy (NCBI): domain Eukaryota; kingdom Metazoa; phylum Arthropoda; class Malacostraca; order Decapoda; family Lithodidae; genus Paralithodes; species Paralithodes platypus. The sequence goes on along the minus strand of CM064498.1, from coordinate 58,044,831 downwards.
AAGGGAGATTTTGTTGGTGGGGGAATAGCTGAGTATTTCTGGGGGAAGGGGGGGAACATAGTTGGGTCCCTAGGTCGTCACGCGTGAGGGGAGGGTTTACGGCGCGTGTGGGAGGGTCAGGGTGGTGAGAGGTGAGCGAGTTAGGAAACGGGATTTGTTGGGGGGACTGCGGCGGGTTGGTGGGGGAAGAGTTATGTGTAGAACAGGGGTTATTGGTAGAGGACTGATGTATAGGTTTGGGGTTGTTAATAGGACGAATTTTGGGAATTTTCTTGGTGGCAGTCACGGTCTGGTTAGCGGTTATCTGGGGTTGGTGGGTTTGTTTGACATTAACAGGACGAGTTTGGGGAATTTTCTTGGTGGCAGTCTCGGTCTGGTTAGAGGTTCTCTGGGACTGGTGAGTTTGTTTGACATGAGAGGGCGAGTCAATTGTGGGGTTTCGAAGTTTTCTAGGGGTGTGAATTGTGTGGGGGTGGAAGGGAGCTACTGACTGAAAACTGTCACAAGCTACCGACGGAAAACTGTCACAAGGGAATTTTTGTTGGTGGGGGGATAGCTGAACATTTCTGGGGTCATGTGGAAAATATGTTGTGGTAGGCCTACATAGGTAGGCATAGCTAGAATACGGCTCTTGTTGGGGGGGCTGCTGAGGGTTGGTGGGGGAGAGGTCGGTAAACTGTCACAAGGGAAATTTTGTTGGTGGGGGGATAGCTGAACATTTCTGGGGTCATGTGGAAAATATGTTGTGGTAGGTCTACATAGGTAGGCATAGCTAGAATACGGCTCTTGTTGGGGGGGCTGCTGAGGGTTGGTGGGGGGGTAGGGTCGGTAAACTGTCACAAGGGAAATTTTGTTGGTGGGGGGATAGCTGAACATTTCTGGGGTCATGTGGAAAATATGTTGTGGTAGGCCTACATAGGTAGGCATAGCTAGAATACGGCTCTTGTTGGGGGGGCTGCTGAGGGTTGGTGGGGGGAGAGTTCACTGGAGTTGGACTTTCACCGGAAGTCATTTTGGAAGGGTGCACGGAGTCTTGGATAGGGGCTAAAAGGTTGGATAGGGGATTCATCGAACTGCGTAGGCATTCTTCTCTGATGGCGAGCATATGTTCTTCGAATAGGCCATACGGGTCGAGATGGGCGGTGATGTGGGGTGGGAGGATGTTTAACAATGCGGTGAATAAGAGTTCATTTTGTTGGTCGTAATCTTCATAGCTATACGTGGTCCTCACGTATCTGTAGAGTTGTATGAGGGTCACATTTATATCCCCTTCATACTTGATCTCGTCGACTTTTATTATTTTGGGGGCGACGGGGGAACCCAAAAGTGGATCTAAAGTCCGGATCACGAAGGATCGAAACTGGTTCCAGGTACTCTCTGGCGTATTCTGTTTCACCATTTGGTGAATAAATTCTTTAAAAGTAGGCTTATCAACAAGTTGGGAAACGGCTTCTCCCAACTGTACAACATGCAAAATTGCCATGGCGATTTTTTCGCGGTCATTATGAAGTACCACATCGTACACTGGCTTTATTATGTCTAAGTAACTGGTGATATCATATGTGTTTACATCATACTTGGGAATGTGTGCGAGTGGCTGAAGATTTCGCGATGTTGCCATGCTTCTACTGTTCCAAACTTGCAGTGTAATGCAACCTTTTATCCGAATCAAGAACCACCGCTGCCGCCAATGTTATGCCCTGTTTTTCTACAGGTTTAACTTGGGTAATGTGAGTTCTAAATTGACTGGGTATATAAGGCTGCATGCACAATACAAGATATGAGGAATAGAGAACACAAAGAAAACACATGGTAGCAAGTTACATGATCACGTTTATTGATATACCACTGCAGAATACTTGTGTAAGACAATATAATAGAATTGAACAACACTAGCATAAGTGGATCTGGATGGAGCCTAGTCTCCCACTTCCAACGTTCAGGTATTAATCTTCTGATCACTGGCTTTGATTTCACAGGTTTATATACCGAAGACCATCAATGTTACTTATAGATTCATATTCACTGTTAGATTATTACTGGTAGCTCTGGTGCACAAGTAGTAGTTCACAGACTAGATTAGACACGCATTTTTAGAGCACGGGAATTCTAGTAACCTCAGGGGGTACTGATCTAAGTTTTATATCCTTGTCTCAGAAATACATAGAACGCAAATCAGTGGGCGAACGTTAGATATCACTAGAGTTTTAATATCTAAATAAAGTAATTACGAGAGTCAAGGTCGCCTGTTAATTAAAGAGCACTGATCGCTTAGTACGTCCCAAATGGAATGGTTAAGTATGAATTACACTGGGCAAGGTCTTAGCCACTTCGTAGAAATATTAATTAGTGAATCTAAAACAGCACAGTAATATGTAGTACTGCTAAAGGGAATCTTGGGTAGTATCTGATGGGTCTGGTCCTGGTTATCTTGCGTCCATGATGTTGGGGCTAACGACTGGTTCCGCGGCCGTCCAGGGGGGCCATATGTGTGAAGTTCTTCAATACGTGGGCAGGTCCTTCTATCCAAATCTGCCACGGAGTCTGCCGGTTCTGGGATCTCACTCCGGAACAACACAAGGGCAGAGCTAGAAATTAACTGCAGGGTAGTGACCCCTGGTTGGTGTCTAGCTTTCAACTGATTTGACTGGGGGCGGGAGGTAGATTTATAGGCTCGGTTCTGGACCCTGCAGACAGTAGGGATCTCGAGTCTTATGGACTTAATTGAGCTCTCAATAGATATGGGGACTAGGTAAGATGGTATTTACTGTTGTGGCACAGGGCGATAGGAAGCCTTTATATTTTCATATAACTGAGCCTTAGTAAGAGGTACTATTTGGCTATACTGGACGTCTTTAGGGGAGAGAGACTGGATCTACTTTGCGAGGAGGATGGGGACAGCTGTGATAGGAGCGTCTCTCTAGATTGTTCAATCTTCATTCTATGGTATAGCTGAGGTGCTAATTTAGTGATCAGAGCATGCAAGAAAGGTAAATGGTTTATTGTGAGTTAATAGCGGTTAGTAAAGGTGTTAGTCATTCATGGTTAGTTCATTGATAGGAAGACATCCTGTGCTACCTGGCAATGACTCGAAAGTCAAAACAGGGGCCAGGTATACCTCCGCGGGGGTGGGGGTCTCCCTCCTCGGGTGGGCAAAAAGGGGGAGCTGGGCGCCCTCTCTCTGATATATTCGTCCGGCGGCTGTGGCTAGGGGCTTGCCATATCACCAGTGTTTGTAATAACCCTCTGTGTATGAGACAGATGTGAGTGTCTTTAATACCAAAACCGAAGGTGCCTTAGCTAGCTGGTTTTACTCGGCTGGTTGTTAATTGTAGGGTTTGCTGGATATGGTGGAGACTGGGTTGCTAACTCTGCCACATTTATCTGGAAGTATGACAATAGAAGTTAGTTACTGGCGGGGCGGCTAGCCTCGCACCGACGACCATTGGGTGCAGGGTTGTGAATGTGTTGTAAGAGAATAGATGGCATGCAAGGGGCTAGTAAAGTTCTAATGTTGTTCTGGCCTACTAAGTGAAGGTAGGCTGGATAGGAGTATATATAAAAGGTTGGAGAGCGTTAGTAACGGACAATTCAAGGATCTTCAAGAGGTATGAGAGAGAGGCTAGGTCGGACAAGAGTCGAGAAGCGCGGGTGTCTTAATGAGAGGGGGGGGGGGGGGAGTTCAAGGGCTACAGGGAAATTTTGCCCCTAAGGTCCCTGGGCGTGGGGGTGGCATTAGGCTACAATTGATATGGAAGTTTGAAAAGGCAGTAGAATACGTTAGCCAAATGCTACCGGGGAATGCAACTATGGGGTGGTATATGAGTCTGGAAAAGATAGAGTTATGTGATCAGTCAGAGGGTTATGGATACTATTAGTTGGCCCTGGGAACTGCTTTTTCTATTAAATATAAAATACCACCCACAGCGGCAGTTCGTAGGGGTACTTAGTTATTGTTTCGGGGTACTTATGACAGATACTGGTAACCAGGTTATCTTATACAATCTCTGGTTGGGGTAAGAGGTGTAAGACACGAAAATAAATTGGCGTAGTGTGGGCTGTGGATACGAAGGAGGCAAGGGGAAGACGTATGACAATTGTGGAAAGTAAATGGAAAAAGGTGAACACAATGGCGGATAAAAATACTTAACCTAAGGATTGCATACATAGATTTATGGGGCGATGGGTCTTCAGAAGCTTAGTCTGGCAAGACAAGATGTTAGGGAATGTTAATATTAATACTTAGTTACTAGAGGAACAGTGCAAGGGGCGACTGGGCACGGGTTACATATATCTATACTCGTCATGGAAAATGATATACGAGGTCTAGGGACAGCGTGGGTGTTTTAACTTCTAAGATATATAACATCTACTTCTCGGATGCAAGAACATACATAGATATAATTATGGCTGTCTGATGTGTTGGCATTGGCTCAACGTCGGGACAGGCATGGGTGTTTTTAATATGAATGTATATTCCTGTTCATCATCTTTGTAGTTAGAAGTGTAGGACACGAGGGGGTTAGTGTACGTGAGATGTGGAAAATGGTCAGTTTTAGAAAAGGTAAATGGGTGTGTCCCTGGAGCTGTTTAGCCCTGCGGCTTGGGCTGTCTGAAATGGCTGGATCGGGCAGCTGGTCCTTTCGTTGTGTGAACCTTTCCTTTGGTGTTTCTGTGTGGTGTTCGTTCATGGCTTCTGTGGTGGGCTTCTCGTTCTGGGGCATTTTACTTCCCTCTCCTTCATTATAGGCTCGTCCTCGAGCCTCAAGGGTGAAGTAAAAAGAAGCATAGTCAGAAAAGTGTAGGTTAACAAGAAAAGTAGTATGACTAAGGGAAAAAAATAATATATACAGTATATGGAAAACATGTAAATTTAAGAAAGGACAGATACTTAAGAACACAGGAAATTAAGAAGAGGTAAAGTGTTTAACAATGTATAAAGCAAATTTAAAAGATAGTCAGAAAAGTGTAGGTAACAAGAAAAGTAGTAGGACTAAGGAAAAAAAATATAGTACTGTATATACAGTATATGGAAAACATGTAAATTTAAGAAAGGGCAGATAATTAAGAACACAGGAAATTAAGAAGAGGTAAAGTGTTTAACAATGTATAAAGCAAATTTAAAAGATAGTCAGAAAAGTGTAGATTAACAAGAAAAGTATTATGACTAAGGGAAAAAAAATACTATATACAGTATATGGAAAACATGTAAATTTAAGAAAGGACAGATAATTAAGAACACAGGAAAATTAAGAAGAGGTAAAGTGTTTAACAATGTATAAAGCAAATTTAAAAGATAGTCAGAAAAGTGTAGGTAACAAGAAAAGTAGTATGACTAAGGAAAAAAATAATATATACAGTATATGGAAAACATGTAAATTTATAGAATCATGCCCAATCGCTTAGGAATTGAAAACATTCGAAACAATTTAGTACAATAATATCCTCATCATCATCAGGGGGGGGGAGGGGATTTAGGGTCGCCGTTTGTCTGGGTGACGGTTCTGGTAATAGGGGGTGGTGGTTCACTTTCACTTTGGAAGGGCGGGGTGGGTATACCGTTAGTTCTTGTCGTTAGGAATGTGGGTCTGGGGGCGAGCTGGCCCGGGGCCAGTTTTGGAGGGGGGTCTAAGTGGTTTAGGTGCGGGGGAGTGATAGGGGGGTTTTAAAGATGAAATGGCAGGTCGAGTCGGGGTTGTTGTTGCGGAAGAGGTTGGTGCTGGGGAGGGGTTGAATTGTGTAGAGAGTTGTGGTCGTGAGTGGGGTTTGGGGAAGGGTGAGTAAGGCTGAAGGTTGAGAGTTTACTATGATCAGGTGGTTTGGAGGTTTGGGGTGTGGGGATTTGATAGGGAGATGGTGGGGGGGGGTCTGGGCAGGCAGGGTTGTGGTTTGAGAGGGGTTGAATTTAGAGTGATTTTATTTCCGGGAGAGACATGGATGGGATTTCGAGGAGTGGTTGAAGTTGAGAGGTTGATTATTTTGTTTGGGGCGAGAGGGGAGAGTATTTTGGGGTTTAGCCAAGGTGAAAAAGTTTTTGTGGTTGGATGGGGATGGGAGTGGTATTTCGTGGAGCGGGATCTTTGTGGGGGGAATTTGGGGCGGGTGGGGTAACGGTGAAGAGGGGGAGGTTGATAGTTTAGCTGGGCTCATGATGGTGGGGGACCGACTGGTGAGCAGGTGTTCGGTACGCATGAGGGGGGGGGAATCACTTTGGTGGGGGTCACGCGTGAGGGGGGGATTAACGGCGCGTGTGGGAGGATCAGAGTGGTGGGGTGTGTCGGTGGCAGTGACGGCTTTGCTTAGAGGTTATCTGGGGTTGGTGGGTTTGTCGGGGAGGGGGGGGTGAGAAAAGTGTGGGGTTTTGAAGTTTATTGGGGGTGTGAATTGTGGGGGGGTGGAAGGGAGCTACTGACGGAAAACTGTCACAAGGGAGATTTTGTTGGTGGGGGAATAGCTGAGTATTTCTGGGGGAAGGGGGGGAACATAGTTTGGGTCCCTAGGTCGTCACGCGTGAGGGGAGGGTTTACGGCGCGTGTGGGAGGGTCAGGGTGGTGAGAGGTGAGCGAGTTAGGAAACGGGATTTGTTGGGGGGACTGCGGCGGGTTGGTGGGGGAAGAGTTATGTGTAGAACAGGGGTTATTGGTAGAGGACTGATGTATAGGTTTGGGGTTGTTAATAGGACGAATTTTGGGAATTTTCTTGGTGGCAGTCACGGTCTGGTTAGCGGTTATCTGGGGTTGGTGGGTTTGTTTGACATTAACAGGACGAGTTTGGGGAATTTTCTTGGTGGCAGTCTCGGTCTGGTTAGAGGTTCTCTGGGACTGGTGAGTTTGTTTGACATGAGAGGGCGAGTCAATTGTGGGGTTTCGAAGTTTTCTAGGGGTGTGAATTGTGTGGGGGTGGAAGGGAGCTACTGACTGAAAACTGTCACAAGCTACCGACGGAAAACTGTCACAAGGGAATTTTTGTTGGTGGGGGGATAGCTGAACATTTCTGGGGTCATGTGGAAAATATGTTGTGGTAGGCCTACATAGGTAGGCATAGCTAGAATACGGCTCTTGTTGGGGGGGCTGCTGAGGGTTGGTGGGGGGAGAGGTCGGTAAACTGTCACAAGGGAAATTTTGTTGGTGGGGGGATAGCTGAACATTTCTGGGGTCATGTGGAAAATATGTTGTGGTAGGTCTACATAGGTAGGCATAGCTAGAATACGGCTCTTGTTGGGGGGGCTGCTGAGGGTGGGGGGGGGGAGAGGTCGTAAACTGTCACAAGGGAAATTTTGTTGGTGGGGGGATAGCTGAACATTTCTGGGGTCATGTGGAAAATATGTTGTGGTAGGCCTACATAGGTAGGCATAGCTAGAATACGGCTCTTGTTGGGGGGGCTGCTGAGGGTTGGTGGGGGAGAGTTCACTGGAGTTGGACTTTCACCGGAAGTCATTTTGGAAGGGTGCACGGAGTCTTGGATAGGGGCTAAAAGGTTGGATAGGGGATTCATCGAACTGCGTAGGCATTCTTCTCTGATGGCGAGCATATGTTCTTCGAATAGGCCATACGGGTCGAGATGGGCGGTGATGTGGGGTGGGAGGATGTTTAACAATGCGGTGAATAAGAGTTCATTTTGTTGGTCGTAATCTTCATAGCTATACGTGGTCCTCACGTATCTGTAGAGTTGTATGAGGGTCACATTTATATCCCCTTCATACTTGATCTCGTCGACTTTTATTATTTTGGGGGCGACGGGGGAACCCAAAAGTGGATCTAAAGTCCGGATCACGAAGGATCGAAACTGGTTCCAGGTACTCTCTGGCGTATTCTGTTTCACCATTTGGTGAATAAATTCTTTAAAAGTAGGCTTATCAACAAGTTGGGAAACGGCTTCTCCCAACTGTACAACATGCAAAATTGCCATGGCGATTTTTTCGCGGTCATTATGAAGTACCACATCGTACACTGGCTTTATTATGTCTAAGTAACTGGTGATATCATATGTGTTTACATCATACTTGGGAATGTGTGCGAGTGGCTGAAGATTTCGCGATGTTGCCATGCTTCTACTGTTCCAAACTTGCAGTGTAATGCAACCTTTTATCCGAATCAAGAACCACCGCTGCCGCCAATGTTATGCCCTGTTTTTCTACAGGTTTAACTTGGGTAATGTGAGTTCTAAATTGACTGGGTATATAAGGCTGCATGCACAATACAAGATATGAGGAATAGAGAACACAAAGAAACACATGGTAGCAAGTTACATGATCACGTTTATTGATATACCACTGCAGAATACTTGTGTAAGACAATATAATAGAATTGAACAACACTAGCATAAGTGGATCTGGATGGAGCCTAGTCTCCCACTTCCAACGTTCAGGTATTAATCTTCTGATCACTGGCTTTGATTTCACAGGTTTATATACCGAAGACCATCAATGTTACTTATAGATTCATATTCACTGTTAGATTTATTACTGGTAGCTCTGGTGCACAAGTAGTAGTTCACAGACTAGATTAGACACGCATTTTTAGAGCACGGGAATTCTAGTAACCTCAGGGGGTACTGATCTAAGTTTTATATCCTTGTCTCAGAAATACATAGAACGCAAATCAGTGGGCGAACGTTAGATATCACTAGAGTTTTAATATCTAAATAAAGTAATTACGAGAGTCAAGGTCGCCTGTTAATTAAAGAGCACTGATCGCTTAGTACGTCCCAAATGGAATGGTTAAGTATGAATTACACTGGGCAAGGTCTTAGCCACTTCGTAGAAATATTAATTAGTGAATCTAAAACAGCACAGTAATATGTAGTACTGCTAAAGGGAATCTTGGGTAGTATCTGATGGGTCTGGTCCTGGTTATCTTGCGTCCATGATGTTGGGGGCTAACGACTGGTTCCGCGGCCGTCCAGGGGGGCCATATGTGTGAAGTTCTTCAATACGTGGGCAGGTCCTTCTATCCAAATCTGCCACGGAGTCTGCCGGTTCTGGGATCTCACTCCGGAACAACACAAGGGCAGAGCTAGAAATTAACTGCAGGGTAGTGACCCCTGGTTGGTGTCTAGCTTTCAACTGATTTGACTGGGGGCGGGAGGTAGATTTATAGGCTCGGTTCTGGACCCTGCAGACAGTAGGGATCTCGAGTCTTATGGACTTAATTGAGCTCTCAATAGATATGGGGACTAGGTAAGATGGTATTTACTGTTGTGGCACAGGGCGATAGGAAGCCTTTATATTTTCATATAACTGAGCCTTAGTAAGAGGTACTATTTTGGCTATACTGGACTTCTTTAGGGGAGAGAGACTGGATCTACTTTGCGAGGAGGATGGGGACAGCTGTGATAGGAGCGTCTCTCTAGATTGTTCAATCTTCATTCTATGGTATAGCTGAGGTGCTAATTTAGTGATCAGAGCATGCAAGAAAGGTAAATGGTTTATTGTGAGTTAATAGCGGTTAGTAAAGGTGTTAGTCATTCATGGTTAGTTCATTGATAGGAAGAATTCCTGTGCTACCTGGCAATGACTCGAAAGTCAAAACAGGGGCCAGGTATACCTCCGCGGGGGTGGGGGTCTCCCTCCTCGGGTGGGCAAAAAGGGGGAGCTGGGCGCCCTCTCTCTGATATATTCGTCCGGCGGCTGTGGCTAGGGGCTTGCCATATCCAGTGTTTGTAATAACCCTCTGTGTATGAGACAGATGTGAGTGTCTTTAATACCAAAACCGAAGGTGCCTTAGCTAGCTGGTTTTACTCGGCTGGTTGTTAATTGTAGGGTTTGCTGGATATGGTGGAGACTGGGTTGCTAACTCTGCCACATTTATCTGGAAGTATGACAATAGAAGTTAGTTACTGGCGGGGCGGCTAGCCTCGCACCGACGACCATTGGGTGCAGGGTTGTGAATGTGTTGTAAGAGAATAGATGGCATGCAAGGGGCTAGTAAAGTTCTAATGTTGTTCTGGCCTACTAAGTGAAGGTAGGCTGGATAGGAGTATATATATAAAAGGTTGGAGAGCGTTAGTAACGGACAATTCAAGGATCTTCAAGAGGTATGAGAGAGAGGCTAGGTCGGACAAGAGTCGAGAAGCGCGGGTGTCTTAATGAGAGGGGGGGGGGGAGTTCAAGGGCTACAGGGAAATTTTGCCCCTAAGGTCCCTGGGCGTGGGGGTGGCATTAGGCTACAATTGATATGGAAGTTTGAAAAGGCAGTAGAATACGTTAGCCAAATGCTACCGGGGAATGCAAACTATGGGGTGGTATATGAGTCTGGAAAAGATAGAGTTATGTGATCAGTCAGAGGGTTATGGATACTATTAGTTGGCCCTGGGAACTGCTTTTTTCTATTAAATATAAAATACCACCCACAGCGGCAGTTCGTAGGGGTACTTAGTTATTGTTTCGGGGTACTTATGACAGATACTGGTAACCAGGTTATCTTATACAATCTCTGGTTGGGGTAAGAGGTGTAAGACACGAAATAAATTGGCGTAGTGTGGGCTGTGGATACGAAGGAGGCAAGGGGAAGACGTATGACAATTGTGGAAAGTAAATGGAAAAAGGTGAACACAATGGCGGATAAAAATACTTAACCTAAGGATTGCATACATAGATTTATGGGGCGATGGGTCTTCAGAAGCTTAGTCTGGCAAGACAAGATGTTAGGGAATGTTAATATTAATACTTAGTTACTAGAGGAACAGTGCAAGGGGCACGGGTTACATATATCTATACTCGTCATGGAAAATGATATACGAGGTCTAGGGACAGCGTGGGTGTTTTAACTTCTAAGATATATAACATCTACTTCTCGGATGCAAGAACATACATAGATATAATTATGGCTGTCTGATGTGTTGGCATTGGCTCAACGTCGGGACAGGCATGGGTGTTTTTAATATGAATGTATATTCCTGTTCATCATCTTTGTAGTTAGAAGTGTAGGACACGAGGGGGTTAGTGTACGTGAGATGTGGAAAATGGTCAGTTTTAGAAAAGGTAAATGGGTGTGTCCTGGAGCTGTTTAGCCCTGCGGCTTGGGCTGTCTGAAATGGCTGGCTCGGTCAGCTGGTCCTTTCGTTCTGTGGACCTTTCCTTTGGTGTTTCTGTGTGGTGTTCGTTCATGGCTTCTGTGGTGGGCTTCTCGTTCTGGGGCATTTTAGTATCCAAGCAAATAAACCAATGCCGAGGTGGGGAACAGCTCGGAACCCGGCTAGCATTGGCGGAAAAGAGATGGGTGAAGCGTAAATATTCGCATTTTGGCTCTTCATTTCAAATATTCATAGCGCAAAAAGTATTTGTCCTAGGAACTTCTAGTTTGTTTTATACTCATCAGCATTATTTGCCGTATTCATACAGCCTAAATTTAAAACCATGCACTTCGTAGCAACGAAATAAATTGAAAATGTTATAAACCATATCAATCAAAATATATATATTTTGTTTTTTCGGTCACTGGTTGAGAACTATTGAAGATAAACAATTTCTGTTTTTAGATTTGGAAAGAGGAGAAAAAATACTATTATTTGAGCAAACAAAAATATATGGTCATCACTCACAATTTAGAGCTAGGACGGTGTGAAGACAATTGCATGGGAAATAATTGTATTCCGGACTCATTTACACTTTCATATTTCGATTTATTTACATTTTGTGTTTTATCATGTACTATAAATATTCCTCTTTCCATTGACATATGATGCATCACAATAAACAGCATTCTGGTGGATGAAAATACAGAAAAACACAAGGCTTCGAAAACTCGCCCAGCCTGATATTTCATGGCAAATTAGAGAATGTCTTACCGTAAGTTAGATAATTATAGTATCTGGATGCGGGAGGGTTAAGAGGATTTGTGTTATTACTGGCATCCCAGTAAGTAACATAGATACCTTCTTTTAGGTTACACTTTCCATAGTGAAAAGTTGAGGGACTCAGGCATCCCTAACCCTCAACACTTTTACTATAGAACATTCCCCCAGTGTCCTATGAAGGGAACTGTGTTATTACTGGCATCCCAGTGATTAACATAGCCACCTTCCCTAGGTTACGCTTTCTCTAGTAGAAAGTTGAGGAACTCAGGCATCTCTACTCCTCAATACGTTCACTATTGAAAGATCACAAGTGTCCTATTAGAGGAACTTTGTTAGTACTGGCATCCCAGTATTTAACATAGTCGCCTTCTTCTAGGTTACACTTTCCTTAGTAAAAGTTGAGGGACTCAGGCATCCTTACCCCTCAACACGTTACTATTGAAAGTCCACACTCCCACTTCTCACAGGAGATCTTGGCATCCCACGATCTTTTGTGTCAGAAGGGCTTGGCGAGACACCCTCACGGGGACTCTGCAGACACAAGTCCTAGGTGCATTTCATCTGTGGCATCCCATTAGACTTTGCAACTGAAAGGTTAAACACCGCCCTGAGTTCCTTGAACCTCTTAAAACGGTCAGAGACAGTCAAGAAGATAAGTACTAAACTCTTCTTGCGTTCGTCTGATATCGTGCTATTCCATCATAACTGAGGCACGATATGAAAGACCCCATTCCAAGAGTACCTTAACAGAACTTTATCACTGGTTAATATAAAGGTCAGGATAGACGAGAATAAATGATAAAGCTATAGGCTCAAATACTTGCGTTAGTCCGATATGGTGCCCAACTGTTTAATTACAAGCTACGGAGCCATATTCAAGACCCCGCACCCATTAACCCATCTGTAGTTTACTTCACATGACCGACCAATCTAGACGGCCTACGGAGACTCAGAAGACTTCAAGCAGCTTGTCCTCTACATCTCTAAGAAAAGAAAGATTGAAGAAAAGATACCTAAGTCGATGCCAGTGACGAGGCAGAAATAAGTTAGAGTTCAAAAAGTTATAAAAAATGGGAGTCCCCAAACTCCTTATTTAGAAACAAATCATAAAAGTGTTCATTAACGAGAATCTATAGAAACAGATTCCCTCTACCAGTGTACCAGTGTTAAATTAGTTTAGTACACCTCTCTAACTTAAATAAGGCATTAAATCCAAATAAGACGGATTTCGCATAAATTAACTCTGTCATATTTCCAACCTGTGATAAAATATTCAGAGTCCCCAAACTCCTTATTTTGAAGAAAATCACTCAGTGTTTACAAACTAGAATCTATAGAAACAGATTCCCCCTACAAGTGTATCAGTGTTAAAATCAGTTACTACGCTTTCCTAACATGGAAAAAGAATTAAATCCAAATAAGACAGATTTTCGCCTAAACTAACTCTAAACTAATTCCGGCCACTGGCCTGGTAATCCAAAGGTCCCAGGTTCAAATCCCGATGTATCAATGGGAAGATATTATTGGGATGGAATTTGTGCTGTACCTGGTATCAGTGCATTACCACAAGCCCACCGAAACGTCAATAAAATACCCTCATTGTTCCCTGATTAAATAGCACTGTATGGATATTCCCATATTCAAAATATGCTATAGGGGTGCAATGCCTGGTGAGTTATCTGCTCAACAGGTGGCGTTGTGTGTGTGTAAGTGTGAGAGTCCGAGTGTAGGGGTGAGACAGTGAAGCACGGGAACGAGGTGGCTTCAGAGATGGGGTCGTTTCGGGCCATGAGTGAGCACCGTGCCTCATGTTTTTTTTTGTTTTTTTTTTTCTATGTGATTGAGGGAGGCAAAAGGCATAACTGCCTATAGCGAGTGCCTCCCCCATAGTTGAAAGAGTGACAGGGCCAAAATCAAGGGACGTTCGAGCCAAAATGCCTGGACACACGGAGTTTGAAGCAATTTAAGTCATAGGAAGAGGGAAAGACTGATTCTGGGAGAGAGTTCCAGAGCTCAGATGTTGAGTAGAAGAAAGTTTGAGAGTAACGTTTCACTCTTGGGTTGGAGAGTTGCACAGAGTAGGGGTGGGATTGAGTTGCAAGACGGGTACCACGTGCCCTACGTAAAGGAGGTGGTATGCACTGGGATGTGAAGGCAAGATGGCAGGTGCTCGTTGTACTCTACGTGCTTCACATGTCTCACTCCCTAGACTGGAACAAGACCTCACGGGCTTCACTGTTCATTGTAAAGCGGTGAATGTTAAGGCTCTCAGCCTATGCCCGAGAGGAAGTAAGTTGGAATATAGAAAAAAAAAAAAAAAAAAAAATGAAAATATTTTAGAGTCCACAAAACTTGAATTCCATCTTGCTAAGTATACCAGTGTGCAAGGTTATATATTAATAGAAATGCAATATAGTGACTTATCTTAACCTCGTCAAATAATAGTAGCTGATTATACCCAAGTTACGGGTAAAGTGAACATTAAAGTACCCGACTAATTATTTATGCAATCTTTCGAAAAGAGAATATTGATTTGTTCCTAAAGAAAGGAAATTCAATTTAAGCCGCATTGAGCATACCTGATCTCCATCTAGATCCGCGATTGTGCTAGAAGATATTTTATTAAGTTGTACCATTTATGTTCTCCTGTTAACACATTCTTGTTCAATAATATGCATTTAGGGAATAAGAGATAAAAAGCTGTAGTACAAACTATATTTTGGCATTATATGTATCCTCTATTGTCTTCCTTATATGTACTTAGGGAATAAGAGATATAAAGCTGTATTACAAACTATATTTTGGCATTATATGTATCCTCTATTGTCTTCCTTATATGTATTGTCTTCCTTATATGTATTTAGGGAATAAGATATATAAAGCTGTAGTACAAACTATATTTTGGCATTATATGTATCCTCTATTATAATAATAATAATATAATAATATAATAATAATACTTTATTTCAGACTCACACGTACAGAGGGGACCATACTGGGGTCCATATATACCTTACAGTAACATAAATATATATAAATATATATAAGCTACTGTACATAGGCTACATAAAATAAAAAGAAATTAAATAATACCCAGCTTGCTATCATGTAGTTCACAGCACTGCCTCAACCAAAAACAGTGGTCATCAAACTACTGTGTTACCAAAACCACTGTCCTAATTGTGTACAGTACCATGCCTCACATCATTTAGCTTCCGGTACAGTATGTTGCTACAGTACAGTATAGGAATATCGGTACTGTACTGCACTATGAGGATCAGTACCGGTATGCTAATTCTGTAGAGTAGCAGACCTGGAATCATTACTTAAGGTTAAATATAGAGCAACTTCCTCCAGTGTGCCTGGATCCTGGAGGTGTACACTATGCTTGGAGTTTGTAGCATTTTAATGATCCTGTTCTCAGAAGTGTTAAGGCGCTGAATGAATTTATATGTTAGCTTTCTAATGAGTGATTTGTAACAGTGTAAGTTCGTATAGGCACATAGCGTACTTGTACTCTCATATTTTGAGAGCCCCAGAAACATTTTCATGATATTGTGATATGAGATACTTAGTCTATTCACTGTAATTTTCTTATAGTTCCACCATAGTTGTGCTGTATACATTGGTGAGCAGTAGGAGTTGAACAATGTTATTTTTGTATCCCATGTGCACATATGAAATTTTCTTAACATTGAATTTCCCTGCATGTAAAGTTGCCTTTGCTGACGACCCATATCCTCATCATCTGAGCGATCACATGAAATATAGTGTCCTAGATACTTTACTTTACTTACTTCTTCTATAATTTCTTCATACAAATGGAATTTAGGTAGCTTTGATTTCAATAGAAGGTTAGATTTAAATATTATGATATTGCTCTTTATAGGATTAAATTTGACTGAATGTTCGATTCCAAATTTTTCACATACTCTTAATAATTTATCCAGTCCTGCTCCAGAGGGCGCGATTAAGGCTAGGTCATCAGCATACATGAGATGAATTACAATGGTGCTGCCAATACAGCACCCAGTGCGAGTCTTGTTCAGCTCCAGACTAAGATCATCCATGTAGACGTTGAAAAGATACGGAGACAATATCCCCCCCTGCCTAACACCATTGGTTACGGCGAAAGATCCTGACAGGATGTTGCCCCATCTTACACACATTTTTTGATTAGCATACCAGAAAATAAGTATCCTAACAATATAGCTAGGCACTCCCCTGTTAACTAATTTTTCAAATAAGGTTTTGTGACACACCCTATCAAAAGCCTTACTTGCATCAAGAAAACAAGAGAAAATTGAGCTATTTAGTTTGTTGTATGTATCAATCACTTCTTTCAGCACATATATGCATTGGTCTGTGCCGTGATTTTTCTTAAAGCCAAACTGATTGCTGCTGGTGACAATATATGCAGACATTCTTTCTAGCATTATCATTTCAACTACCTTACTCACCACACTAGCAAGTGCTACTGGGCGGTAGTTGTCTTTTGCTGTAATTTTACCTGATTTATCTTTAATGACAGGAACAAGTATTACGGATATCATAGACTCCGGCAGGACACCATGCGTAAATAGACTGGTGATGCAAGAACTAAGTTTATCTATTAACAACTTATCTGCATATTTAAGATGTTCTGCATATATACCATCCAGCCCACAAGCTTTATTTAGGTTAAGTTTTCTTATGGCATTCTCAAGATCACTTTCAGTCACTTTAATGTCTTCATAATTACTATCTTTCACATATTGAATTGCACCATTAGTAGACCTTTGGTTTACACTGTTAAGTAGTTCCTTAAAATGAGTTTTCCATAAGTCAGCAATGTTCTCTTCACCCTATTGTCTTCCTTATATGTACTTAAGGAATAAGAGATATAAAGCTGTATTACAAACTATATTTTGGCATTATATGTATCCTCTATTGTCTTCCTTAAACCGGTATGTACTTGCATGAACCTGGAAATCCAAGTCTCGAAAGAACTCACCTGAACTAATAGTTAAACCTGAATAAAATCAGGGCATAACATTGGTGGCTAACGATGGTTCTTGATTCGGATAGAAGAATTCAATACATTTCACATACCTTGAAACAATAGAGATAGTATAACATCATAAATATGGCAGCTGCTCGCTCCCACATTCCCATCCCCAAATACGATGGGGAAGCATATGAGATCGAAGTCTACATGGACATAGTCTATCTATCTATCTATTGCCTGACGACGTGATCCCCGAAGGGGTGGCCACGAACGAACCGCCCCCATGCACCTCTGTCCCCACTCAGTCGACGCCCCTCCCCCCAACCAGCACCGCCATCGTTCATATACTTCCTCACTCCATCCTTCCACCTCTCCTTCGGTCTACCTCTCCCTCTCTGTCCTTCCACCTCGCTCTCGTACACCCTCTTAGTCATTCTCTCGCTTTCCATACGTTCCATATGACCGAACCATCTCAAGTTGCCTCTGAAGTGTTACAAAATGTAACGAGTATTAAGCTCATGTGATAATCTGTTCCTTAGACTAAAGTAAGTCTACTCAGGACATTTTTATTTTTATGTTAACACTATGGATGCAATAGGATTTCCAATATACTCAATAATCTTAAGGATTAGGATTAGAGTAAGAGTACAAATATTTTGGTAATACAGTACCTGAGGCCATGAATATGTAGGCCAACATATTAACAAATTTGGATGATAATGAATGTTTCATTTATCTTGGGATGTATAAGCTAAATGAATAGTTTATTCTTGTGTTACACCAACTGTTCTATCAAACTTAAAGGTGCTAACACCACAGGCTTCCTTTAAGAAACGCCGCCTGTAACCCTCTTTTATATTTGTCTTTGATATTAAACTGATCTGATTAGTAAGGTACGTGTTTATTTGGACCTTATCTGGTTTATTAGTGGTATTCGATGTTCATGATGAATGTCCCCCTCCAGTCTTAAGAATTCAGGAGCATCGTCAATGATGAAGGGGCCACTAATAAATTATAGGTTTGAGTCCCAAAGGGAAGAAGGAAAACCTAATATTTAGTAGTGGCCCCGGAATCATTGATGATTTTGGCCCTCCCTTCCGGCTACATTTTTTATTTTTATTCTTTATTTATTTTACTAGTTTTTCTAGTAGTGGTACCCACATCATAAGGAAGAGTCCGTGAGTGGTTTTAAGAGCGTTTCGCTCACGATGTGTGGCAATCGTATTGTGAGTTCTCCCCAGGCAGGAATTTGAACAGCAAGCTAGAGTTCAAAGAATGGCCAATACCTACGTAAGGTGCATCGTCAATGATTCCGGGGCCACTGCAAAATATTAGGTTTTCCTTCTTCCCTTCGGGACTCAAACCTATATTCTTGTTACTGCTTTCAGCGTTCCTACAACCCTCTTCCCCTGTTGTACCCTCTCCCGCACTTCTTCATCCATAGTCCCATCTTTACTCAACACACTGCCCAGATACTTAAAAGAGTTGACGATCTCCATAGCCTGACCGTTCAACTTCACCTCACACTCTATGACTTCACCCCTTTCGAAGACCATAACCTTGCTCTTCCCTGCATTTACCTTCAAATTCCGTTTTTCGTACACTGTTCCAAACTCATTTACCAAATCCTGCAGCTCCCATTCATTATCGCTCATCAGAACTGTATCATCCGCAAACAGCAGTATAGGCAGCTTCCACTCATTTCCCTCCCTTTTCAGCGATACACCAACATCCACTGCTCTTGATAGTATTTCTTTCATGTCTCCATCCATATATACAGTAAACAACCACGGGGACATCACACACCCCTGTTTCAAATCAACATTCAGGTCAAAGAACTCGCTCTGCTCACTCTCCACACGTACTGCCGCCTTTGCACCCTCATTGCTTTCAGCAACTTGCCATCTACTCCGTATATTCTAAGTACTTCCCACAAACCTTCTCTATCCACTCTGTCATAGGCCTTCTCCAAGTCCATAAAGGCAACATACACCTTTTGTTTCTTCTCCAGATATTTCTCCACAACACAATTCAGAGTAAAAATCTGATCTGGACATAGTGAAGCCAGTATTAGACTTGACATACAACACGGACCGCGAAAAGATAGCCGTCCTCTTAACGCACTTGGGAAAAGCCGTTTCCCTCGTTGCCTCGCAGGTAACCCTCGCACTCACCTGGGACCAGTTTAGGCCCATGGTAATTGATGCAATTAGGCCATCATTGGGTATTTTCGTCGCCCATGCCAGAATGAAGGACATTAAGTACGAAAGCGATTTAGATGCCACTTTAGCAACCATCACTCAGCAAGTGAAAGCTGCTTTTCCCGCTCTTCCTCGAGTTCAGCAGGAACAACATATCCATGTAAACTTTGTGCAAGTGCTACCATCAGCGGTACAAGAACACTTTGCAGTACATGACCCCGTTGGATTTCAGCGAGATTTATTCACCATCAGAAAAATTCTCGCAGTTCACCCCAAGACCAATACCATAGCCGCCATCAAGAGGTTTACCACTCACCCTCATACCCAGCAGGCCCAGAGAACAAACCAACTTCAACCGGCACTCAGCTCCAACACCTAAACCAACCTATCACTCGGGACAATATCAACCCAGCAGACCGAAGTTCACCCCAAATCAGCTGAGAAGGGTGTATCCAAGAAACCAGTCATACAACAACTATAAAGGCAAGAACCAAACTCGTAATTATCAATCCTTTTGATATTCGGAATTTTGCAAAATACAGACCAAATCAACCTCGCATATCTGCAAACGAGGAAGAATTTGGAGAAGACGAGACGGAAGAATCCACAGATACTGAAAACATAGCTCAAATCTTGACTGGAGAAGAGCAAGACGAAATCCTGGAGGACGAAGAGACAGACCCCCAGGATTTTTTAAATCTCCCCCGCCTACGATGGCTTCGGCGGGGGAGTCTGCTAGTGATAGACCACCCCCAATATACCACCTTGCAAAAATCAAAGACATTCCTGTAAGGTTGCTCATAGAAACCGGTGCAGCCCGATCATGTATTTTCAACTCTTTTTACGTCAAACACAGGAAGAGATTTGGCGAATGAAAAGCCACAACCACTAACCTAATCAGTGCGGGAGACATTCCTCTTCAAATCCGAGGAGAAACTAGACCCCTTCATGTGACCACCCCCCTACCTCATGCCAACTGTTATCAATCCTTCGTAGTGTTCCATTCTGACTGCCAACATTACGACGGGTACTTTGGCTTGGACCTGTTACAGAAGCTTCAAGCACAGGTAGACTGTGGGTAAATGTTGATTACTTTCAAAACAAATAAAACCAACAGGAAACCATCAACCCAATCCCCATCAACCCAACCCATTCAGAACAAGAACGCCCCCTCTCCTTTTCCCACTAGACAAGGAAAAGAACATAAACTCGCCAACATAAATGCAAATCAACAAAATGACCTCAACTTACTTACATGTAAAACTAAATCTTCAGTGATAACAGCTTCAACCCCCAGCCCGATACAAAATACCCTTTAACAAGAAAAAAAAAAACCCCGTCCAACTTAGCCACCTCTTTTCAGCCTCCTACCAATGAAAAACCAAACCATTCAAACTTTTTGCCTCCTCCCACTATTATCAGCCCCGTTATCACCAAAAACAAAACTGCAATTCCCACTCAACATCAGAAATGGGTGTCGATTCACCAAATGCCGCAAGATACTATGATTCTGACCCCCACCAAACTCACTACTGGTCAAGATCGTTGCATGATTCAGCCAGCCATTATATCATCACACCAAAATTCCATACTCATAGCAAATATTTCAGATGATATTTTAACCCTACCCAAAGGCCTCATCATTGGGGATTTGGAAACTTTTGATGAAATTGCCCCCACTCATGTTGAAAATAATTCCCCTCCTGTACTACCCACTATTCCCGACACCTTAACTACACTGCAAGCTCAACAAATGGAACAAGTCCTGCATGAATTCAGTGATGTGTTTGCCCAAACCTCTACCGAAATAGGACAAACTACCCTGGAGGAACATTCCATCCACACAACTGGACCACCCCTCTGTCAGCCCTCACGTCGAAAAAAATCCGTGCAAAGGCAAGAAGAGGAACAGCAAGTCCAAGAGATGATGGACGCCGGAATCGCCACTCCCTCCGTCAGTCCATGATCCTCACCAGTCGTTTTAGCAAAAAAAAGAAAAGATGGCTCACCAAGATTTTGCGTGGATTATCGCCGCCTTAATGACGCCACGATTAAAGATGCAACCCCGTTACCTCAGATAGATGATTCCCTAGACTCCCTTCATGGCTCCAAGTGGTTCACCACCCTAGACCTACAAGCTGGACACTGGCAGGTTCCGATTAAAGCAGAACACCAACAAAAGACAGCTTTCTCAACCAGCGGAGGACATCTATATGAGTTCAACGTATTACCTTTTGGATTATGTAATGGCCCAGCCACATTCTCCCGACTCATGGAGTCCGTATTAAAAGGGCTAACTTTTGAAACATGCCTCGCGTATCTGGATGATGTAATTGTGTACTCAGGATCTTGGCCCGAACATCTCCACAGACTCCGTCAAGTATTACAACGTATCAGGGACGCTGGGTTAAAACTCAAACGTTCGAAATGCGAGATTGCCAGAAACTCGGTAGACTTTTTGGGTCACGTTATCTCTGACAAAGGTATATCACCTGATCCCAAGAAATTATCAGCCATCCAAAAACAGCAACCCCCCACAACAGTCCAATGGGTAAGATAATTTCTCGGATTAGCCACCTATTACCGCCGTTTTGTCCCTAACTTTGCAGTAATAGCCAGACCACTTCATCAGCTTACTCATAAAGACACAGAATTCGTGTGGGTACATGAAAGAAATATAGCATTCGAAACCTTAAAAGACAAACTAGTTCAAGCTCCCACAGTATCTTTTCCTGATTACCAACAGCCTTTTCGTCTGTATACCGACCTATCCCTATATGCCATTGGAGCCGTTTTAGCTCAAGTGCAAGACGGAAAAGAACACGTCAATGCTTATGCCAGCTCAACCTTAACCCTTCTTTAGCGGAGGCGGACTTAAGTCCGCCTCTA
This sequence comes from Paralithodes platypus, assembly GCA_032716605.1. Lineage (NCBI taxonomy): Eukaryota > Metazoa > Arthropoda > Malacostraca > Decapoda > Lithodidae > Paralithodes > Paralithodes platypus. Next base: position 58,022,958 of record CM064498.1, on the reverse strand, counting down.
AAAATCTGGACTATGTGGCGGGGGCAGACTTTAGTCCGTGTGCAATTTTGGCGCAATGTTGGCTCTGAGAGAGAGCTGAGCGGTGGGAGGAGCATAGGTTACCTCATGACCGCTCGCCACTGTTGCGGCGGGCCTACTGACATGTACTCCACACTACTCCACCCTCTCTCCCTCGCTACACATGTAATTATGTAGCGATATGACCGTATTTTAGCGATTTTGCCCTTCGCTTGCACGATCGTTGCAAGACAACCAGCCATCGTAGAAGGATGGTTCGGGTGTCATTGGAAAGCTCAATTATCGCCCTTTCACGGATAGATAATTGTATTACGCTCTGGCTCTTGTTTATGCATGAAAAAGAGCACGGAAACAAGGCCATTTATGGTATAAACCCCACGCTGGGCGATACGGTCAAATAAACTCCACCACCCACTCTTAAGGTGTTAAACACCACCCAACAAAATTATGCACCCACCAAGAGAGAATGTTTAGGTATTATCTGGGCACTAAACCATTTTCGTTCGTTTGTCTTAGGAGCAAAACTTGACATAATAACGGACCACCAATCCCTACAGTGGCTTAGAAAATGCGAAACCAATTCAGCTTTATTAGTACGTTGGAGAGAGACACTAGAAGAGTATGATTTTGTCATTCATTATCGACCTGGCAAGTTACACACGAACGCCGACGCTCTCTCCCGCCTTCCCGTACCAGAACAAATACCCACCAATCTCATTGCTTTGCAACAAACCGCCCTAGCCTGCATACTAGTATCTGTGACCACGACGCCCCCAGAACCGACCCTACTTCAATCTTGGGAAAAGAAAACCAAGCCGAAATGGATTCCAAAACACATCTTCCAACATCTTAGCCGTTCGGGAGACCAACTTACCACAGAATCAGGACATGTAGTTCTAGAACCAAGTCTAGCCCAAGAATACATGATCTCAATTCACGAAGGAAATGGAATTCATTTAGGACAAAAGAAAATGCTCAAAGTCTTCCAGGATCAATACTGGACCATCAACCCGTCTGGTATTGCAAAAAGAGTCACAGAAGCTTGCAAACCCTGTGCTCTAGGAAAGGATAGATGTAAGGCAGCAGGACCAGCAGGAACTATTTCAGCACATAAGCCATTCCAGACACTCTCCCTCGACGTAATGGGACCTTTTCCCACTAGCCAGGGTAAACGTTTCATAGTCACGTTTGTAGACCTCTATTCAAAATTAATAATAGCCTGCCCTACCAAAGATCACAGTGCTCTAACCGTAGCTGAATTACTTGCCACCGAAATTTTCCCTATATTCGGTCTACCCATATCCCTGCTTTCTGACAATGCCCCCGAATTTACAGGACAAGTTTGGGAAGCCTTCACTAAGAAATGCGGCATACATATTAAACACTCTTCCCCCTACTGGCCCCAAGGGAATGCAGTATGCGAACGTAGTCATCGCACCATAAATAATCAATTAGGCACGAAAATGATTGAATTATAAACCTCTGACTGGCCATCCCAAGTGAAGATGATTCAGTGGGGGATAAACACTTGCCCAAAGGAGGACGGAATTTCCCCCCACGAAAGAGTTTATGGCGTCGCCCCCCTCTTATTACCTTTTCACCATCTTGCTCAACCCTCCCACACTCAACTCACTATTGTCTATTGATCCCCTTCAACATCTGAAGAACATCCTCCATACCGTTCAAACCTGTCAGGGTATAAAACAAGATACCACCAATAAGAAAAATCCATTCGCAATAGGCGACACAGTGATGGTTAGCCAAGCTACCAGTCATCAATAAATTAGGTCCACAGTATGTGGGCCCCTACACAATTTTCCAAATCCCGAACCCTTATCAAGTAACAATTAACTACCACGGGGAAACGCGAACCTATAGAAATAGATTCGTCAGAATTTACCATCCGATCATCAAAGAAAGAGACCCCCCTATGTCAGACAGCCATGTACAAACACCATATTTACCTCTCCAGAATTTTCCTAATTCCTACCCTAGCCCAATACCTGTGCCTACAGCCCCAATTCCCCCTTCCATCCAACCGAAAACAACATCAAAAGACACCAGCATCAGTCAGCAAAAAACGTTTCTTCAACACACACCGCGAACACCGCACCCATTACTTCCTTCTCCATGTGCAACTCCCCCCCAACAACAAACTGAAACCGACACATCAACAAAACAAAAAGAAAAAAACAAAAAACCTTCCTTTACCCTCACACTATAAATTAAGCCTGCGAACCCAGCTGAAACCTCCCATCAAAACCAAATACCCCCAGTTAACCACTACAAAACCCTTCAAACCACGAACCACAACCACTAACCTCAAGCAACATTCATCACCGACGTTTCTCTACATCATCAACCTCTCCTCCCACATCACCACCACCCAAAAGACAACGCCCCTATATCTCTCCCTCCACCTCACCACCCAGATCCACTTCAAATTCAAACACTTCCAAATCCACTTCTTCATCACCCACATCTTCAAATCCTGAACTACTTCCACAACCTCTCGCTGCTAAAAAACCTTCTCCCACAGTTCCCACAACCATAAGTAAACAAACCTCTACTCCCCAAACCCCAACAAAAACCACCATTCCTAAACCCTTCTTACCAGAGACACAACCCTCCCCTTCACAACCTAAGTCATCAACCTCTACAAACAAACTTAATTCTCCTACTTCTCAACCTCGTCTTGCTCCACCAAACCTCTCAACTTTTCCGTCCACTTTATCACCCACACGCACCAAAACAACCAACAAAACTTCCACAGATCAAAGTCCTAACATCAGTAAGAACCTATCTCCTCCACCACGCACCACCAAACCCCCCCCCCCCCCCCCCCCCCCTCCCTATTACAAATCTTTATCTTCATCAGACTCTAGCCCAGAACCGCCACTTCGAACGAACTTTCGTACTAAATCGGGTCGTCTATATTTTTTATAGTCAACCTACCAACTAGGTTTACACCAATCTTGCTACCATTACGTAAACCTCAAAGTATTTTACCAAAATCTGCAGAAACAATCGACACAACACACGCCAACAAGCCTAATACAGGTCCTGATGTGGCGGCGTCTACGCCGTGGGGCCACCTCCCGAGGCTGCCAACCGCGGATGGCTGCCGACCCTCCACGGCCGAAGACAAAATCAACGACCAGTGGAGGAAAACCGGATGCCGGCCGCGGGGAGCAGTTTCGGGAGCCAAACCGTCACAACCATCCCCTGCCCCCTCCCTGGGGGCACGGGTCCTTGGAGCGGCTTCGGTCGCGCCGGGAATTTCCACACCTCTCACACCACACACATCACACAGTTTTTCCTACACCGAGAAATGACTCTCCGGCTGTCATTTCTCGAAGACTTCTTCTAGCCGGAGACATTGAGAGCAACCCAGGACCCACGTACACATACATATGTCCAACTTGCTCAAAACCCATCACTTCGAGTCGCCATACTAAGGGTTCAGTTCTCTGCAATTCATGCGGGAACTGGACCCACTTCACCTGCACAACACTTGCCTCCAAGAAACACTACACAAACACCTGGACCTGTTCCTCATGCCCCTCCCTCTCCCAGTCAAATCCCTCACCTAAAACCCGTCCACCTCTCCTCCCCAGCCCACCTAACCTTCCCATATCATCCACTCCCCCCCCTAAAACCCGTCCACCTCTCCTCCCTAACCCACCTAACCTTCCCATACCATCCACATCCTCAACTCAACACACACACACACACCCCATACTAATCCATTCCAACCCCCATCTCCTGCTCCCCAATCCCCACCCCCACCTCACCCATCCCAACCCCAGCCCCTCCCTCACCCCCACCCCCACCCCATCCTCGTGCAGCAGCACCCAACATACATCGTGCACATAACATTAACATTCTTCAACTGAACATAGATGGCATCAACACAAAGAAACACGAACTCTCACACTTCATCAAACAACACAACATACACATTGCCATCTTACAAGAAACAAAACTCCGCACAACACAAAAAACACCCACATTTCATAATTTCACCACCATCAGACAAGACCGGGCTGTCGGCGGGGGCGGTGGACTCATCACCCTGGTACACAAAGAAATATCATACATAGTAACCAGTGTACAAACCAAATCCCTCCTCCCCCCAAATGATAACACAACAGAAATACAATCAATTAAAATACGCACTGGCAACAACTCCAACATAACCATCATAAACACATACATCCCTCCCCAAACATCCCCTACAGTACCAAATGAATACAGACCACACTTACAACACATCACAAACACCCCACACACCCCACACATCATCCTGGGTGGTGACTTCAACGCTAAGACGTCGGCCTGGTTTGTCGACAACCCCGACACAGACAGACAGGTACTACAAAACCAAACCGATAACCTCATCATCCTTAACGACATCCATCAACATACCCATATTCCTCACCAAGCCCTCTATAACCCATCATCTCCTGACATCACCTTTTGCTCCCCAGAACTCGCCCCCACAACATCCTGGAGGGTGGTCAGAACCTTGGCTCTGACCACCTCCCGATCATTATCACCACCAAAACCAGACTCACCCCAGCTAGCCACAAACACACATACACCAATTATAAAAGAGCTAACTGGGAAGCATTCACAAATGAGACAGAACAACACTTCACAACTCTAAACACTATAAGAAAATTACAGTGAATAGACTAAGTATCTCATATCACAATATCATGAAAATGTTTCTGGGGCTCTCAAAATATGAGAGTACAAGTACGCTATGTGCCTATATGAACTTACACTGTTACAAATCACTCATTAGAAAGCTAACATATAAATTCATTCAGCGCCTTAACACTTCTGAGAACAGGATCATTAAAATGCTACAAACTCCAAGCATAGTGTACACCTCCAGGATGCAGGCACACTGGAGGAAGTTGCTCTATATTTAACCTTAAGTAATGATTTCAGGTCTGCTACTCTACAGAATTAGCATACCGGTACTGATCCTCATAGTGCAGTACAGTACCGATATTCCTATACTGTACTGTAGCAACATACTGTACCGGAAGCTAAATGATGTGAGGCATGGTACTGTACACAATTAGGACAGTGGTTTTGGTAACACAGTAGTCTGATGACCACTGTTTTTGGTTGAGGCAGTGCTGTGAACTACATGATAGCAAGCTGGGTATTATTTAATTTCTTTTTATTTTATGTAGCCTATGTACAGTAGCTTATATATATTTATATATATTTATGTTACTGTAAGGTATATATGGACCCCAGTATGGTCCCCTCTGTACTGTGTGAGTCTGAAATAAAGTATTATTATTATTATTATTATTATTACACCCATCACTAACATCAACAATGCTGTACACATACTCAATAAAACGATCCGAAACGCTGACAAGAAACACATTCCAAGAGGTAACAGGAAAAGACACAACCCCAACTTCACACCAGAAATTCAAAACCTCATCAGACAACGCGACATACTGAAACACTCCCCAGCACCCCACACACAAGACATCACACAACAAATTCAAGCACTCAACACCCAAACTAACAACAAAATACAAGAACAACAAAAACTAAATTGGAATAACTTCCTACAAACACTTGATCACAAAACAAACCCCAAAAAACTCTACAAAACAGTAAACAGCATCACACTTTCCAACAGCAACACAACACAATCACATGCTGCAATCACAACAACAGACTCTACTCCTTCATGTAAACAACAAGCAAACACTCTCATCAATCACTTTTCACATGTCAGCCACCTAAAACCTCACAAAGACGACCGACGTGTCATCCGACGTAAGAGACAATTCCCCACAGACCCTGACTATACACCCTTCACCAATCACCAGACAAAGCATATCATCAACAATCTCAAGCACTCACCCGCCTGTGGCCTAGACAACATAAGCAACATACACCTCAGACACCTGGGACCACAAGGCATACAAGCAATCACTAACATATCAAACTACAGCTATTCACACAACACAATACCAGACATTTGGAAGCATGGTATCATCATCACATTCCCCAAACCCAACAAAGACCCCACGCTACCCTCCTCGCACCGCCCCATCACACTTCTTTGCTCCCCCTCCAAAGTCATGGAACGCCTAGTATTACAACTAATTACACCTGACCTACCCCTAGCTCCAACACAACATGGCTTTAGGCCACTGCACTCCACAAACACTCTTCTCACAGACCTTACACAAAGAGCTTTCGACGGCATCAACTCAGCTAGACCACCACACAGATCACTATTAGCCACACTCGACATTAGTAAAGCCTTCGATGCCATCCCCCGCCACAACCTAACAAACAAAATCTACAACACAAACATGCACAACAACACAAAAAGGTGGCTGGCCAACTTCCTAGCAGGCAGATGTGCACACGTATCTTTTGCCGGTCAGTCATCTAAAATCAGAAACTTTCCAAACGGAGTCCCACAAGGATCCGTCCTATCGCCCGCGCTCTTCAATCTGTACATGCACGATATAACTACACCCAATACGCCCCAAATAAACTTAGCCTCCTATGCAGATGACATAACACTCACATGCACACACCATGACCCAAAAAGAGCAACAGATCTCCTTCAACCCTATCTCAACACACTACATGGTTGGTGCACTACAAACAGACTTAATCTAGCCCCAGCCAAATCCACCGCAACCCTGCTCACAAGTTGGACAGGAGAACACGAATACATCCCTCAACTCACCATAAACAACACACCCCTAACACATACACACACACCCAAAATCCTAGGAGTAACATATGATACTCATATGACATTCAAACAGCACACCACAAACATTAAAAAGAAACTGACACCCAGACTTAACGCCCTCAGGTCACTTGCTCACACAAAATTTGGACACAACAAAGAAACTACCACCACAGTATATAAACAATACATAAGATCAGTGATGGAATACGCAAGCCCAGCCTGGGCTTCTAACCTAGCTGAAACACATCATAAGACCTTACAGACTATTCAAAACAAAGCCCTGAAGATCATTACAGGCTGCACAGCTACTTCACCCACAGATCACCTACATCAAGAAACCAAAATTCTCAAAGTCAAAGACCATCTGGACATGAGAGGCACTCAATTCCTGGCAGCAGCCTCCACGAACCAAGACCACCCACTAAACTACATGGCAACACACCCACAGACACCAAGAAATATCAAAACAACACCCAGCACACGGTATCACACACAATTATTGTCCTCTCTCCCTCCCTGCCCACCCCGAACCAACTTCCAGAAGCACATCCATACTCATATCTCTCACCGATCCATCCACTCACTCACAGACAACACGCAGCTGCATGCACGACCTCCCGAAATCCATCCTTCCGAATCCTCCCTTCCTGGCGAGGACAGAGTCCACCTGGCCAGGCTGAGATGCGGACACCATCCAGCTCTCCTGATCTATCAGAAGAGACTGGATGACTCCGTTGTCGACGCCTGCCCGGGATGTAACACAGCACCCCATACCATTAAACACATCATAGAAGACTGCATTTCACACAACCACTTACGCCAACAACACAATCTACACTCAATGAGAGCTCTGTGGGAAAGCCCGATCGTGGCCATGGCCTTTCTCAGGGACTCGGGGCTGTTCGGCCAGGCAGCTTAGGGAACAACAACAACAACAACAACAAGCCTAATACATTAAGAATTGACTTCATAACTAACACAAAATCAACAAGCTCAGCTGTCCCACTCCCAACTTCTGAAAAAGGGATAATCCCAGGTACCTTTACGTCCGCAAGTAGTATTAACTACCCGCATGTCAAAGGTCAAGTTATCACTTGCCCTACCACCACCAACGAAAGAACAGCAGCCTCTTTCAGCCACCACCAGCTTCAGGTCACCAACATGAATTGCTCAACACCTTTCATCAAACGTGTCAAATGGTCAGCCGACCAAGCCCAATTCTACAGAATACGCCACGTTCATGAAGCCATTACAGCCTCTCTTATGGATGACGTGAAGACCTCCATTACTGTCACCATCGACCCCGTGAGAAACCCAAATCAACGTTCTATAGACTGGTGGAAATATCTCCACTCTTTTCCTCTGGCTAACCACCACAGGAATTTTCTTACCTTCGCCCTTGAGGCACAGGGACGTGCCTATTACGAAGGGGAGGGAAGTAAAATACCGAGAAAACGAAAAGACACCCCAGTAATAGAGGAAGAATCAACAGAGAAAGAAGGAGAGAACGAAATGAAGAAACCAAAGAAAATGAACGGAAGAAACGAAAGAGAAAACGAAAGGAAACGAAAAACCAAAGGAGAAACTAAACCAAACCACACAACCCCACCTAGACGAGCAACGCCAGGACTACCCACACCTGTAGCGAACCCCAGGGACGCCCGAGTCGCCACGGTGACGACAGGATGTCCTACGACCCAAGGGAAGACGATTCACCCCATGGTGACCACTTCCTCACCCAGAAGAAGGATAGTCTTCAGCCAGAAATTTTGAGTCAAGAACATCTGATTATTCTGTATATATCTACGTACCATGTTGTAACACTAGAGCCAGCCCTAGTAAAACAACTTATACTAATCTTAAATAATATGTATCATTATAATGTTAAGAAATAACCATGTTAAAAATTAATACAATTAACTATGCCATTATGTTTTCCATGTTACCTATGCAAAAATCATATCAAACCAGAAACTAGACCCGTGGAACTTATTTTTCCTACCACACATATTTACATATCTTCTTTTACTCCAGCCATTCTACAAATAAACAAACCACATTATCTTCCTTCATGTCTTTAAATTCGATAACTATTGTATTAGTTCCTAGTGCGCATCCAGACCTGCATGTTTTTCTTACGCTCATCAGAGTACCAACCGAAGCTAGCCGGACTACCAACCCCTCCAAGTTAGTGCTCACCTGTTATACTCTTTTTCTTATGCAAAGAAACATCTTTGTTATGCCCTGATTTTATTCAGGTTTAACTATTAGTTCAGGTGAGTTCTTTCGAGACTGGGATTTCCAAGTTTATACAAGTACATAATTATAAGGAAGACAATAGAGGATACCTATAATGCCAAAATATAGTTTGTAATACAGCTTTATATCTCTTATTCCCTAAGTACATAATTATAAGGAAGACAATAGAGGATACATATAATGCCAAAATATAGTTTGTAATACAGCTTTATATCTCTTATTCCCTAAGTACATATAAGGAAGACAATAGAGGATACATATAATGCCAAAATATAGTTTGTAATACAGCTTTATATCTCTTATTCCCTAAGTACATAATTATAAGGAAGACAATAGAGGATACATATAATGCCAAAATATAGTTTGTAATACAGCTTTATATCTCTTATTCCCTAAATACATATAAGGAAGACAATAGAGGATACATATAATGCCAAAATATAGTTTGTAATACAGCTTTATATCTCTTATTCTCTAAGTACATATAAGGAAGACAATAGAGGATACATATAATGCCAAAATAGTTTGTAATACAGCTTTATATCTCTTATTCTCTAAGTACATATAAGGAAGACAATAGAGGATACATATAATGCCAAAATATAGTTTGTAATACAGCTTTATATCTCTTATTCTCTAAGTACATATAAGGAAGACAATAGAGGATACATATAATGCCAAAATATAGTTTGTAATACAGCTTTATATCTCTTATTCCCTAAGTACATATACGGAAGACAATAGAGGATACATATAATGCCAAAATATAGTTTGTAATACAGCTTTATTTCACTTATTCCCTAAATACATATTATTGAACAAGAATGTGTTAACATGAGAACATAAATGGTACAACTTAATCACATATCTTCTAGCATGATTGTGGATGTAGATGGAGATCAGGTATGCTCAATGCGGCTTAACCTTGTCCGACATAAGTTGCTAACTTACTGACGGGGTGGCGGAGCGCCTGGTATTTCCCTCACAACACTCTCTCTGACACTGAGGTACCGGTAGAAGCCGGAGGTATTTGGGGTTGCCACCAACCGACAGATTCTGATCTAACTTACCTAACTTACTGAGCTCAATATGATGCAAATGCGTCACACCAATCTCCTAGACAAAGTTGAAAGGAAGGCCTTTCGTATCATTAACTCCCGTCCACTCACCAACTCTCTGCAATCTCTCTCTCTCCGCCGCAATGCTGCATCTCTCTCGCTATTCTATCGCTACTATAATAATCAGTGTTCCTCAGAGCTTTCCCAGTGTATACCACCTCCTTTACGTAGGGCACGTGGTACCCGTCTTGCAACTCAATCCCACCCCTACTCTGTGCAACTCTACAACCCAAGAGTGAAACGTTACTCTCAAACTTTCTTCTACTCAACAGCTGAGCTCTGGAACTCTCTCCCAGAATCAGTCTTTCCCTCTTCCTATGACTTAAATTGCTTCAAACTCCGTGTGTCCAGGCATTTTGACTCGAACATCCCTTGATTTTGGCCCTGTCACTCTTTCAACTATGGAGGAGGCACTCGCTATAGGCAGTTCTGCCTTTTGCCTCTCTCAATCACGTAGAAAAAAAAATATATATATATAACTTACTTATTGAGCTACTTTAACCCTTAATTAGCGGCGAGCAACATAAGTCGAGTTAAAAAAAGCTGGACTATGTGGCGGCGCTCGACATAGGTCGAGTGGCAATTTCAGCACGTAATGTGGCTGAGAGAGAGAGACAAGTGGTGGCAGGAGACTAGCGAGCGTATGACTGCTCCAGACCACCGCGGCGAACCTACTGACACAAATCTCAGCTCCCTCCTCCCTCTCTCACTCGCTACATACTCAATTATGTACCGAAACTACCGAATTACCTGCTTTTTGCACTCGCGTTGCACGGTTATTGCAAGAAAACTATCCATCATACAAGGATCGTTATGGTGTCATTCGAAAGCTCTGTTTATGCCCTTTCAGGGATAGGTACTTGTTTTACGTTCTGGGTCTTATTTAGGCATGAAAATGATCACGTAAACAGCCCTATTTTGGCTAAAAACACCCCGCTGTGCGGTACATATAATAAACCGCATAGGCCGCTCGTAAGGTGTTAATAAGTTCATATGACGCAATCGTGTCATATGATACTTTTGGGAATACTGCCATATGACACGATCGCATCATAGATGTCGGAGGGGGTTAAATTGAATTTCCTTTCTTTAGAATCAAATCAATATTTTATTTTCGAAAGATTGTATAATTAGTCAGGTACCTTAACCCTCGTCTAGCGGGGGGTTTTGGGCTATTTTGGGCATATACTAGGCGCTACAAGCTTCAAAATGAGACCAGAACGAGCTACGTAGCACTCGTCGTTTTGATGCAGTGGTACCATCAACATGGGAGTTTAGCATATAGCGGCATATTTTTTCCAGCTACGTTCACTACTGGCTACACTGCCGGCCTCTCGAGAACAGAGGGAGCATGAGTCAGTGGGCGGCGGTAAGCCCTGGGTGTCGGCCGTGTGGCCTGCTGTGCTCCCGGCCATTTGCACTCGATTTTAACCCTTTAAAAGCCTTAATAATGCTCCTAACTTGCTGCTTTTTAGATACAGACTTAAGTCGGGCCCCGCTCTTTAAGTGTTAATGTTCACTTTACCCGTAACTTGGGTATAATCAGCTACTATTATTTGATGAGGTTAAGATAAGTCACTATATTACATTTCTATTAATATATAACCTTGCACACTGGTATACTTAGCAAGATTGAATTCAAGTTTTGTGGACTCTAAAATATTTTCACTGTTCATTTTCACTATTATTGTAGACAGAATGCCATGATGCGCATATATAGCGACTCTCATTGTTTTCTTTCCTCCCCACATTCCCGGGCTCTCCACCAAGAGATTAAAGTCCAGGAACCTTCCCCCTTGAACAAAAGTCCTATTATTCCAGGGACCTTTTGACCTTGCCTTTATATTTAACCATCTATTAAACCTTGATTTAACACCTGTCCATATAACATGCCACCCTAGAGTATTACTGAAGTATCTTTGAGTGATTAAAGAAAGTAAGAGAGAGTGACCTCTCACCAGAGTAAGAAGGACTTCTTATCCTACCAGAGGGCGCGCACTTATGCCCTTACTATCCTTAAAAGATGAACGGGTATCCTTCAGTAATCGTCAACGCTATGCCAAGGAAATCTGAGAGAAGTAAGCAATTTTGAGGCTTCTCGATCACTGGCATCCCAAGTTGAGAAACCTCAAGATTACCCCTCCATTCAGTTGGATGTACGGTACCCCGAAGTCCTACACTGTCTGTGAGTTAAACAAAATCTATTATTAACCTGTCGATGTTGGGTACACCATGGGAGTAAGCGCTGTAGTAGAATAAAGGGGCCCCTGCCGAAGGATAAGTCAGAAATAGAGAAATTTGAGTGCGTAGTGTGCAAAGGCGAGCTTGTGTTAAGTGATGATCCTGTGGCTGTGAATTTTGGAAATGAGTCTTTGGAGCTGGTGAACAAGTTTTGTTACCTAGGAGATACCATCTCTGCCGGTGGTGGGGCCGAGGCTGCCACTGTTGCTAGAATTAGGTGTGGCTGGGGGAAGTTCAAAGAATTGATGCCAATCCTGACCATGAAAAGAATGCCTCTCCCCCTGAAGGGAAAGGTGTATGCCTCATGTGTTAGAAGTGCAATGACGTATGCCTCAGAAACATGGGCCGTTAAAGTAGAGGATGTCAACAGAATGGAGCGTAATGAGATAAGAATGGTGAGATGGATGTGTGGGGCCAGGCTACAGAATAGAATAACAAATGTTGAGCTGAGGAGACGTTTAGGTATAAAGAGTATTAGCGAGGTGATGCGTACAAGTAGACTGGGCTGGTATGGACATGTGGAGAGAATGGATGAACAAAATTGGGTGAAAAAATGCAGGTCTGTGATTGTGGAGGGAGCTGCACCAAGGGGTGGACCGAGGAAGACCTGGGATCGGACTATACGCGCCGATCTCAAATCCAAGAACTTGACAAGTAAAGCAGCCCTTAACAGGGTTGCCTGGAACGCCACCATTTGGACAAGAGACTGAAACTGCACTGATGTGTGGAACACTCGGTCTTAAAATTTTATGTATGTATTTATGTATAAGGGATCTTTGTTAACTTTGGCATCCCATCAGTTTAACATAGAGGCCTCTAATAGGCTGTATCGCCAATATTAAAGGTTGAAGTGCCCAGGCATTCCTCCACTTTGAAGTGGAGGGATGCCTCTTGATATTGTAGTTACAGTAACTATCTATCTATCTATTGCCTGACGCCGTGATCCCCGAAGGGGTGGCCACGAACGAACCGCCCCCATGCACCTCTGTCCCCAGTCAGTCGACGCCCCTCCCCCCAACCAGCACCGCCTTCGTTCATGTACTTCCTCACTCCATCCTTCCACCTCTCATTCGGTCTACCTCTCCCTCTCTGTCCCTCCACCTCGCTCTCGTACCACCTCTTAGTCATTCTCTCGCTTTCCATACGTTCCATATGGCCGAACCATCTCAAGTTGTTCCTTTTCACACTTTCCAGCACATCTACCTCCACACCACACCTCCTTCTTACTTCCTCATTAGTCTGTCTATCCCTCCATGTAACTCCGCACGCACTCATTAAGTAATTCATTTCCACTGCTCTCACTCTTGGTCTGAGTCTCTCAACCAACGTCCTTGCTTCGCTTCCGTAAGTCAGTGTCGGGATTACCACACTGTCATGCAAGGACTTCTTCACTTCCATACTGACCACCCTATTTCTTGTTACTGCTTTTAGCGTTCCTACAACCCTCTTCCCCTGTTGTACCCTCTCCTGCACTTCTTCATCCATAGTCCCATCTTTACTCAACACACTGCCCAGATACTTAAAAGAGTTGACGATCTCCATAGACTGACCGTTCAGCTTCACCTCACATTCTGTGACTTCACCCGTTTCGAAGACCATAACCTTGCTCTTCCCCGCATTTACCTTCAAATTCCGTTTTTCGCACACTGTTCCAAACTCATTTACCAGATCCTGCAACGCCCATTCATTATCACTCATCAGAACTGTATCAACCGCAAACAGCAGTATAGGTAGCTTCCACTCAATTCCCTCCCTTTTCAGCAATAGGCCTACACCAACATCCACTGCTCTTGATAGTATTTCTTTCATGACTCCATCCATATATACACTAAACAACCACAGGGACATCACACACCACTGTTTCAAACCAAAGTTCAGGTAAAAGAACTCGCTCTGCTCACTCTCCACACGTACTGCCGCCTTTGCACCCTCATACATGCTCTTCACTGCTTTCAGCAACTTGCCCTCTACTCCGTATATTCTAAGTACTTTCCACAAACCTTCTCTATCCACTCTGTCATAGGCCTTCTCCAAGTCCATAAAGGCAACATACACCTTTTGTTTCTTCTCCAGATACTTCTCCACAACACAATTCAGGGTAAAAATCTGATCTACACATCCTCTTCCCTTCCTAAAACCTCCCTGCTCGTCGCCTATCCATTTCTCCGTTCTCACTCTCACTCTCTCAATCACTACCCTACTGTATACCTTCCCTACTACGCTTAGAAGACATATTCCTCGGTGGTTACCACACACTCCTCTTTCCCCTTTGCCCTTATATAGGGGGACTATTATGCCAGTCTTCCAGTCATCGATAACTGTGTCCTATAAAAGGAACTGTGTTAGTAGTTTATTACTGGCATCCAAGTGATAAATATAGCCACCTTCTCTAGGTTACGCTTTCCCTAGTTGAAAGTTGAGGAACTCAGGCATCCCTACTCCTCTATACTTTCACTATTGAAAGTTCACAAACATCCTATTAAGAGGATTTGTGTTATTACTGGCATCCCAGTAAGTAACATAGATACCTTCTTTTAGGTTTCACTTTCCATAGTGAAAAGTTGAGGGACTCAGGCATCCCTAACCCTCAACACTTTTACTATAGAAAGTTCCCCCAGTGTCCTATGAAAGGAACTGTGTTATTACTGGCATCCCAGTGATTAACATAGCCACCTTCCCTAGGTTACGCTTTCTCTAGTAGAAAGTTGAGGAACTCAGGCATCTCTACTCCTCAATACTTTCACTATTGAAAGATCACAAGTGTCCTATTAGAGGAACTTTGTTAGTACTGGCATCCCAGTATTTAACATAGTCGCCTTCTTCTAGGTTACACTTTCCTTAGTAAAGGTTGAGGGACTCAGGCATCCCTACCCCTCAACACGTTACTATTGAAAGTCCACACTCCCACTTCTCACAGGAGATCTTGGCATCCCACGATCTTTTGTGTTAGAAGGGTTTGGCGAGACACCCTCACTGGGACTCTGCAGACACAAGTCCTAGGTGCATTTCGTCTGTGGCATCCCATTAGACTTTGCAACTAAAAGGTTAAACACCGCCCTGAGTTCCTTGAACCTCTTAAAACGGTCAGAGACAGTCAAGAAGATAAGTACTAAAATCTTCTTGCGTTCGTCTGATATCATGCTATTCCGTCATAACTGAGGCACGATATTAACCTGTGAACGGCGAGAAAGCTCTTAAGAAGTTTTACTGGGCAATGGCGGCAAAGCTCTTAAGAGGGTGGTTTTCAAACACACACCAAAACCGCGGGCTTCAATCCAGGCGGCTACAAATTGGTGCGTGAGTAGTACTACATGGCAACTCTCGATACCACCCACACCCACATCCCAGTCGCGCGCGTACAGTCAGAATCCAATTTTTTACCATGGAGCCTAGACGTCCCTCTCCCGCGCACCCTTCTGACACGACCAGCCCTACTTCAGGTGGTGTCAGTGCCCGTGGAAGGCAGAGAATGGCTGCCACGAAGGACTCTTACCTGTACGACTATAGTAGTGGCTCCGAGGAAGATGTTCGTACCCCCAAAAAGGCACGTAAGGCACGTGCAAGTGGTAAGGTACGTGCCCAAAGGTCACTGGCCTTTCCAGAGGTCAGTGCGCCTACTACTGCTACCAGTACCACCACTACCACCCACGCCGCCTCTACAGGAGGGCCTTCTACATCGGGAGGAGGCCGCCCTAGGGATGCAGGACCTGCGGGGGCGACTGAACAGAAAGGGAAAGGGAAGGGGAAGGGGAACAAAACCCCTCTACCCCCATCGTGCCACCACGGGCCGCCCCTGCCCCTGCCCCTGCCCCTGCAGCCACCGCCGCCCCTGCCCCTGCAGCCGCCGCCACCCGTGCAACTGCCCCTGCAGCCACCGCCGCCGCTGCCACTGCCTCTGCCGCCACAGGGAAGAAAGGGAAGAGCAAGGCGAGTGGACAAGTGCCTGCCTCGCACCATTCTGCCTCACCTGCCACTGCTGTCCCTTCCACCTCTGCCGACCCTTCCACCTCTGCCGGCCATTCTGCCCCTGCCCAGAAGACGCCGGCTAGAATACGGAGGAGGAATCCCCTGACGCCCTCCAAATATGCCACCCTGCTATTCGGTGACGAAGGGGATAGTAGTGATGGGAATTTGGGCGACGAAGAGAGGGATTGGGGCGGCGTGGACAGTGATAGTGAGTCAGAGGCTGACGGTGGGAACGAGGAAGGGCGTTCGTTGTCTGAGGAGGGCGACGACGATACCCTTTTTTGGGACCACGATAGTGACCTATCCAAAGGTGGCGCTGACGATGATGATGATGACGACAATTTGCCTGTGCGGGATGCGCAAATATTCATGCGTTTGCATGATCAGATGGGGCCGATTTCAGACCTGACTTGCACCAGTTTGATGAAAATCAATCGGGTTCAATAGCAGATTGGCCCTGTGATGATAATGCAAGCGAGATGGATTTCTTCTTGGCATTCTTTGACTTGGAGATAATGGCGTTCATTGTTGCCCGAACCAACGCCTACTACAGGTGGGTGTGGGACAGAATGCACATGATATCTCCAAGGGCGAGAATACGAGCCTGGGTGGATACTACTGCCAGCGAATTCATGACGTTCTTTGCCCTGTTGTTGCTCATGCCTCTTTGCAAGAAGCATGTGCTGCAACATTATTGGAAACACGACCCACTCATCGCCACCCCAGTTTTCAACAAGTACATGACCCGTGACAGATTTTCATTGCTGCTGAGATTCATTCACTTCTCAGACAATGACAATCCTAACAGATATCACACAATATGGAAAATTTGTGACGTTTTCACCATGTTGATGGCGAGGTACAAAAAATACTTCACCCCTTTCCACAACTTGGTGATCGATGAGTCGCTCGTGCTCTTCAAAGGTCGTCTTGTTTTCAAGCAGTATATCCCCTTGAAGAGGCACAGGTTTGGGATCAAATTGTTCGTCTTGTGTTACTGTGAGACCGGCATAGTGCTTGACATGATCGTCTATACAGGAACTGATATAGACGTGCCAAGAGTCGCTGCCAATGACCCCTTGGGCTTGTCTGGGGCCATCGTGAATAAAATGATGGAACCTTAGATGGGCAAGGGGCACACATTGTACACCGACAATTGGTATACTTCTCCTGCTCTCTGCCAGTTTCTACATGACAACCAAACGGGGTCATGTGGGATTGTCAGAAAGACAAGAAAGTTCATGCCGATGTTCGTCGGTCGAGTAATTCCACTTCAAGATCCATCATCCAGTGGATGATGGATCCTCCTTCGGAGGACGACCTGGCTCAGGAACACCGGGAGAGAAGAGCACGAAGAAGGCGACGAAGGGGGCAAGGCAAGTATAAGATGATGGAAAAGTCTGGCAAGTGTTGGCCGTGAAGTGGAAGGACAGACGTGATGTTCACCTGCTGTCAACTGTCCACACAGGCGGCCAGGTCGACTCAGGTAAAATCCACTACAGGACCAAGAAAATCATTGAAAAACCTGATATGGTAGTGGATTACACCAAGAATATGTGCCTGGTGGACAAGTCCGATTGCCAACTCGCAGGCATTGAGTGTCTGAGAAAGACAGTCAAGTGGTACCACAAGCTCTTCCATCATCTTGTGGATATCACCATGCTCAACGCCTACAATATGTGGGTTGTGAAAAGGGACATGGCCCCGAACAAGAAGCTGAAGTTCCGGGAGTTTGTGTACAATGTATCGTACCAACTCCTGGAGAAGTTCAGCGAGCCCACTAAAACTAAAGTGGGTTGGCGTGGTGCCCATGCCCCCGACCGTATAGAGGTGGCTCTGTCACGGCATTTCCCAGCCCACACCGAGTTTGTTGGCAGTCGGAGAAAGCAGCTGGTCTGCTCCAACACCACCAGGAGGCCCAGGACAAAGCCCAGGATCACCACCAAGTGCCAGGAGTGCAAGGTCCCCCTTTGCCTCGGCGACTGCTTCAGGGACTTCCACACCCTGAAGCTTTTCTGAGTGTCGCCGCTCTGCCCTTGACTCGTGCCCTACCTCACCTCACCTGACCTGACCTGACCTACCTGACCGCACGTTTATGTCACTCTCACTCATGATCTTCCTAAGTCACTCTCACTCATGCTCTCTTTCCTAAGTCACTCTTACTCATTATCTCTTTCCTAAGTCACTCTCACTCATTATCTCTTTCCTAAGTCACTCTCACTCATTATCTCTTTCCTAAGTCACTCTCACTCATGCTCTCTTTAGTCACTCTCAATCATTATCTCTTTCCTAAGTCACTCTCACTCATGCTCTCTTTAGTCACTCTCAATCATTATCTCTTTCCTAAGTCACTCTCACTCATGATCTCTTTCCTAAGTCACTCTCACTCATGATCTCTTTACTGTGATACCTATTGCATTGTATATATATATTTGGTAATTTTATTTGTTTTATGTTCACTTGTAATTTTGTAATTTGTAATGTTTTCATTCACTACCTCAAGATAAATTTCCTGTGATAGTAGGCCTACATGTATACAATTGTACTGTGCCGATTATAGGTTTGACTCCTGTAAGGAGATAAAGAAAACCTAATATTTAGTAGTGGCCCCGTAATCATTGACGAACATGCCTATTACATAAGGCATCCTCTTCAAACACTAATTCGCCGTAGTTTGAATCTACCGTGCAGAGCATTTAAAATCTGAGGAGCCTTCATCATGAGCGCACGCAACCTCACTCATGATTTCAGTCATTATGAATTGGGTTCTCACTACGAAAAAAACTTTGTAAACAATAAAAAGAAAAAGAAAATAAGAATAACTATCCAATAAGCTTTCCATCATATCGTGGATGTACTTGTGTGGATCTTTGACCAGACGCTGATTCAGGCGTCATTCTTCCTTCACTGACATATCAAGTAAATCAAAATCCTTAATACATCAACGAATGGGAAGGGGATGGTCTGGAGTGCCCCAATCGTCAATGATTACGGGGCCACTACTAAATATTAGGTTTTCTTTATCTTCTTACAGGAGTCAAACCTATTATTTTTTAGTGGCCCCTCCATCATTGACGAACATGCCTGATTTCTAAGACTGGAGGGGGACATTCGTAATCATATCATAACTCTAGAAAAGCAGATAATCAAACAACCACATAGTATGCTTACTTCGAAAATATATTTAAACATGGCACAGCCCATATATATACAAAAAAGGGGTTCAAACAGGTGCGTGCTTCAAAGAAGCCTGCTTGACAAAAAAGGGTAACTCTGGAGATTCTGTGAACAGATCTGTAGTTACAAAGGCACCCCACTCAACGAGTGGTGACAAAATTAACAAGTTATAAGTTTACATGTGCACATAATAAACCCCATAATATTCGTGGAAATGTTTTACAAACGATCTCCACTGTTTAAACTAAATTGCTTTCACAGCTAAAACTACTATAACAACACTGTTGTTTGTACTAACAATGTACTAGCACAATTTCTTGCCCTGAATAGAACAGAGAAATTTTCATATCACATTATCCATAATTTGTCTCACAGCTCTTACACTCCGGTGGGGTCTAGGGTGTCCTATGTTACACTGACTGTACCCCCCCCCCCCTCCTTTTCCCTTTGAAAGTAAACAAAAGTGACTGAAGGGCCACCTAGACCCTCTGCCTTAAAGCTATACATGGTAAGGAAGGTTTGTCTAGAGCAACTGACAAGTATCTAGTCAAAAACGTGTGATTAGACGCCCACAACTGTGTGGACGAAATATCTTCAACTGAAAAGTTCTTCAAGAAACGTAAAGAGGCTGCCCATTTGCGTAAATCGTGGGCCCTACCCACAACGCCGGGATTACTCTCTTTAATGACTTCGACCAGAAGAGAAGCTAACCTCCGTTTCAGTAAGCGTTTGCCCGTACTCGCTACCCATAAAGCACCTTGGGGGTTTAGAGGAGCTACTCTCAAATATTTGGTTAGAGCTTGCACTGGACATAGATTATGGTGCACCTTTCCCCTTTTTAACGCCGGCACAGTGAACTCAGAAAACACGTGTGCACTGTGCTCATTCTTGGCTACAAATCCCGGGGAAGGTGCAATGTGAATACATCCATTAAGTCTACCAAACCTAAGGCAATTAGGTGTGTTGCTCATCGCCTCAGACACTCTGTTCCCGGTGGCCAAAGCCAAAAGGAAGACAGCCTTTTTTAAAAGTAATGCAAAATCTGCAGTATTTTGGTACAGACGAGAGTGAAGTAAAGACAATGCCTTGTCCAGAGACCAAGTAGGCATGAGCTGACGGGGAGGTGGGCGTAGTTTAAAACATGCTCTCATAAAACCTGTTTCCTCCGCCACCGGTATGGAGAGACCTGTAAGGTCTAAAAAGGGCACTCTAATCGCAGTTAAGTGATTTTTTAACGTTACCACAGATAAACGTTTCTGCTCAAACAGATTATTCAAATAATTAAATACTAATGCCACTGAGGGCACAGTCTGTTCTGTTCTAATGATCCAAGAAGTAAAGGCTTGCCAATGTGATTGATACTGTCGTTTCGTAGACTGAGTATATTGATTGATTAATTTATTGGTCACATCTCTACCATACCAGTACTTAGAATATACGGAGTAGAGGGCAAGTTGCTGAAAGCAGTGAAGAGCATGTATGAGGGTGCAAAGGCGGCAGTACGTGTGGAGAGTGAGCAGAGCGAGTTCTTTGACCTGAATGTTGGTTTGAAACAGGGGTGTGTGATGTCCCCGTGGTTGTTTACTGTATATATGGATGGAGTTATGAAAGAAATACTATCAAGAGCAGTGGATGTTGGTGTATCGCTGAAAAGGGAGGGAATTGAGTGGAAGCTACCTATACTGCTGTTTGCGGATGATACAGTTCTGAGTGATAATGAATGGGAGTTGCAGGGTCTGCTAAATGAGTTGGAACAGTGTGCGAAAAACGGAATTTGAAGGTAAATACGGGGAAGAGCAAGGTTATGGTCTTCGAAAGGGTGAAGTCACAGAGTGTGAGGTGAAGCTGAACGGTCAGGCTATGGAGATCGTCAACTCTTTTAAGTATCTGGGCAGTGTGTTGAGTAAAGATGGGACTATGGATGAAGAGGTGCGGGAGAGGGTACAACAGGGGAAGAGGGTTGTAGGAACGCTAAAAGCAGTAACAAGAAATAGGGTGGTCAGTATGGAAGTGAAGAAGTCCTTGCATGACAGTGTGGTAATCCCGACACTGACTTACGGAAGCGAAGCATGGACGTTGGTTGAGAGACTCAGACCAAGAGTGAGAGCAGTGGAAATGAATTACTTAAGGAGTGCGTGCGGAGTTACATGGAGGGATAGACAGATTAATGAGGAAGTAAGAAGGAGGTGTGGTGTGGAGGTAGATGTGCTGGAAAGTGTGAAAAGGAACAACTTGAGATGGTTCGACCATATGGAACGTATGGAAAGCGAGAGAATGACTAAGAGGGTGTATGAGAGCGAGGTGGAGGGACAGAGGGGGAGAGGTAGACCGAATATGAGGTGGAAGGATGGAGTGAGGAAGTACATGAACGAAGGTGGTGCTGGTTGGGGGGAGGGGCGTCGACTGACTGGGGACAGAGGTGCATGGGGGCGGTTCGTTCGTGGCCACCCCTTCGGGGATCACGGCGTCAGGCAATAGATAGATAGATAGATCTCTACCATATGGTGCTAGCCACTTGGCCTCCTGAATATCCATAATGCAAAAGTCAGCGAGGTCGCTAGGTTGCCAATCGTGTCTAAGTAGAAATACTCGACCGGGAGCGACACCGGGTGCGAGCACCACGTCTTCAATTGCTGGTACCATAACTGCGCCGGCCACAGGGGCGCGATTAGCGAGACTAAGCCTCGATAATCTCGTAGTTTGTTCACTACGTGGCACATCAGTGACGCGTCTGGCGGCGGAAACAGATAGATGGAGCTCCATCTGTTCCAGTCTGTCACTAGGGCGTCCGGCCCCCCTGCCGGCGTTTCCGTCCGGCTGGTGAGGTATAGAGGGAGTTTGTGAGTCCCCTCGGACGCAAACAGATCCACTTGTGGATGGTAGAGCTCTGCAATCATTAGGTTGAAAATGGGTTGCTTGAGCTCCCATTCTACTGTCGTACTCTGTCTCCGGGACAGAGCGTCTGCCCAGACGTTTGCTACGCCTGGGAGATAAGATGCGTGAAGATAAATGTCTAGCCTGTTGGCTAGAGTAAAAATCTCTTCTGACACGTTTAGCAACTTCCTTGATCTCATTGACCCCTGTTTCTGAATACAGTGAACTGCATTCAGATTGTCCATTCTGAAGGCCACCGACTTGCCCCGTAAAGTAGAGCCGTGAGCCTGAAGGAAATAAAAGGGGACTAGTAATTCTTTGACATTGATGTGGGAGATTTCTAAGTGGGACCAAAGCCCCTGACCCTGGTGCCCCTGGTTTGACTGAAATCCCCAACCTATCGTGCCTGACGCATCCGTGTCTACCCATACCGTTGGCGGAGGAGAGGTCCATGACATTACTGAGTGCAGCGTTTCCCTCTTCGCCCAGACCGCCAGTAAGGTGTGGATTAATTTTGGTATGGGCCATAATTTTCCCGCCGGTAAGAGTGGGAAATATTTGTTGCCTTCCAATATTAACCGTTTTACTTTCAACCGGCCCAACATTACAGTTAGTTGAATCCAGTTGAGAGAGCCGACCAGAGACTCCCAGACCCTCCGTGTCGTAGTCAGACTGTGAAGAAACATGAACAGTTTCCTGCGAAACCTGTTGCGATTGTCCACACTCTGACTCAGAGTGAGAGCAGCTGTGTCCCAAACCAGCCCTATCCACTGAATTTCTCGTGAGGGGACAAGGTTTGACTTTACCAGATTTACCTTGAACCCTAGAGCTTTGACATGAGTTAAAAGTATGTTGACATGTTTGATGCATAATTGCTCTGTCTCTGCCACCACCAGCCAGTCGTCTAGGTACCACAGAACTCTGATTCCTTGCTTTAACAACGGCATCAGGGATTGCCGGACTAATTTTGTGAATAGTCGAGGTGCCAGGTTCAAACCGAATGGCATCCTCTGAAAAACAAAATTTTGGTGCCTGATCCGTAAGGCCAGAAACCTTTGAAATCTTTTGTTGACCGATACGTGCCAATAAGCGTCTGTCAGGTCTAGGTAACACATCCAACCTCCCGGCGGAAGTGTTAGCCTGATTTGGTGTACTGTTAACATTCGGAATGACTCGTTGTGAATGTGAAGGTTCAGATAAGAGAGGTCGACGACCGGTCTCATCTGAACACTGTCCCTTTTGGGAACCAAAAAGAGCTTGGACGTGAATACAGGGTAACTTGGGGGGACCGGGATGATGACATTCTTGGCAATCATTTCCTGGACCAGTGACTCCACCTCTAAAGAAACAAAATTCGCCGTTGTCGGCCGACGTAAGCGAGGTCGCCGGAGCCACTGCCAAGTGATGCCCTTGCGTGCCACCATCCGTGCCCAAGTGTTTACCGGCCATGCTTTGTGACACGTTCGGAACGACCCTGTTAGCAGACCAGGGTTCGCCGGCTGTACTACCCTCGGATCCGCCGGCCTTACTACTGGCACCGGGAGTGAGAGAGACCTTAGTTTTTTTATGGTGGTGGAGTTGGCGGTGGTGGACGCTTCGCCGGCTGGCTGGCATTGGCAGAAGACAGGCCCTGACCTGGCTCATTATAGCCGCGTCCTTTCTGACCTGAAAACCTACCCTGTCTATGCCTGAACTGACCTTGAGTGGAGGAGGACTTAGGTGGAAGAAAGGGCTTAGATCCCCCCGGCTGAGCTTTAGCGACTGGCCTGGGTTTGGGGAAGTAAAAGGCAGGTTTCTTAGAAGGGGTGGGACTGTGTTTAACGGCCTGAGCCATATTAAAAACCGTTCGCCACACTTCAGGGGACATTAAAGAGGGAGTGAGTACTGGTGACATGACCACCTGATTCGCAATGCGATCAGGCAATTTGCGGACTAAGGATATTCTAAGATCTTGTCTCGCTCGTACCGCCTCAAGCAAGGCAGTGCGTACGTCACCTAATGATTGGATTGACGACTGAAGAAGCAGTCGCCGGGACAATTCAACCGAACGTCTGGCATCCGCGTCTGCGATTGCCTGAGTGGACCGGAGCAAAGACTTAGCTACCTGTTGAGACACTATGTATTGAGAGAACAGGCGAAAAGCTTTCCCCCGTAGCCTAAATTCACGGTCTAGGTGAGTCGGGGTAGGGGTAGTGAAAGGGTCTTTTAGCTCACAAAGATTAATTTTAGGGGCAGCTAAGAAAGCAAACAAAGCTGAAGGGACTCCGCCGGCAGAACACACTGGCATGGAGAACCAAGAATGAGTATCTTGAGGGATCTGGTGGGAAGTTTTGGAAGTAAATGTGGTCGCAAAGTTTTGAGCCTCTGTCTCCCATTCCAACCAAGGTCCTGGACCCAACTGCCCCACCTTCAAGACTGGATTAGCTGCCGCGTCTGTGACGGTTTGCAAATCGAGTTCTGGAGTGAGAGCTGACAGTGTCTTAATGTCATTAAACCCATCATGCTTAGACCAGTCAGAAAACAATCTTGAAGCTGAGGCAGGGGGTAAAGCAGGCTTAGCAGTATAAACAAAATAGTCCTGGTGATAATAACTAGGTATAGCCTTGATGTTGACATCTAGCACATTCCCCAAAGTATCCAAGGCCCTTAATTTCTTAGATTTATTGCCCCGGATGACTCACTCACGTGGCACTGGGAGCTCCCCTGACAAGGTAGGTTGGACTAGCTCTGGATTAGTGGGGGTCAAAAGGACCCATGACTCGTCTGGTCCGTAAAGCAAGGGCATAGCTACCTTTTTGAGAGGCGCTCTGTCTAGAGGGGGCGGATTGACATCCGTTATAACCCTTACATTCGAAGTGGTCAATGCCGCCGTAGCAGGCCTAGTAACCACCGATGGTGACATAGAGGGGGGGTGAGGGATCTGAGGCAAAGCAATAGAAGTCATCAGAGGCCGTACCGTAGAGCTTGTCGTGGGAGCTCCCAAGTCCACTGTGGGAGTTTCCTGCTGTTGGCCAAAAAATCTAGATAAAGCATTATCAAGTAGCCCATCAATTTCCTGTGCAGTGACAAATTGATTTGATGATGTACTCACTGGTGAAACATTAAGATCTTGTGCGGCATCGAAGCCTGAACCTGACTCTTGCCCTTCCATATCCGATATCATTGAAACCTCGTCTTTGTCATCCTGTTCCTCCTGAGAAGATCCCGCCGAAGCTGGGGTACCATCTTGTTGCCAAGATAAGTTAGGAATAGAGGAAGGGATCGCCGCGTCCCGGTGGACGTCAGCCACTGTGTGAATAGTTTGAGCCGGAAGTGGGTGGTCAGGCCCCGGACGAGAATATCGCCAAACACCTAGGCCTTGGCCTATACTCCCGTGGGAGTCTGAAACACTCTCAACCACTGAGTCCTCTGAACCCTCCAACTCCAGGGTTAAAATGTTAACGGGTAAATCATCTTTAGGTACAGGTACTACACTGGACCCTTGAGACCGAACACATACACTGTCTGGGGTAGAGGTATGACGAGAAGCACTA
Source organism: Paralithodes platypus (assembly GCA_032716605.1). NCBI lineage: Eukaryota > Metazoa > Arthropoda > Malacostraca > Decapoda > Lithodidae > Paralithodes > Paralithodes platypus. Next base: position 57,997,015 of record CM064498.1, on the reverse strand, counting down.
GAAACAGGTTAGTGTCGGGAGGCCTTTCTATCATGGGAATCCTTTTTTGAAGATTTATGGCTGCGGTGTGACCGTGAACTACTCTTTGATTTGGAGGATTTATCGCCGTGACCCCTGGTGGAACTTTCTGTCTTACTCCTCTTACTCGATGGTGAAGAAGCAAGACTGGGTGGTTGGCGTCTAAGGGGTGACTTAGACCTAGATCTCGCCGGAGACGAGGAGACTGCCGCCGGGGGTGTAGGCTCACGGTGACGTTTCGAAGTAGCAGGGGCAGGAGATGACACAGAACCCTGTCCAGTCTCCGCCGGCTTACGACTAGTTACTCGAGAGGAACGTTTATTAGGGGGAGGGTGCTCAAGAAGAAGCCTATCCCAAAGAGGGACGTTGTCACATTGAAGTGACTTATAAGCCACAATCGTAGTATACGCTGACATTTGTTGCCGAACTTCTCGTAAGGCGACCGCTGCGGTCTTATCATTATCTTGGAGGACTTTGACACTTAGTTGGGAGCAAAAGGAACAGTTGCGCATCACCCACAGACCTCTTGAACGGTCTAGACATTTAACACACCTGATACAAAGAGTGTGCGCAAAAAGAGGGACACCGGCACAGGTTGGATTAATGCATAAAGCAAAAACCGGGGCAAAGGTAGCCATGACAGAGACTGGTGGGAACTTACTGCAGGGTCTGTATTGGTCCGCCGGGGCCCAGCCCTGGAAAAAAAGGAAAATTTCCAGGAATTAATGCTCATAAGGTTAACCCAAAATGAACGCATACAAGTATTCATAACCCGCCGGATAACGAGGCGTAATTCCACAATTATTACAGCTCGTTACGCGGCGGGGTTCTTATAAAGATATCCGAATATCTAGACATGTCTTTAAGAAAGTTTTAAGAATACCCTCTGACATAATATAAAAGACCAGTATGGCGTTTATAAAGTCTTTCTGGCGGTGACTGTTACAAGATTCAATTTTGAAAACAACCCCCCACAAAGACGCCGGCCCCTGAAGTATCTAGCAGATTAACACAGGGCAGGCTGATACGAGACCTGACTTCTAATGAATTGTCACATAGATCGCCGTATGGTGAAGGCGGCGATACAGAGCCGTATCTCTCAATTAATTGGGTAACTAGCTTGAATTGTAAATTCCGTATTTCCCCCTCCCAGGAGCACCCGCCGGGTGTGGCCAACTTATGAAAAAAATACGTTAACCCTAATTGAGCCTTCGATCGCCGCAAGAGTGAGGGCGGCGATACATATAGTATCACTAAAATGGACCGGTTAACTAAACTGAATTACCAATTCGTTCATCCCCCTTAACAAGGTACACCCGCTGGGTGTGATCTGATGTCTTAAACCTTAACCCCATAAGTTCCTATCCCCACTTCTTTGTAAAAGAACGCCGGGGAGGAAAGCCCACAACAACAGCTAGGGTTTTTCCTTTGGTTTGTAAAACCAGGTAGAAAAACTACATAACATATGTCCGCATGAACAATGTTAGATCCCAATCCGCCGGGAATCATAGGGAGCCTGAAACAGGCACCAACACAGAGACGCAGTCTTGGAGAGCCACAGACACCAACTCGCCGGGGACACCAGCCTGTTTTGAAACCACGCGTGGCCAAACACGGCTCACGGCCGGAGTTTTCATGGTGAAACCGAGAAAACCCCGCCGAAAAGTAACCCACCCCGAACAGACACCATCTGAACGCACATAAGACCCGAGAGATAGCCAAAGCACGACTAACCTAGGGACCACAAATCTAATCCGTGGAATTAGCCAATACACAACTAAACCAGGAAACAAACATAGTCCGTGGAATTAGCCAATACACAACTAAACCCGGATACACATGACACAGTAGGACATATTTATAAAATAAATCAATAACACAATGTACATGTGGCAAAGCTACGAGCGGCTGGCTAGGCCTAAGCAAACGGCACAAGAACTGTTGAGATATAAACAAAAAACACTGGAAATATAACAACAGGAATCACCGCCAACACACCACTGTAGTAAAAACTTCCGACCAAGGGAAGACCGACTCGGGACCCAGAAAAAACTTCACTAAGTGAAGAAGAATACGCTGGGAACGTCAGCAAAGCAACGCTACCTCATCAGAAAGATAAAAGGCAGCAGAATTAATCACGTAATGAAAGCCGCCTGCATCACAAGCTAATTCAACTATGAAAAAAAAAAAATCACCTGTCCACAACAGGACCACGAGGGTACATCCGAAATAGATGCCCCAAACACACGACCCAAAATACACTGCACTGCGGGCAACCAGCCCAGGACACTCCTGCTATGCATATCCTAACCTTACTCGATACATCCCGGAGTAAACAAATGAGAAAAAACTCACTAGGGACGCAGCAAATGCGGAACCAGCGGAGCGTGGAGAGACACGTCCGGGCCGGCTGATCGCAGAGCAGAGAAGGAAGAATGACGCCTGAATCAGCGTCTGGTCAAAGATCCACACAAGTACATCCACGATATGATGGAAAGCTTATTGGATAGTTATTCTTATTTTCTTTTTGTTTTTATTGTTTACAAAGTTTTTTTCGTAGTTAGAACCCAATTCATAATGACTAAAGCCATGAGTGAGGTCGCGTGCGCTCATGATGAAGGCTCCTCAGATTTTAAATGCTCTGCGCGGTAGATACAAACTACGGCGAATTAGTGTTTGAAGAGGATGCCTTATGTAATAGGCATGTTCGTCAATGATGGAGGGGCCACTAATAAATATATGTTTGTATGTAATGTAATAAACTAATAATAAATACTAATCATTTGCAAACTATGTTCCTATGTATGTATTCCATATTATAATATAAAAAAAAATAAAAAAAGAAAAAGACAAAAAAGAAAATACAAACTCATGTAATTGTATGGAAATGGAATATGGAATTGTATGGAACGTATGGAAAGCGAAAGAATGACTAAGAGGGTGTACGAGAGCGAGGTGGAGGGACAGAGGGGGAGAGGTAGACCGAATATGAGGTGGAAGGATGGAGTGAGGAAGTACATGAACGAAGGCGGTGCTGGTTGGGGGGAGGGGCGTCGACTGACTGGGGACAGAGGTGCATGGGGGCGGTTCGTTCGTGGCCACCCCTTCGGGGATCACGGCGTCAGGCAATAGATAGATAGATAGATGTAATTGTATTCTTGCAATATGAATTATTTTATGAATATTTCATATTGCTTGAATACAATGAGGTAAAACTGTACTGAAAATCCAGGTGGCGCTGGGGGTCTTATTCAAATGACTATCGTGTGTGATGCACCATCGAGAGCTGCATTTTGTGTCACCCCAAAGTCTGATAACCCACTCTCATTAAAGTGTGGTGGCACAAAATGACAAGGGACGATCCAGACTTTTAAATATATACATTATATGGACAACCTTTCCTGACTATTTTTAAGAATGAAAGTAAATATGCATTGCAGAATAATTATTACAAAGCAAATAAAGACAAAATAAAAGCGAAATAGCGTAATATACCAAATATCATGAGGTATGTCAGGGACTGGAATAATCGACAACAGAACATATCGGCAATAAATTTGAATATATACTATTTAAGATGTGTTGTGACATTACATATTAGGTGAAATTATACAACATATTTATTTGTTTAATATTAGAGCAAGAAATAATCGCATACATAGACATTTCAATAATTCTGAGGAGGAGTGACGGATTAATTACCGTGACGAACACTGATTTTCTGAACTTGACTCGTGGTTCTCTTGCAGTGGTGCCACGAACATGGAAGTTTAGCATATATCGGTATATTTTTCCCAGCTATGCTCACTACTGGCTACACTGCCGGCCTCTCGAGAACACAGGGAACATGAGTTAATGGGCGGCGGTAAGCCCTGGGAGTCGGCTGTCTGGCCCGCTGCGCTCCCGGCCATTTGCACTCGATTTTAACCCTTTAACACCTTACGAGCGGCCTATGCGGTTTATTTATGTGTACCGCACAGCGGGGTGTTTTTAGCCAAAATAGGGCTGTTTACGTGATCATTTTCATGCCTAAATAAGACCCAGAACGTAAAACAAGTACCTATCCCTGAAAGGGCATAAACAGAGCTTTCGAATGACACCATAACGATCCTTGTATGATGGATAGTTTTCTTGCAATAACCGTGCAACGCGAGTGCAAAAAGCAGGTAATTCGGTACTTTCAGTACATAATTGAGTATGTAGCGAGTGAGAGAGGGAGGAGGGAGCTGAGATTTGTGTCAGTAGGTCCGCCGCGGTGGTCTGGAGCAGTCATACGCTCGCTAGTCTCCTGCCACCACTTGTCTCTCTCTCTCAGCCACATTACGTGCTGAAATTGCCACTCGAGTTATGTCGAGCGCCGCCACATAGTCCAGCTTTATTTAACTCGACTTATGTTGCTCGCCGCTAAATAAGGGTTAAAAGCCTTAATAATGCTCCTAACTTGCTGCAAATTGGTGCACGACTTAAGTCGAGCGCCGCCAATAAGGGGTTAAGTAAGAATACACCGAAATATAATCGTGATTAGGCGCGAATGGAGTGGCACAGCGGCTGCGGCCATGTGCTCCAATGTTTATAAACAACACGCTTTAGGCCTACATATTATCAAGATCAATATTTAATGATCCATCATTTCGATATTATTTTGATCTAGTTGAATTTGTAAAAAATTATGATGACTATTCCTATAATATAATCGCTTACTTTGAGGTATTATATATAATAACTCTGGTAGGTTATCGGCCTTCTATAGGATTATGATGCTTCTTTTGGACATTCTGAGGTTATAGCTAGGTACATTTATAATTATGACATCCAAATCGATTATTTATATATGGATATATACAAAAAGTCCGAAAGTCTGAATCGGGTTGAGTTTCGACCCTGTGGAAGAGCAGGGTTGAGTTGGCTTGACATTGGACACCCTTTTATGGCATTTGGGTGTGAAATACGACACCATTTCCAGTCTATCGGAGATAATGATGGTTAAGGAAAATGCAGTAGAGGTGTTTTGAGGGTTTTCGTGATTTAAGAGGTTTAATACAGTTCGCAACTATCTATGACACATACTGTAGTTGTGTAGTATATTTTTACTAGATTCATAATATGATGGTTATATACTCGTTAATGCAGTGAATATGTAATTATTAACATAATTTGATACATAAATATCAGCTTCCTGAATAAGAAATTTAGTTTCATCTAATGTGGTGTAATAGGCTGGGCGAAATTTAAATACTCATTGAAGTATTGTATTTACTTCCTTTTTAGTTACTAACAAATACGTGTTTCAGTAGAAATTGGCTGAACATACAGCAGCAAGTATAAAAGTAACTTCATACAATTGCAGAGGACTCCCCAAAACAAAGAGGAATCTCCTGTTGCGACCTGACATCGTATCTACATTAAGGACCAGTGACATAGTCTGCCTTCAGGAAACCTGGTACACAAAACAGGACTTAGGTAATTTGAACATATTAGATAAAGATTTCCATGGGTACGGGGTCTCCACTACGGACACACATGATGGTATTGTGGCAGGTCACCCCCCAGGGGGAGTTGCAATAATGTGGAGATCGTGCCTAGATAGTGTAATTAAAACCATTGAGACAAATTTAAGCTGGTGTGCGGGAATACAGCTGGAAGTGGGACACAGAAAATTTGCAATATTTTGTGTTTACTTACCGTATCAGTGTGCAGAAAATGAAGAACTTTATTTGGAAAAGTTAGGGGAGCTTGGTGGCCTAATTTCTGAATTACAGATAACGTGTTACTCAGTGGTAGGTGATTGGAATGCTACCCCTCACGAGTTGGGTGGTTCCATGTTTGCTAAACATATGTTAAGGTTTTGTGAGGAGCAAGGTTTAATTTTGTCCTCCAAAAACCTGCTTCCAGAAAATAGCTATACATGTGTTAGTGAAGCATGGGAGACCAGGTCGTGGCTTGATCATGCAATCTCTAGCTCTGACTTTCATGACTCTATCTCAGAAATGGCCATAAGATACGACATTACGGATGACGACCACATACCTATAGAATTAACAATCCAAATTAATAAAGCACCGGAAATAACAGAAACTAGCAATAGCATCAAGGCAAAAGTTCCATGGAATGTAATCTCAAATGAAGAGTGCCAAATGTACTGTGATAAAACCAAGGACTTATTAAATAGGGTGCAATATGATGGTAATGGTGTAGCACAATGCAGGGATCCAAAATGTAGTGATGCACAACACAGAAAGGACATTATTACATTTTACAATAGTATAATAGATTCTTTATCAAAAGCGGGGGAAAGTATTTTTAATAGCCGTAAATATAAGTCCTCATTCAATAAGCCAGGTTGGCAAGACTATGTGGCTGACCTGTATCAGGCCTCCAGAGATGCTAGGTCTCATTGGCTTGAAGTAGGTCAGCCTAGACAGGGGCCTATATTTGAACTTCACAAAAGAGCAAAGGCTAGGACCAAATATGCCATTAGATTTATTAAGCAAAATGAAAACCAATTAATGAAGGAAGCCCTTGCAAAGAGTCTGGCAGAAAAGGATACTAACTGTTTTTGGAAGGACATCAGATCCATGCAAAATTGTAACACACCATTACCTGTCAGTGTTGAGGGGGTTACGGGTAAAGAGAACATTGCTGACTTATGGAAAACTCATTTTAAGGAACTACTTAACAGTGTAAACCAAAGGTCTACTAATGGTGCAATTCAATATGTGAATGATAGTAATTATGAAGACATTAAAGTGACTGAAAGTGATCTTGAGAATGCCATAAGAAAACTTAACTAAACAAAGCTTGTGGGCTGGATGGTATATATGCAGAACATCTTAAATATGCAGATAAGTTGTTAATAGATAAACTTAGTTCTTGCATCACCAGTCTATTTACGCATGGTGTCCTGCCGGAGTCTATGATATCCGTAATACTTGTTCCTGTCATTAAAGATAAATCAGGTAAAATTACAGCAAAAGACAACTACCGCCCAGTAGCCCTTGCTAGTGTGGTGAGTAAGGTAGTTGAAATGATAATGCTAGAAAGAATGTCTGCATATATTGTCACCAGCAGCAATCAGTTTGGCTTTAAGAAAAATCACGGCACAGACCAATGCATATATGTGCTGAGAGAAGTGATTGATACATACAACAAACTAAATAGCTCAATTTTCTCTTGTTTTCTTGATGCAAGTAAGGCTTTTGATAGGGTGTGTCACAAAACCTTATTTGAAAAATTAGTTAACAGGGGAGTGCCTAGCTATATTGTTAGGATACTTATTTTCTGGTATGCTAATCAAAAAATGTGTGTAAGATGGGGCAACATCCTGTCAGGATCTTTCGCCATAACCAATGGTGTTAGGCAGGGGGGGATATTGTCTCCGTATCTTTTCAACGTCTACATGGATGATCTTAGTCTGGAGCTGAACAAGACTCGCACTGGGTGCTGTATTGGCAGCACCATTGTAAATCATCTCATGTATGCTGATGACCTAGCCTTAATCGCGCCCTCTGGAGCAGGACTGGATAAATTATTAAGAGTATGTGAAAAATTTGGAATCGAACATTCAGTCAAATTTAATCCTATAAAGAGCAATATCATAATATTTAAATCTAACCTTCTATTGAAATCAAAGCTACCTAAATTCCATTTGTATGAAGAAATTATAGAAGAAGTAAGTAAAGTAAAGTATCTAGGACACTATATTTCATGTGATCGCTCAGATGATGAGGATATGGGTCGTCAGCGAAGGCAACTTTACATGCAGGGAAATTCAATATTAAGAAAATTTCATATGTGCACATGGGATACAAAAATAACATTGTTCAACTCCTACTGCTCACCAATGTATACAGCACAACTATGGTGGAACTATAAGAAAATTACAGTGAATAGACTAAGTATCTCATATCACAATATCATGAAAATGTTTCTGGGGCTCTCAAAATATGAGAGTACAAGTACGCTATGTGCCTATATGAACTTACACTGTTACAAATCACTCATTAGAAAGCTAACATATAAATTCATTCAGCGCCTTAACACTTCTGAGAACAGGATCATTAAAATGCTACAAACTCCAAGCATAGTGTACACCTCCAGGATCCAGGCACACTGGAGGAAGTTGCTCTATATTTAACCTTAAGTAATGATTTCAGGTCTGCTACTCTACAGAATTAGCATACCGGTACTGATCCTCATAGTGCAGTACAGTACCGATATTCCTATACTGTACTGTAGCAACATACTGTACCGGAAGCTAAATGATGTGAGGCATGGTACTGTACACAATTAGGACAGTGGTTTTGGTAACACAGTAGTTTGATGACCACTGTTTTTGGTTGAGGCAGTGCTGTGAACTACATGATAGCAAGCTGGGTATTATTTAATTTCTTTTTATTTTATGTAGCCTATGTACAGTAGCTTATATATATTTATATATATTTATGTTACTGTAAGGTATATATGGACCCCAGTATGGTCCCCTCTGTACTGTGTGAGTCTGAAATAAAGTATTATTATATTATTATTATTATATTCTGTAGCTGTAGAATTTGGCAGGTTGAATGTCTGCGCCTGCGCACTATAGTTTCTTTCCTACATAACAAGAGCTGCATTTTGTGTTACCACCACTAATAAGCCATTGGGCTTTTGGCAGAAAATGCCAACAATTATCAGTGATATCCGAGACATGTTTACATACAGTGTTCTCATCGTCCAGCATATTACTGCTTCATATTCATCAGCCAACTTAAAATAGCCCTATATAATATTTAATTAACACTAGAACAATACACTTTACCATGTAGGAAGTCTTCTGGAGAAATAGGGGAAATTTAGAAAAAAATGCAAGATAAACTAAATCACAAATGTATGCTAGAATAGCATTAACAAATCGCTAGATAGTCACCAGACACTAAAAACTTGTATGTCACTAGAAAACATATGTTGAAGTATCTAGAATAATCTTTAACAATCAAAACATCTCTCCAATTCTTTAAAATAGGGAAACTAACTTGAATATCGCTAGAATTCATCACATATTGATGTCGCTAGATGGAAGTGATGAGAAGTAATTCGCTGGATCTAGCGGTAGCCGCTACATTGGCAACATCGTACCAAGAACCTAGCTTCATTCCGTTATAATGATCAAGGTCAGATTTCGAAACTATTACAATTATTTCAAAGTTCAGAGATCATCAGATCGGTTTGGAAGTCAATGTACACAATTTCACCGACCATCCCACACGAGGCAGATCCCATTCACACCCAACCAGATAAATACAGAAAGAGGTTCCGAACCATAAGAAAACATGAGTCTGCAGAAAGCCGATTGGCCCACACACGCAGATCACTTTCACACCTAACCCATTTCGTCCATTATGCATATATAATTTTAACTTAAAGCTTTATATCGTTCGTAATCCCACAATGGCACCTATTCCACATATCTACAACTCTGTTACCAAATTAATGGCTTGTAGAAATCCTCTTTTAAATTATGTCACAGAACAAGTTATACGGATGATCAACAATGAAGTTAAAGTGTTAGCTAGAATGTAAAAATATAAGTAGCCTACATTGTCGAGATAAACTGGTGGAATATAACTTCTCTTGCTGTCGTCATTATTAGGGGTTCGTCCCCTACGGGGAACCCCTACTGTAATCATTAAACCTGGAATTTCATCCAAATTCTTCTTACGCGCCGGTTTCGACGCAATAACTCCAGAACCGCTTTTTGGATCGGGATCAAACTTTCACAAGAGGTGCGTTTTTGTATTGGGCAACTTTTGATATGCTAAACATCCGGCATGGTGGCCAAACAGGTCCGTGGCAGCCGATTTCCCGAAAAACTTGACGCTTAAATACCGTCTCTCCGACTCACAGGAAACGACTGGGCTTTGGCATACGCACTCCCCTACTAATGCTCCGCAAATTTTATAGAGAAGGTTTTGCTTTTGCACGTGTTTTTTTTCCGGCAATCTTGAAAAAAACTCGAATTCCACTTAATATTCCACATCTTGAAAACTACGCCGATGATCAGAGCCATGCTTGCGTAGTTGGGTGAGGCTCGCGATTCCGAACGTTTTGATACCAAAAAAATATAAATGGGTGAAATAGTTTGGCCGCAGCATTGAAAACTGTCTATTCTTAAATTACTTTAAAACCGAATTCGCTACCCACACAAAGTTTACCGTCTACAGTCTATAGGCTTCCACGCATCCCCCAGTTTTGCTTAATAACATAATCTCTTTATTATTCAGTCCTATCTTTTGTTTTTTTATTTAACTCTCTCAAAACCGTTCGAGTCCCTACAAATTCCAGCAATTATTTAGCCAACCTACCTATACATACCTACCCTACCAAATAATAATGATAAATTCAAATTTATTTTTGGTGAATGACAGAGTATTGGCTAAGGTTTTTAACAATTCCTCCCTTTGCCAAATGCTTAGTTTAATAACAATGATATGGACCTTTAAAGTTTTGGCAATTGCCCGTGTGACTCGTATTTTAACCCTCCTAAAGTGTTACCACGAAATACCGCTAGATCCTTTCTCAAAAGTTGCTAGCATGTTGCTACATAGCCAAACAATGTTAGGATAATGCTGCAATTTCTAAAGAGTTTTGGTTTGTTTGTTTTGCAAATTTTACAATGTAGTATGACTAGAATGTCTGAAATTTTCAAATTATCCCTAGTAAATGTCTCTAGATATAAAAGAAATGGCTGCTAGATTGAAGTAAATAGCTCTACATTTAGCGGTAATATGTAGCTTTACAACTGGCACCACTGCAACCACCACCTCCCTCTCACCCTCCCAGTATGTCTCCACAAAATACCGCTAGATCCTTTCTCAAAAGTCGCTAGCATGTTGCTACATAGTCAAACAATGTTAGAATAATGCTGCAATTTCTAAAGAGTTTTGGTTTGTTTGTTTTGCAAATTTTACAATGTAATATGACTAGAATGTCTGACATTTTTAAATTATCCCTAGTAAATCTCTCTAGATATGAAAAAATGGCTGCTAAATTGAAGTAAATAGCTCTACATCTAGCGGTAATATCTAGCGATACAACTGGCAACACTGCCTAGCCCTTCCTTCCTATCTTCTTCCTCCCTCATATGTATCAACAACCACTCTAGTGAACTTTCGGTATTTAGTTTATTCAGCTTAATACTATTTATCCACATAAAATAGAAACCTATCACGATTGTTGTCTAATACAACCATAGATAATGCTATTACATATTATTTGAACATGATGTCGAATTTAGCAGTTGTGTTTACCTTGAACAGTAATTGACAGTCTGTGACAGAACCGAAAGCTTCTCTTGCCGTGTAGTACTCAAAGAAAGCAGGGGTACTTAAGCCAAGTCAGAGATGCAGAGGTAACTTTCACAATGCATTATAACCCTAGACAGACACCAATATACCACTAAATCAGACAAATATCACTACAAAAAAGATAGGAAAATATTATATTAATGTCCTAGGTATTTGAAATTATGCAAATGAGAAAAATCCATTATGATATAATGATAATGGGATTGATTAGTATCTGGCAACAGTGTTGCACAAAATGTTCTGAACGTATGCGAGCTTCGGAGTATTTATCTCATTAATATACACATCTATCACTATTTAAATGTAATACAAGCATACACAGTGCTATTACATATTATTTGAACATAAGGTAAAATTCTAGTTTCACGTACACAGCGACAAAAGGGAGGCGCTGTTGTAAAGGCATAGCTTCCCGACCAACTATGAAGATCAGGGAAATTGCTGGGTAAAAGACGTAATAGGCCTATAATGATAATAAACTACATTAACGACATTAGCCTAACCTAACAACCTTACCTAACCTAACTTAGTATTATGTAATAGCTATGGTGCCGTATATGGAGAGATTTTTATTTATTTTTTTACAGTAGGTATAATTCCTTCTAATGCATTTCCGCCGCTTTGGACATATATAGGAATTAAGTATGGTATATGACAACTCTAAAGTAGCCATAGAAATTTATGAGTATGCTGTGAAAGCGAAACTAGAATTAAACCGAACATAATATAGGATGGTCTTTCCTTTAAACCATTTTCTATATCTATTCACGAAAAATATAGGCCTAGCCTAGGCTGCGCTACCGGTAGGTACGAATTTATCAGTTCGAATTTTGATTGAGAGTGGGATTAGGCCTAGGCCTAGCCTAGGGCTTAACATGGGATACTGTTTGGGGTTTGGGAATAGACTGAGGCTGCTTTAGGCCTAATTAGGTAAAATTAGTCAAATCGAGACAATTGCATAGCCTAGGCCTATTAAGCAAATATTTTACCAATCTACAATAGGCCTAGTCTATTCGCTGTAAGTAGGCAAGAAATCATGACCTAGGCTAGAACCTCTGTAACTAAAAAACAACTAGGCCTAGAGTGATCAAGCTAATATGTGACTGATTATATGTCGACCATTTGGGAAGAGTCAGTCAAGGAATAGCCTAGATGTGGAAATTTGCAGCCAATTTGCTCTAGCCCTATTTGATATACAGAGGTTAGAGGTCATTGTTGAGGCCCCCCCCTCATGACATATTGTCATCATCTTATATATTGCCAGCAGGGGGCAAATAACCGAGAAAAAATCGCCGTCAAAATAGACGCGAACTTAACCACGGCGATCGACACATGTAAACATGGCGGTGGAGCGGCGACGAAAGCTTGCTATTATGTTCCCGTCCATTTTGAATGCCGTTGGATACAATAATATGTTGAGGGGGGCAAATAGGCCTAACCAAACTGCGGCGATCGACCATGTAAACATGACGGCGGCGGCGGCGGTGGACGCTTGCGATCATGTTTCCGTCTATTTTGACTGCCATTGGATACAATAATATGTTGAGGGAAGGGCTTTGCGGCAATTTTTTTGGTTGTTTGCCCCCTACTGGCAATATATATGATGATAACATGTCATGGGGGGGTGAGGGGGGGCTTTCAACATATTATTGTATCGAATGGCATTCAAAATAGACAGGAACATTATCCCAAGCGTCCAACGCCGACACTGCCGCGGCTGCTGAAGAACAAGGAAATTAGCAATAGGTTTCATTGTGAACTGGAGGAAATTAATAGAAATAAGGAAGCTAGGCCTAGCGATGTAAATAGTCAATGGAATTTCCTTAATAATGACAATTATATGTATAGGTATAAAGTAAAAACAATATATTTTACATAATTTATTGCACATCTTACATATTTAAACAAATATATATTAAAAATAGTTTAACCACACCACTGAGTTCCCCCAAAATACTCTAATAGCCTAGGGCTGGCCTGAAGAATTAGATCAACACATGATAGGTAGGGAAGGGCAGGTTAACAACGGCGATCGACAAATGTAAACATGACGACAGTACACTCGGAAACTACATGCATCCCCATTAGCCTAACCTAACAACCTTACCTAACCTATCCTAGTATTATGGGTGGAGGCTGCCGCCCCCTAGACCCAGTACGTTGGATACAAAACTAACCCTCACGTAATACTTAGTATATGTCCCTAGTACCCAGTACGTGGGATACCAAGCTAACCCTCACGTAACACCTAGTATATGTCCCTAGTACCTAGTATTTGGGATACAATACTAACCCTTACATAACACCTAGTATATGTCCCTAGTACCCAGTACGTGGGATACAAAACTAACCTTCACCTAGCATATGTCCCTCACTCAGTACACCTTTCACCCTCACTGCCGTTCGTGAGTCTTCATACATCTTCATTATCACACGCACCAGCCACTCCTCTAAGCCAAATTTTCTCCTAGCCTACTGCACAACTTCTTACTTTCAGTAGAGACGTGATTTTCCGGGCCCGTCGCAAGACCACCGTCTCAACCGAGCCGTCGCAAGATCATCACAGGACAGGAAAAACAACACAGGCTTGCTCCAAGCCAGCACACATCTTACAAATATATAGGCTAGGCTATACAACTTCCATTTCATCGGAATAACATTCACCGCCAATTTAATTATCATAAGGATTATATAAATGCAATTCTGATATGAAAAAACAATCGGTAAATAACATAGCCTAGGCCTAGTCAAAGCTGGGGTTTGTTGTTGTTTCGTGGACAAAATTTAACCAAGCGTACTGTCCCACATTAATTTATTATCAGCAATTGGATATACGTTACTGTGGGCTCTTATTACTCTACTTCCTAATAATAGGCAAGTAAATTATAACATAATGTTTGGATAAACAAATATACCGAAATAAATTAGAATGGAGAAACAGTAAGTTGAGTGAGATGTTTCAGCTTGCCGTCAACCCAGCTCCGGAGCTCTCTTGGCGTCGCAAGAGAATATTGGTGTCTCGCTTGCTAAAGGTGGGCTTGCGACGGGACCAGAAAAAAAGTTTTTCGGGTAGATCTTGCGACGGTGGTCTTGAGACGGGACCGGAAAATCACCTCTTAGATATCTTTCCTGCAGCTGCCTGACTATGAAGTTATCATACCTTCAAAGACTCTCTCACACTCACAGACCTTCATGACATGGCCAAGCATTTTCAGGCCTCTTATAGCAGTTGCAAGGGGAGCCTAACTCTGAAATCACTAGATAGTGCCTCCAGAACCATAAAAAAGAGGAGAGGGCTTAATTAACACACTTCCCTGTTGGACTCCGACGCGAACTGAAAACTCATCACTCAGTACCCTCACGTAACACCTAGTATATGTCCCTAGTACCCAGTACTTTGGATACAAAACTAACCTCCACCTAACACCTAGTATATGTCCCTAGTAACCAGTACATGGGATATAAAGCTAACCCTTACCAAATATCTAGTACCGTACTGTATATGTCAATCCAAGGTCCTCCTGCTAACGAAGAAGTTCCTGAGGTTGGCGGGGCGTCTCCGTCGACTGCGGGGCATGGGTGCCCTCCCCTGAAATCTACGATGTCCCCGTCCTCCCTGTGAAACCTCTTCACCCTTGGGTCCTTTCCGCCCGGATAGGGTGACATAAGCTTCACAGCTTCACTACCCTATATCCTCAACAAGAAGTACTCTATATGTCCCTCACTCAGCTGTACACCTTTCACCCTCACTACCGTTCGTGAGTCCTCGTACATCTTCATTATCACATGCACCAGCCACTCCTCAACGCCAAGTTTTCTCCTAGCCTACTGCACTACTTCTCTGGCCACCTTATCAAAGGCCTTCTCCCGGTCTGCAAACACAACATCAGATCCCTATCTTTTAAGTACATACAGTACATACAGTATCTTTCCCTTATCATACCTTCTAAGACTCTCTCACAGACCTTCATGACTTAGTCAAGCATTTTCAGGACCCTTATAGCAGTTCCCAGGGGAGCCCAACTCTGAAATCACCAGATAGTGCCTCCAGAACCATAAAAAAAAAAGAGGAAAGGGCTTCATTAACACAGAGCCCTGGTGGACTCCGACGCGAACTGAAAACTCATCACTCAGTACCGGTACATCTTTCACCCTCACTGCCGTTTGTGAGTCCTCATACATCTTCATTATCACACAAATACCTTCATGACTTGGATTGTGCCGTGCCCTAGCATGAAACCGAACTGCATATCGTCAATATCATACCTTCAAAGACTTTCTCACAGACCTTCATGACTTGATCAAGTATTTTCAGGCCCCTATAATTTTCCCTATCCAATGAGTCCCCTTTGCTCGTATACAGTATATAATATACTTTTGTGCCATTCATCAGAGATTACTTCCTCTCTGATGATGAAGTTAATTAGCTCATTGAACACACCTACTCCTTTCTCACCTGAGGCCTTAATCATCTCGGCTAGAATGCCAGAGCATCCTGCAGCTTTTCTGTCCTTCATTAAGTTATTGCACTGCTTACAAAAGCTGGCACAATCACAGGGAGGGGGGAGTATTGGGTTTTCGTTGCTAAGCTTCTCTATTCCATTCAAATTCCATGTTGAATAATCTTTCGTAGTGTATCACAAACTTATTTTACAATGGAAAATAATGCATGAGGAGGGCTGGGTAGGCCTATTAGTATTTTGTGAAATAACTTAAATTAGGTTAGGCTATAGTATACTTCATTAGGTTATTAGGCCTATGAGAAACCAGGCCTAGGCCTAGCTTAATTTTATTTCACTGCTCAACATATTTTTTTTTTTTTTGTTGCTTTTGAGCTTTGCATAGGGCTATATTCAGGTAGGCTTAGGTTTTAGTAAAATTGCATTAGGCTATGAAAGAAATGGCAATTTCTGCGTTGGAAAGTGGTGACCTTGCCATCCTTCTCAAGAAGGATGGCAAGGTCACCACTACTCCCGCCCTACAACCTACTCTCCTCGCTGAAGCCGCCAAAACCAGAGGAACTCACCATAGCAAAATACTCAACAAACAACACTTCCAAGCTGCCAAACAACTAAGAGACAACCTGCTACATATTTTTACTTCTATTGGAAAGCACAGGCCTACACAATAGTACACATGTTAAAGAATTAAACCTAGCCTACCACAATTTAGCCTAGACTGAAAGAACAAACAAAAATAGGCTAGGCTAATTGCAGCTAAATAATTTAGCCTAGCCTCACCAATTTAGCCTAGACTGAAATAACAAAACAAAAATAGGCTAATTGCAGTTTTGGTAAGAGTTGTAGTTGTGGGCATACCAAAAGCTTTGTTTATATAGCCTAGTCGCACGCTCGCAGTTAGGCCTACATTCGCTTCTAATTTAACTGCTGGGGTAAACTTGGTAAAGCCACCCTCAATCCGCCGGCCGGTAACAAAACAATTTACCCAGCGCCTGGCTGTGAGATACAATAATGGGTTGAAGGGGCTTTATCCCCCTATGACTTATTGTCATCATCATATATATCACCAGCAGGGGCAAATAACCACAGTCAAATTAGGCGCGAATGTAACTGCGAGCGTGCGACTACGTAAATAAAGGGGACGATAGACCCGCTAACACAACTCTTAACGCATTTTTTCCTAATGTATTAGATTTTTTTATATTTATGACCTCAACAGTTGAAAGATGACAATTTTATGGTTTATTTTAGGCTATACAAAAACATTTGCTTTGTAACTTAGATACTCATATTTATGCTTATAATTGCAGTACGAGTGGGTTTTTTTTCTTTTTATATGTAGGCCTAGGCTAAACAAATGTTAGTTTTTGTTTTATAGGCTAAACTAGGCTGAATTTATGCTAATAAATATTAATTGGAGGGAGCAAATCTGTCAAGGAATAGCCTAGATGTGGAAATTTACAGCCAATTTGCTCTAGCCCTTTTTGAGATACAGAGGTTAGAGATCGTTGGATACAATAATATGTTGAGGGGGTCAATCGCCCCCTATGACATATTGTCATCATCATATATATTGCCAGCAGGGGTCAAATAGCCTAGGCCTAGCCTAACTACAACAAAAATCGTCGTCAAAATAGACGCGAACTTATATTAACTACGGCGATCGACCATTGCCCGCACCGGCCGTCCCCCGGTTATTGTTGAGGTCATGAGGAACCATATGACTTTGACAAGCTCTTCCCTCCGCAGTCTCCGCATCCCATGTATCGTCGTACGGTACCTCTTCCCCTCCACATCCTACATCTGGTCGTCCTACATATGCCTCCTAAGCCTCGCCTCGTCCCGTCACTGAGCATGTGGATGGGCATCCCTTTCTGTCTTCAAAGATGGATTCCTTCCGACAGCTCCTACTAGATTGTCTGGGGTTGGTTGATAAGGGCACCTCGCTTCTGGCCCTAGTACCGTGGTTTGTAGGTCTCTGGTTCACCACCTGATGACCTGCTATTGGGTTGTTGCCTTTACAGTGTTACGGTTCTACGAATGACCTAGAATGAAAGTGACACGGTGGTGAATTTTAACCTTAACTATAAACTAATTTAATTGTGACATAGGATCTCCGCGACTACGGTAGGGCCGGAGTGGGCGAGTATTCGCCTGAGGTTGCCCCAAGACAAGACAAGACAAAATTCTAGTGCTGGTTTTACTCAGATTTTGTGAGTTTTAATTTAGCCTAGCCTAGGCCTAAGAGTTCAGAAAATTTGCAAAATGCACCCCATACTACCCTACCCATAGCCTAATAGGCCTAGTGATTCTTTTTTGGCAGACCACCCACAAATTTTCATATAGCCTAGGCTAGCCTAAGTTCTGGAATGCATGTTGGAATAGCCTTCCTATAAACTGTAGGCTAGGCTACTTCCTTTTAATTTAAGTTTGATTCTTTGGAAAAATCTATTAGGCCTAGACCAGGGCAGGAAAGTAACTTTTAAAATGACGTGTAAAAAGTCGCCCATAAACGGCGGGCCGCTATGTTATTGTAATTTGGGAGCTTATTTCGTCTGTTGATTGACTTTGTCCTTAATTGGGGATCCTATGAATTAGCACAGATGATGATGACTTACCGTACATCATAATACGTGACGGGCCGACGTGGGGGGGGGCAGAGCCGCAGAGACCCCCTCAACATATTTGGTGTCCCACAGTAACTTTTAATGGGATGGATGTAGTTACCGGGTGTACGGTCGTCATGTTTACATAGGGCGATCGTCGCGGTTAACTTCGCGTCTATTTTGACGTCGATTTTTTTCGGCATATTTAATTTTATTCACTTCCTTTTATATTTAGGCTATAATCTAGCTTTGGCACGACAATAACCCTAACCTAGTCTTTCTTAAAGATTCTTCTAATCTTCCAGTAGCCTATAGCCTAATTTAGGTCATTTTTAAAGGCACACAATTAAATGGTTGGTATTTTAAACGACACTACTGCAGCATTATGAGAAACAATTTATTAGAGATAATAGGCAACAATAGATTCGCCATATTTTTCTCCATAAGCTATAGTCCGCATGGAGGATTTTCGTTATCGACAAATTGAAAAAATTCCCACTTCACAGACAAAATAAACAAATACACCAAAAATTGGGGTGTGGGGGCAGCAGCCCCCACCCATAATAGCCTACTATAATAGGTTAGGTAAGGTTATTAGGTTAGACTAGGCTAATGTCCTTTCAAAGGGGTATAGGCCTATTAAACACTAGGATAGCCTATACCTGGTCAAGGGTAAGTCCTGCTGTAGTCAACTTGAATGCTACCTTAAATTGTAATATTAGACTAGGCATAGCCTATAGAAAAAATAGCCTAGCCTACTTATTTATTGTAGCCTATAATATAGGCCTAGCCGGGTAGAATGTAGTGTTCGGGCGTACCGCCACCATTGTTTACACTACGCAGAGCGGCGACGGAAGCTTGCCATCATGTTCCCGTCTATTTTGACTGCCATTGGATACAATAATATGTTGAGGGGAGGGCTTTGCGGCAATTTTTTTGGTTGTTTGCCCCCTACTGGCAATATATATGATGATGACAACACGTCATGGGGGCAAAGCCCCCCCTCAACATATTATTGTATCCAATGGCATTCAAAATAGACGGGAACATTATCGCAAGTGTCCGCCGCCGACACCGCCGCCGTAATGTTTACATATGTCGATCACCGTGGTTAAAGGCTGGTTCACACATAGCCGAGTCGGTGCGCGAGTCCAACACGAGTCACACTCGTCGATTATCGCCGTCGCTGGAGGCTGAGTCGGCCGCGAGTAGCAATTGTTCCCGAGTCGAGGAGAGTGTAACACGAGTTAACTTTATTCAATACGAGTGAACACGTGTTCATGCAAGAGTCTGTACGAGTAACTGAGAGTCAAAACGAGTGTAACACGAACCCAACACGAGTGTCAAAAATTTGAAAAATAATGGCCACATTCCAGGGCACGTAAACAAAGAGTATGGACGAGTCAACGCGATTGTTACACGGATCAACACGATTTTTATACGGATCAACACGAAAGACCACGCGTTGACTCTCGTTGGATCTCTGTTGCACACGTGTTGACTCGTGTTACATCCGTGTAAACTCTCGTTGATTCTTCCTACATTTTTGAAATAACGGTATTTCAAATGACATTTGCTTTTTCGTGTTACACTCGTGTTTTTTTCTCAGTGGATCGTGTTTACTCTTGTTTGAATCGTGTAAACTCTGGCATCATGGGGGCACCAAATTTTGGCACTCACATTCGTGCTTTCTACTCTTGTTGATACGTGTTGCATGTGTGTTACATACGTGTTGTTGCGTGTAGACACATGTTGCTTCGTCAACGTCGAAATGATGACGAAAAGCGACGAATCACCAAAGACTGTTACACGGGTTTACACGAGTCAACACGAGTTAACACGAATAACGAAGAGTTATTCAGAGCCAAACACGAGTTAACACGTATGTACACGAGTCTACACGTATTTAGGCCACACTCATGGGTACTCGCCACGGGACCCAAAAATTTCATGCATGCATGAAATTTTTGGACCCCGTGGCGAGTACCCACGAGTGTGTCGAGTATACACGAGCGTAGCACGAGTCTATGCGAGTGTTGAGGAGTATCGACGAGTCATTGCTGAATAGCAAAATTTCATCACTCGTGTTGGACTCGCGCACCGACTCGGCTATGTGTGAACCAGCCTTTAGTTCGCGTCTATTTTGAAGGCGTTTTTTTCGGTTATTTGCCTCCTGCTGGCAATATATATGATGATGACAATATGTCATGGGGAGGGTGACCCCCCTCAACCTACTATTGTATCCAAAAGCAGTCAAATAGACGGGAACATGATGGCCAGCATCCGCCGCCGCTCCGCGTAGTGTAAACAAGGCTGGCGGTACACCCGAACTCTACATTCTACCCCACTAATTTTCCAACTAGCATAACCGATGATTATCAATGATCAATCCCAGTCAGAAACGTCCATGCTTCCCTCCCATAAGTCAATGTCGGGATTACCACACTGTCATGCAAGGACTTCTTTACTTCCATGCTGATCACCCTATTTCTTCTTACTGCTTTCAGAGTTCCTACAACGCTCTTCCCCTGTTACACTTTCCCCCACACTTCTTCATCCATAGGCCTACTCACATCTTTACTCAACACACTGCCCAAATACTTAAATGAGCTGACATTCTTCATAGCCGTTCAACCTCACTTCACACTCTATGGTTGCACCCCTTTCAATGACCATAATATTGCTCTTCCTAGCATTTACCTCCAGATTCCGTTTTTCACACACTGTTCCAAACATATTTACCTGACCCTGCAACTCCCATTCACTATCGCTCATCAGAACTGTGTTGTCAGCAACAGTAGTACCGGTACTGTACTGTTGAGGCAACTTCCACTCGTTTCCTTCCCTTATCAGCGGTACACCAACATCCGCTGCTCTTCCTTGTATTTCTTTCATGACTCCATCCATATACTGTACTGGTATATATTGAACAACCATCGGGACATAACATACACCCTTGCTTTAACCCAACATTCAGATTAAAGAACTCGCTCTGTTAATTATCCACACATACTGACACCTTTGCACCCTCATACATGCTCTTAATTGCTTTCAGCAACTTGCCATCTACTCCGTATATGTTCAGTACCGGTACCGGTACTTTCCACATACCTTCTCTATCAATTCTGTCATAGCGGCTCGCTTGGTGTAGTGACTAGCGTCTCGGACTTCCACCCAGAAGGCCCGGGTTCGCGCCCACGCTCGGCGCATTAAAGATTTTTCACAAGCACTGAGTCGTTACCATCCCTCATGAGCAAAGGGATGGGATAGTAGTACAGGACCCCAATGGAAATACGCCTAATCGGCCTTATTGAGCTATCCTTAGCTAGCTTAGCATGCGCTAGCTTTAAGAACTATTATTATTATTATTATTATTATTATTATTATTATTATTATAGGCCTTCTCCAACTCCATAAATGCAGCATACAACTTTGTCGCTTCTCCAGATATTTCTCCACAACACATTTCCGGGCAAAAATCTGAGCTACACATCCTCTTCCCTTCCTAAGATGACTACAGTATGCTAACCGTTTCCCCAGCAATACTGACTGAAAACGCCCAAATATATTGCATGTCCTCTTCAGATTTATCTAAAATATGTAAAATTACACCAAATACCACTACAGTAGCACTGAAATCAATAAAACTCACTAACAGGATAAATAAATGGAAGAAATACTCCAAAAGATTAATACGTTAACCCTTTACCCAGCAATACTGACTGAAAATGCCTAAATAGATTGCATGTGCTCTTCAGATTTATACACCTCCCCGTGGCGTAACTAATAGCGCGTCTGGCTCACAACCAGAAGGTCCCGAGTTCGAGACCCGGGCGGGGAAGAGACATTTGGGCAAGTCTCCTAACGGTGTAGCCTCTGTTCACCTAGCAGTATAAATAGGAACCTGGAATAAGTGGACGAAGTTGTGACGTCCCATCTGGGGTTGGTGATCGGTTACAAGGTGAGATGGGTATCGTACCGGTCAACCTAAGCTACTGGTCAACCTAAGCCTTCGGGTGAGACTGGTACCGTAGTGAGAATGGTATCGTACAGATTAACTCTAAGCCTTCGTTTCCAAATGTCGCCAATTGGCTAAAATACAGACTACACACACATCCACAGCCATTCCAACGATACATAAACACTTAACATGCATTTCACGCAATACATTCCCAGTTGAGGAGGCGCGATAATAATGAGCTTAGCTCGCATTGCGTGGATTCCCCTTGACGAACAAGCAAGTGAATACATACATACGTACATAACATTTTAAGACTGAGTGCTCCACACAGATGTGCAGTTTCAGTCTCTTTTCCTAATGGCGGCGTTCCAGGCAACCCTGTTAAGGGATGCTTTACTTGTCAAGTTTTTGGATTTGAGATCGGCACGTATAGTCCGATCCCAGGTCTTACTCGGTCCAGCCCTTGGTGCAGCTCCCTCCACAATTGCAGACCTGCATCTTTTCACCCAATTTTGTTCATCCATTCTCTCCACATGTCCATACCATCCCAGTTTACTTGTACGCATCTCCTCGCTAATACTCTATACCTAAACGTCTCTTCAGCTCATCATTTGTTATTCTGTTGACATCCTTTATCTGAAATATGTAAAATTACACCAATTACCAACTACATTACCAACAAATTTAACAAAGTACACTAACAGGATAAAGAAAATGTAAGAAATAGCCCTAAAGATGAATTTATCTATCTATCTATTGACGGGCGCCTTGATCCCCGAAGGATTGGCCACGAACGAAACACCCCTATGCACCTCTGTCCCCAGTCAGTCTACGCCCCTCCTCCCATCCAGCACCGCTTTCACGCATATACTTCTTAACTCCATCCTTCCACCTCTCTCTCGGTTTATTTCTCCCTCTGTCCTTCCACCTCACTCGTACACGCTCTTAGTCATTCTCTCGCTTCCCATACGTTCCACATGGCCGAACCATCTCAAGGTATTCTTTTTCTCACTTTCCAGTACATTCACACCACACCTCTCTCGTACTTCCTCATTCGTCTGTCTATCCCTCCATGTAACTCTGCACACACTTCTCAAGTAACTCATTTCCATCCCTTTCACTCTTGGTTTGAATCTCTCCAACAACGTCCATGCTTCGCTTCCGTAAGTCAGTGTCGGGATTACCACACTGTCATGCAATGACTTCTTCAGTTCCATGCTGACCACCCTATTTCATGTTACTGCTTTCAGCATTCCTACAACCTTCTTCCCCAGTTGCACCCTCTCCCACACTTCTTCATCCATACTCCCATCTTTACTCTGTACACTGCCAAGATACTTAAATGAGCTGACAATCTCCATAGCCTGACCGTTCAACTTCACCTCACACTCTGTGGCTTCACCCCTTTCGAAGACCATAACCTTGCTCTTCCCCGCATTTACCTTCAGATTCCATTTTTCGCACACTGTTCCAAAAATATTTACCAGGCCCTGCAACTCCCATTCATATCATCAGCAAACAGCAGTACACAAACATCCACTGCTCTTCCTTGTATTTCTTTTATGACTCCATCCATATATTGTATATATAGAACAACCATCTGGACATCACACACCCTTGCTTTACCAAACATTCAGATCAAAGAACTCCCTCTGTTCATTCTTCACACGTACTGATACCTTTGCACTCTCATACATACTCTTCACTGCTTTCAGCAACTTGCCATCTACCGGTATAATAATAATAATAATAATAATACTTTATTTCAGACTTACACAGTACAGAGGGGACCATACTGGGGTCCATATATACCTTACAGTAACATAAATATATATAAATATATATAAGCTACTGTACATAGGCTACATAAAATAAAAAGAAATTAAATAATACCC
>CM064498.1:57255233-57367733 GCA_032716605.1 Paralithodes platypus | reverse complement strand
TGCACCTACAGAAAGAGAGAGAGAGAGAACAGTATTACATCACCAGATACTCGCTTAACAATAACAGGTGCCAGAGATTGACGGCAGTGATTAATTTAGTGTGTGTGTGTCTGTCTGTCTGTCTGTCTGAGTGTCTGGCGTCTCTCTCCCTTCACACACTGATTACAGTGATCTATTTTCATGGTTCTTAACCCTTTCAGGGAGTTGCTGCTGGTCCATGGTTGCATGCATACATCCTGGTGTCCGGCGCAATCAATCGCTTTATTTGGGGGAACTTTATGTACAATTTGATTTTTACACCATGCCCGATAGGAGGGTTATGGAGCTCCAATCTTACTTTCAACTAACTTGACAATTTTACAAAAACACCTAAACTTCGTTAGATGTGGAAATACCCTCCCGAAAATCTGCACCCAGGACCCTTGGATTACGAGGCAGACACATTACCACATGTTTAATAAAGGTACCCCACTTAGCCTGGTATTCTAAGTGTATTTCCTCATCTTGTTCAGTTTAGGCTAACCTATTTTCCCTGACTTTACATCACTTCATCGTCCGGGTAGCGAAGGCTCCGAACGAACAGAGAGGAACAAGCATGAGCTGAAACGACCATAAATCCTTCAGAGAGACTGGTAGCAAAGGGTGAGTCAGCCCACTGAGCGTGCTACACACGCACATTAACGGCCCAGCTAGCAACTCGCGGAAGAGCTGGCAACCCCTCCACACACGATCACAGCCTTTGTTGCGAGTCTCACAGCACTCCCTGTTCTCTCCTGCCCCCTTTCTTGTCCTGTAGGATTTGGTTTTTACACCATGCCTGAAAGAAGGTTATGGAGCTCCGATCTTACTTTCAACCATCTTGACAATTTTACCAACACACCTAAACTTCGTTAGATGTGGAAATAGCCTCCCGAAAATCTGCACCCAGGGCGGAAATCGATCCCGGGACCCTTGGATTACGAGGCAGACACGTTACCACAAGACTATTACAGGTACCCCACTTTGCTTGGTATTTCCACATCTTGTTCAATTTAAGGTAACCTATTTTCACTGACTTTACATTTAGTCGGTCCCGGTGATTGTCTGCTGCGTCGGTGGTTCTGCGGCCTCTCCCTCCGATTTCATCCCCTTCCTCCACGCTACCCTGCTCTGCCTCAGTCATCCTCTGATCATCCGTCTGTGTCCGCTTTTTCACAATGCACCATCTTTGTTCCTTTCTGGTTGGTGGGTGTCGGCGCCTCCCTGGACCTGTGATCCGTGGCTTGCCCGCTAGAGGGATTTGGCACCCACGGTTGTCGGCTCCTCAATCTTCGGCTTTCTTCAGGGTTCCTTCGTGGGCCCAACCTTCCCCGTCGGTGCCAGAGCCGCCTTCAGCTTCTGGGGATTGTGTTGGCTCTTCCGTCCTCGTCTCTTCACTTCTCCACATGTTTTCTTCCTTCCGGGTGCCATTGTTCATCGCTTCATCTTTCCCTTCCATCCTCGTGTCCTTGGAGTGTTGTTGCCCTTCTGCAGCCCCTCCTGGATCCCTGAAGTTTGAGTCTCCTTCCCGGGAGGCCGCTGCGGCCTGACCGGCGCTGTGTCAGGGTTAATTGAGCCTGCCCACACAACCCTTTAATCAAGAATCAGGATCAGGAGCCCTTTCAGTATTGTGACAAACTTACACATTGTATTATGGCTATTTATTAACTGTTTTCTATATACTATAGGCAGGATGCTAAATGAGATACCATTTAATCTCTCTGATTCTTATATGCTATTCATAAGCTGAACAACATTGCTAATTTTTAGCATTAATAAGATTAAAATTGCGCCATCACATGAAAGTGGATGAAAGGGAACCAATGTCAGATTTCTTAGAGATACATATGGCACCCATATTGTGATCGTTATTACTCTATCGTACCTACTATACTGTATACGATAAGGTAAGGTATTTCCATAACATTTGAAATAACGGAGCCTAAAGGAGAAACACACAGAGTAGCCACAGTCAGAGAGTCCAGGGATAGCAGAAGAAAAAGATATAAAAAGAAATACATTTCCCATTCTCCAGAGAACGGGAAACACAAGAACGGGAAATCTGACCCCTGGACCCATTCTCTAATTCCCAGGCGAACAGGTGAGTTAGCCCCAAAAGGCAGGTCAAGCCCCACCAATCAGCACATCAAACGGCCCCACCAATCACAGTGCGGGGCTCAAACAGCCAAGGCAGAACTTTCCCCCCCCCCCCCCCCCCCCGAATACTATGATGAAAAAGTGTTTATGCAATCTAAGCATACAGAGCCCTGGGAGTATTTTAATCGTTGGGGCCCTCCATCTTCAAGAAGCTGCCAGACGAGAAGGAAAGTGAAATGGTGATAGGAAGTGCCACGGAAGAAAATAATTACTTAAACAATCCAAATAGCCCAAACAATTAGTGAACAGAAAATCACGAATTACATCATCAGGCTAGATAGTATAAGCAAGAAACAGAGGTAAAAAAGACGAGAACCTCAGTGCGATGTTATTAAGCTCCATAATATATTCTTCATGTAATTATTAACCTCAACATAGCCAATTTTTATGTATTTACTATGCCCCTGTTAATGCGAGATCATGCAACCTGACCAGGAGAAATACCCCAAATATAGCCTGACTGAAACTACAGGAAGTCAGTTCACCCTCAGTAGGCTTACTCTGTCTGGATACTAATGTCCGGGAGTATACCCCCACCTACTAGCACTCTGTCTGGATAATACTGTCCGAGAGTCGTTTCCCTCCCCACTGAGAGAGAAGGAGCCTGCTGTCCTGTGCCCACCTGTCCTTGGACTCCTGACGAAATGGTCCCCTGACGTCCAGCCCTGCCCCTTGGACTCCTGCCAAAGTGGTCCCCTGACATCCAGCCCTGCCCTGGGACTCCTGCCGAAGTGGTCCCCTGACGTCCAGCCCTGCCCTTGGACTCCTGGCGAAGTGGTCCCCCTGACGTCCAGCTGCCGTGCCCGGAACTCTGTGACGCCCCGACCCTCGTACTTGGCCCTTCCCTCCCCCACGCTACCCTAAGTGTTTCTGCGTATCTCAATTTGTGGCTATTGTTGAAGGTAAGGTAAAATATGCGAGTATTCCGGAAGTGTTAACCCGCTGAGGACCAGCTAGTTATAAATAAATGTACCACCAGGGACCGGCAGGTTTTGATTTTTTTCTTCTTCCCAGAAACAATAGCGAATGGGTTAGGAATGAAGGAAAAACCACAAAAAAACGATCAAAAAGGCCAAAAATTGGTTCTACGGAGCCCCCGAAAACGGATTTTAGAAGAGTAAAAAGTTGAAGGCAAATACACCCAAAAATATGTTTTTGCGTGCTCAGCGCACACGGTTAGACTTTGAGAGTTTTCAACCATCGCCATGGTTGCGTGGGATACTTACACAGTTCTCATACAAATCTGAGCCCTCTAAGTGCCATAGGACCGGAGTAACACTGATGCAACTGTTGCGTCGCTGGTACTAGCAGAAAAATACATAGCCGACGCACTGTTTGCGTCGCTGGGGCTCAGTGGGTTAATAAGTTGATCTGTGCCGAGGATCTGTGCCAATTAATTATTCTATTACCTATCCGCGTACACGTTACGTAGTAATTTGTCCTCCCATAAAATCTTGATCTGTACAAGCGAACTCATATTACCAGATATTGCTCCGTGTATGCTTTGAAGTGTAATCCTTATTGTATTATTTATAATTATAAATTGTGCACCCGTTATATAAACTTGTCTCGATCCAGGCTGAAGACGGAATACTCTCAGATTTCACCTATATACGTTATTTATTCTCTTGTGTATCCAAGTTGAGGCGAAGGCGTATACCGTGAAGATATTCCCTATTTTACCACCATTTACCTAGGACCTATGCCCAAATTTTAATCTGTCTATCTTTCCTTACCGAAAAGTCAAGAAATCCCCCCCCCCCCCCGTTGAGTTAACCTCAATTCTATTATTCGAGCTATCTAGTTTATACAAGTGCTTGTGAATTAATCTAATCTACGTGTGCGGGTTATTAATAATTCTTTTCACACATTTATAGTAACTCTTATTCAAGTAATTTTTTATACTCGTGTCTCCATATTATCGTAGGGACCGATTCTCCATTTAATTTACTATTATAACAGTAAATATTTAATTACATCTTGAGTTTATGTAATTCGCGTTACGTCATATATTTGATCCACGTATTGCCAGATAGGGATTTGTCAATGTATTCAAATGTCCTTTTAATACTATTATCGTAGTATTTTGACCCAGTACAACTTCGTCGTGCATGCCCCTTTTTACTCTGAGTTCATTCGAATTCTAATTTACTGTGATTTCCAGTCGCATTATAATTGAGTGTATTTTCCTCGTTTTATATTAACTTGCATTCATTCCAAAACCCTGTTATAGTGATTCATTGATCTAAATTTGAATTTGAATTCTATATACGTGTGTATTGATCTCATACCCGGTCAATAATTATTTTTCGTACCTCGTGTGTTGATTCTTTCACAAAACCGCTTAGACAAGTTTGTTCTAAATTAAACTACCTTGCCTATAAGATCCTTAGTATATCTTTAATGTTCACCATTGCCTTATAGCCTAATCGCACTAAAGAGAATTGTGAATTTATACCTAAGCAGTCCCTCTGACCTAGGGCAAGGATAGTAAATACTAATAGGATGGGGCACTCAGTGTTAATTGTTTTTATTGCCCGGGCTCGCCGCGACGGTAGCACCTCTAGCGGCCGATAGGAAACACTACTCTTGCTGGCGAACACTTCATCTCAATAACCATACTCATTACTCTTTATGCTGAAGATAATATCAGTATGATAATATCACTTGTGTATAAACATTTATAAGCGATTTTGAATACATAATAAGATAAACAGAAAGGAAATAATTAAGAAAACTAAATTTATACCAAGAATGAAATTATACAGTTGTAGGCTACTTCATTGTTTACAGCTGTATTGCAGATCACATATTATATATGTACATATTCATGAAAAAGAAACACAAGTATATAGAGTTTACAGTATATTATATAGACTACAGAACATAGTGAATATGTAATAGCCTGCAGTACAGTAGACCACCACCACCACCTTGTATATTTATTCTTAACACTACAGAACATTGTGATTATATACTGTAGCCTAATACTCCATCACCACCTATAAAGCCATTCTTATGACTACTGTATGTAACATTGTTTGTGAATACACCACCACCACCACTACAACTGCTACTACTATACTATACCCTGTTCATTATAGTTAGGCCAGAAAGTATTACTTCTAATCTCTGTAACTAAAACAGGGCTGGAGTAAATGGGCTGTATATTACCACACTTATTCCCCGAGCATCTTAGGCCTGATGTGAACCTGTTAGCACTACATATGTTTCAAAATTAAAGATTTCCTGCTTTGTTTTTTCATTTGGGAAGCTCGATAACTATTATTTAGTTTGTGAATTTTCCAGTATATTGCTATTCTGCAATACACTTGTGCAATTTTAAACAAGCAATTTCTGCAGAGTGAAAGGTGTGACAGAGTATTTACAACACATATGGTCAACCTGGAATTCACATTCGGTCCAACCAGATTTGTCATGTCAGACAGGAATGGTACAATCATAGAGCTGTGAACAGAGTGAAATGATTGCACCAAATCCTCTGATGGTACTGTGAGACCACCAAAGTCTCTGTTCGATGTTTTGAAAGCTTTCATGTGTGTAAATATCTGACTAGCTTCATTGAGAAAATCAGAATTGTTTACAAATGAAGTGGAGCAGGTAGCACAAGAGATATTTAGCTTTTTTAGTACATAGCCTAGAACATAACTGACACCATTAGCATCCAGGTCATCAACTTGGTAGTCATAAGACAAGTCACTTGTATCACAAGAAGTTGAAATGGATGTTGATGGTGCTCTAGAGGTTGAACATGACTGTGTACGAGCTTTGTTTAACTCAGATTGGTTAATATCAACATATAGTTAACTCATTACCCATGTTAGTGTACCGTACCTTGTTGTTCAATGTTTGATTGGTGAATATCAACATATAGTTAACTCATTACCCATGTTAGTGTACCGTACCTTGTTGTTCAATGTTTTATTGGTTAATATCAACATATAGTTAACTCATTACCCATGTTAGTGTACCGTACCTTGTTGTTCAATGTTTGATTGGTGAATATCAACATATAGTTAACTCATTACCCATGTTAGTGTACCGTACCTTATTGTCCAATGTTTTATTGGTCAATATCAACATATAGTTAACTCATTACCCATGATAGTGTACGGTACCTTGTTGTTCAATGTTGTATTGGTTAATATCAACATATAGTTAACTCATTACCCATGTTAGTGTACCGTACCTTGTTGTTCAATGTTTTATTGGTCAATATCAACATATAGTTAATTCATTACCCATGTTAGTGTACCGTACCTTGTTGTTCAATGTTTTATTGGTGAATATCAACATATAGTTAACTCATTACCCATGTTAGTGTACCGTACCTTGTTGTTCAATGTTTTATTGGTTAATATCAACATATAGTTAACTCATTACCCATGTTAGTGTACCGTACCTTGTTGTTCAATGTTTTATTGGTTAATATCAACATATAGTTAACTCATTACCCATGTTAGTGTACCGTACCTTGTTGTTCAATGTTTTATTGGTGAATATCAACATATAGTTAACTCATTACCCATGTTAGTGTACCGTACCTTGTTGTTCAATGTTTTATTGGTTAATATCAACATACAGTTAACTCATACCCATGTTAGTGTACCGTACCTTGTTGTCCAATGTCTTATTGGTCAATATCAACCTATAGTTAACTCATTACCCATCCCATCGCACTGTACCTTGCTGTTCAATGTCTTTTTGGTCAATATCAACATACCTATCCAAAGTTATGAACCAATTTTCATGAAAACTTGATGGGCAAGGCCATCCAAGGAAGCGATTCCATTTAGCAGGCGATCGGTAGAGCGCACACCTTCGCCAACGTAGGCGGAGATATGCGCTCCCCTGAGAGCCCCTCTAGTGTGTCAATATCAACCTCAAAATAATTAAGCTATTATCCACCGACAATAAAATGAGTGCATAAAAGAAGTAGTCAATAACACTTTCTTGTAAAAATTTGAGCTCATTTCACAGGGTTTATCTAACAAATTTTTGATGCATATTATAAATTAGTTTTTAAATGAATACGTATAAGCTGTGTTCATATTACCAAGCTAATAATTTGTACTAATTTTGTTTTTTTCAATGTACTGTACTGTAATTTATTGTAATCCCACTAATTTGACAGTGTAGTACACAAGGTTTTACTCTTTAATATGTATGTTGAGATTGACTAGAAGCTCATTAAAGTGTACTGTACCGTACCTGCTACTCTAGGCTTTGCTCTTCAATATTTACAGGCGAACAACTAGCCATTACTGTGTACTGTACCCTTCCACTCAAGGCGTTACTCTTCAATATTTACAGGCGAACAACTAGCCATTACTGTGTACCGTACCCTTCCACTCAAGGCTTTACTCTTCAATATTTACAGGCGAACAACTAGCCATTACTGTGTACCGTACCCTTCCACTCAAGGCTTTGCTCTTCAATATTTACAGGCGAACAACTAGCCATTACTGTGTACCGTACCCTTCCACTCAAGGCTTCACTCTTCAATATTTACAGGAGAACAACTAGCCATTACTGTGTACCGTACCCTTCCACTCAAGGCTTTACTCTTCAATATTTCCAGGCAAACAACTAGCCATTACTGTGTACCGTACCCTTCCACTCAAGGCTTTACTCTTCTATATTTACAGGCGAACAACTAGCCATTACTGTGTACCGTACCCTTCCACTCAAGGCTTTACTCTTCAATATTTACAGGCGAACAACTAGCCATTATTGTGTACCGTACCCTTCCACTCAAGGCTTTACTCTTCAATATTTACAGAACAACTAGCCATTACTGTGTACCGTACCCTTCCACTCAAGGCTTTACTCTTCAATATTTACAGGAGAACAACTAGCCATTACTGTGTACTCTTCCACTAAAGGCTTTACTCTTCAATATTTACAGGCGAACAACTAGCCATTACTGTGTACCGTACCCTTCCACTCAAGGCTTTACTCTTTAATATTTACAGGCGAACAACTAGCCAATACTGTGTACCATACCCTTCCACTCAAGGCTTTACTCTTCAATATTTACAGGCGAACAACTAGCCATTACTGTGTACCGTACCCTTCCAGTCAAGGCTTTACTCTTTAATATTTACAGGCGAACAACTAGCCATTACTGTGTACCGTACCCATCTAATCAAGGCTTTACTCTTCAATATTTACAGGCGAACAACTAGCCATTACTGTGTACCGTACCCTTCCACTCAAGGCTTTACTCTTCAATATTTACAGAACAACTAGCCATTACTGTGTACCGTACCCTTCCACTCAAGGCTTTACTCTTCAATATTTACAGGCGAACAACTAGCCATTACTGTGTACCGTACCCTTCCACTCAAGGCTTTACTCTTCAATATTTACAGAACAACTAGCCATTACTGTGTACCGTACCCTTCCACTCAAGGCTTTACTCTTCAATATTTACAGAACAACTAGCCATTACTGTGTACCGTACCCTTCCACTCAAGGCTTTACTCTTCAATATTTACAGGCGAACAACTAGCCATTACTGTGTACCGTACCCTTCCACTCAAGGCTTTACTCTTCAATATTTACAGGCGAACAACTAGCCATTACTGTGTACCGTACCCTTCCACTCAATGCTTTACTCTTCAATATTTACAGGTGAACAACTAGCTATTACTGTGTACCGTACCCTTCCACTCAAGGCTTTACTCTTCAATATTTACAGGCGAACAACTAGCCATTACTGTGTACCGTACCCTTCCACTCAAGGCTTTACTCTTCAATATTTACAGGCGAACAACTAGCCATTACTGTGTACCGTACCCTTCCACTCAAGGCTTTACTCTTCAATATTTACAGGCGAACAACTAGCCATTACTGTGTACCGTACCCTTCCACTCAAGGCTTTACTCTTCAATATTTACAGGCGAACAACTAGCCATTACTGTGTACCGTACCCTTCCACTCAAGGCTTTACTCTTCAATATTTACAGGCGAACAACTAGCCATTACTGTGTACCGTACCCTTCCACTCAAGGCTTTACTCTTCAATATTTACAGGCGAACAACTAGCCATTACTGTGTACCGTACCCTTCCACTCAAGGCTTTACTCTTCAATATTTACAGGCGAACAACTAGCCATTACTGTGTACCGTACCCTTCCACTCAAGGCTTTACTCTTCAATATTTACAGAACATCTAGCCATTACTGTGTACCGTACCCTTCCACTCAAGGCTTTACTCTTCAATATTTACAGGAGAACAACTAGCTATTACTGTGTACTCTTCCACTCAAGGCTTTACTCTTCAATATTTACAGGCGAACAACTAGCCATTACTGTGTACCGTACCCTTCCACTCAAGGCTTTACTCTTCAATATTTACAGGCGTACAACTAGCCATTTCTGTGTACCGTACCCTTCCACTCAAGGCTTTACTCTTCAATATTTACAGGCGAACAACTAGCCATTACTGTGTACCATACCCTTCCACTCAAGGCTTTACTCTTCAATATTTACAGGCGAACAACTAGCCATTACTGTGTACCGTACCCTTCCACTCAAGGCTTTACTCTTCAATATTTACAGGCGAACAACTTGCCATTACTGTGTACCGTACCCTTCCACTCAAGGCTTTACTCTTCAATATTTACAGGCGAACAACTAGCTATTACTGTGTACCGTACCCTTCCACTCAAGGCTTTACTCTTCAATATTTACAGAACAACTAGCCATTACTGTGTACCGTACCCTTCCACTCAAGGCTTTACTCTTCAATATTTACAGGCGAACTACTAGCCATTACTGTGTACCGTACCTTTCCACTCAAGGCTTTACTCTTCAATATTTACAGGAGAACAACTAGCCATTACTGTGTACCGTACCCTTCCACTCAAGGCTTTACTCTTCAATATTTACAGGCGAACAACTAGCCATTACTGTGTACCGTACCCTTCCACTCAAGGCATTACTCTTCAATATTTACAGGCGAACAACTAGCCATTACTGTGTACCGTACCCTTCCACTCAAGGCTTTACTCTTCAATATTTACAGAACAACTAGCCATTACTGTGTACCGTACCCTTCCACTCAAGGCTTTAGTCTTCAATATTTACAGGCGAACAACTAGCCATTACTGTGTACCGTAGCCTTCCACTCAAGGCTTTACTCTTCAATA
Organism: Paralithodes platypus; assembly: GCA_032716605.1. Classification (NCBI taxonomy): domain Eukaryota; kingdom Metazoa; phylum Arthropoda; class Malacostraca; order Decapoda; family Lithodidae; genus Paralithodes; species Paralithodes platypus. The sequence continues at coordinate 57,357,381 of CM064498.1, read as the reverse complement.
TTTACAGGCGAACAACTAGCCATTACTGTGTACCGTACCCTTCCACTCAAGGCTTTACTCTTCAATATTTATAGGCGAACAACTAGCCATTACTGTGTACCGTACCCTTCCACTCAAGGCTTTACTCTTCAATATCACCACACGTATTTTTGTCTACGTTCCAACTCTACCACCGCTTCAACCGCTCAACACAGTGAAGTCAGGAGGTCTTATAATTCCAGATGGTGAGATAGACATTGAGACAGTTTTAGTGTTGCAACCGGCTCGTTCGTGGTCTTATCTTCATAGACATACAACATCTGGTTGCCTCCTCGTAGCCCGTTGCAACTCCTACTTCTAGAAGCTGTATCGCCATTGTCTCGCTGTCTCATCTCACTATCTTGGACACCTCTCTCTCTCTCTCTCTCTCTCTCTCTCTCTCTCTCTCTCTCTCTCTCTCTCTCTCTCTCTCTCTCTCAAACACCATCTATTGAGCTGTTTACTCACTCGGCACTGCTGCCATACCATATTTTAAATATGGGAATATTCATAAAATGCCCTTATTGAAGTGTACCATACCCCATTACTCAAGGATTTACTCTTTATAATTGACATATTTATTGTTAAGGGGGCCCACCTCGTTTATTTTTCTCTCTCTCCCGGGGTTGTATCCATTCGGCCCCATTCAGCCTATTGTTTTAAGACGTTTATCCCCATTCAGGTGTCGATTTTTCCTGGCGAGCGATAGCGAGCCAGCATATAAATAAAATATATTTTGATAGCAGGCTAAATCTGTAGCATACGTTTTTCGTTTTTCGATAGAAAAATTTCTCCAGCGAAGCCGGTTTCTTCATACAATGCTGGCTCGCTATCGCTTGTAGGAAAGAAACCGACACCTGGATGGGGATAAATGTCTTAAAACAGTAGGCTGAATGTGGCCAAATAGATACAAGCCAGAGAAAGAGAGAAAAGGAGAGAACCAAAGCAGGTTGGCGGCTTAAGTAGCCATTGTAGTGTACCGTACCCGTGTCTGGATCTACTTTCCCTCTGTTTTATACATCAGCTCAACCCTAACCTGTTTTACACAATCTATACCCAACTCTATCGTGCCCTATTCTACCCTACTCTACGGTCTCTACCCGATGCTACCTAACACGTATAGTCGTATACACGTATAACTGTGTTATGTTACTAACCCATCTGTCCCCTACTATACACGTATAACTGTGTTATGTTACTAACCCATCTGTCCCCTACTATAGAACATCCTAATCCGGCCACGGACATTACCTCCATTAGTTCCCATTCCAATTTTCCCTTGCCCACTCTAAACCACTGTTTGGACACTTGATCCTCAGTGTGTTGGAGGACAAGCAGCCTAGAGGGGTCACTAGACATGTTGTTGCTTGATTTTCTTTTGTATACCCATTATATAATACAAAAATTGTTCATGCGATTCCGTCTATATAGCTTTTTCTATGTTGATTTATTTCATTTGTTTTAAATACATTTCATCTACTGTAGTCACCCGTTATCGACTAAAAACGATGTACAGGTATGTGTGTGTGTGTGTGTGTGTGTGTGTGTATGTGTGCTCTATTATTATTCCTGTTCTAGTAGGCCTTTTCCTCTCTCATGCATCTACCTATCGTCTTTCCTTTACAAATACTTCGGCTGTCAGAGATTATTTGGAAACTTAGTAGAATCGTCTGGCTTTATCAACATTGTGTAAACTAGACATGCATTTATACACGTAGAAGGAAAACGAGTAGCATCATTACATTTAACCCCTTCAGTACCGGTGACGTCCTTTTAGCTTTCTTCCTGCTACTATTAAACGAATAGCATCAGTACATTTAACCCCTTCAGTACCGGTGACGTCCTTTTAGCTTTCTTCCTGCTACTATTAAACGAGTAGCATCATTACATTTAACCCCTTCAGTACCGGTGACGTCCTTTTAGCTTTCTTCCTGCTACTATTAAACGAGTAGCATCATTACATTTAACCCCTTCAGTACCGGTGACGTCCTTTTAGCTTTCTTCCTGCTACTATTAAACGTTCTTCCTGATACTATTAAACGAGTAGCATCATTACATTTAACCCCTTCAGTACCGGTGACGTCCTTTTAGCTTTCTTCCTGCTACTATTAAACGATTTTATTCAGTTTATAAAGGGCCTCCAACAACTATCTCACTTAACCCTTTTTACTTCCACAGATTCTTCTAAAACTACACTAACAATTAACACTATATAAAATCTAACAATTAACACTATATAAAATCCAACAATTAACAGGCTTCGAACTATCTCAGTTAACCTTTATATACGTCCACACATTCTTCTAAAACTATACAACATCGTCTAAGTATAACCAGAATGATATTAACCCTCTCCGACATATGACGCGATTTTGAGCCTATTAGGGATACTTTAAAGCCTTTGTTACCATCAGGGGTATTTAGAAACCTTTAGTTTAGTTACTTCAACCTCTGCAGTTGTCTTTGAATTAGCTGTGGGCAGAAAACTAATTTTGGAGAGGTAATTATAAGAGTGAGAGAACTCTACTTCTTATTGCTAATCTGGCAACCTCTGCGTCATATGTGCGTGCAAGGGTTAAGAACACGTGATCGGTACCGTAGTGTTTGTTTTTTGTTTTTTGTTTTCTATTGATTGAGGGAGGCAAAAGACAGAACTGCCTATAGCGAGTGCCTCGCCCATAGTTGAAAGAGTGACAGGGCCAAAATCAAGGGACGTTCGAGCCAAAATGCCTGGACACACGGAGTTTGAAGCAATTTAAGTCATAGGAAGAGGGAAAGACTGATTCTGGGAGAGAGTTCCAGAGCTCAGCTCTTAAGTAGAAGAAAGTTTGAGGGTAACGTTTCACTCTTGGGTTGGAGAGTTGCACAGAGGAGGGGTGGGATTGAGTTGCAAGACGGGTACCACGTGCCCTACGTAAAGGAGGTGGTATACACTGGGAAAGCTCTGAGGAACACTGATTATTATAGTAGCGATAGAATAGCGAGAGAGATGCAACATTGCGGCGGAGAGAGAGAGATTGCAGAGAGTTGGTGAGTGGACAGGAGTCAATGATACGAAAGGCCTTCCTTTCAACTTTGTCTAGGAGAGCAGTGTGAGAGGAACCTCCCCACACATGTGAACAATACTCAATGCAAGGACGCACTATGCCCCTGTACAGAGCAAGAAGCTGTGCAGGGGAAAAGAACCCCCTAAGGCGGTTGAGCACACCCAGCTTCTGGGAGGCTGCCTTAGCAAGACTGGTAATATGGTCCTTCCAACTGAGAGCAGAAGAAAAGGAGACACCAAGAATATTGAGAGAAGATGAAGGATTGATTTTTGTATTGTTGAAGAATAAGGGATAGTCCGCTGGGAGTTCCTTACGGGTAGATAGATGGAGAAATTGGGTTTTGGAAGCATTAAAGGTAACAAGGTTTTCTCTGCCCCAATTGGAGATAGTATTTAGATCAGAATTTAAGAGTTCTATGGCTTCATTACGTTTGTCGTTGAGGGATTGCTGGCTGGGGCGTTCTGAAAAACTAATGGAGTAGTAAGGTTGAGTCGTCTGCGTATGAATGGATGGGAATTGAGGTACAGTTGAGGAGATAATTTATAAAAATTAGAAAGAGAATAGGAGATAGGACAGAGCCCTGAGGAACACCGGAGTTTATAGGGTGAGGAAGTGAACAATGGCCATCCACAACCGCGGCTATGGAACGGCCGGAAAGGAAATTAGAGACAAAGGCACAGATGGAGGGATAGAAACCGAAGGAGGGTAGTTTAGAAATTAAAGATTTGTGCCAGACTCTATTGAAGGCTTTCTATATGTCTAGTGCAAAAGAAAAAGTCTTTGAACGGTATACAGTGTTAACCTCTTGTGTACCGGCGACGGCTTCTTTAATATAGTCTACCAATATTTAGTCGATTATGTGCAGTAAGAAGGATCTGCGGTAGTAAAAAGGATTAAGTGAGATAGTTCGAATCCTGTTGATTGCTGGAGGCCCTTTTTAAACCGAATAAAATCGTCTAATAGTAGCCACAATAAAGTAAAAAGGACATCATCGGACATCACTGGAAGGGGTTAATAATACGGGGACCGGAAGTTATTTGTAAACAACAAGAAGTTATTTGTAAACAACAGGAAGTTATTTGTAAACAACAGGAAGTGATTTGTAAACAACAAGGAAGTTATTTGTAAACAACAGGAAGTGATTTGTAAACAACAAGAAGTTATTTGTAAACAACAAGAAGTTATTTGTAAACAACAGGAAGTTATTTGTAAACAAGAAGTGATTTGTAAACAACAGGAAGTTTTTTGTAAACAACAAGAAGTGATTTGTAAACAACAGGAAGTTATTTGTAAACAACAGGAAGTGATTTGTAAACAACAGGAAGTTATTTGTAAACAACAGGAAGTGATTTGTAAACAACAGGAAGTTATTTGTAAACAACAGGAAGTTATTTGTAAACAACAGGAAGTGATTTGTAAACAACAGGAAGTTATTTGTAAACAACAAGAAGTTATTTGTAAACAACAGGAAGTTATTTGTAAACAATGAGTGGTACGATTAGGGTACGCAAAAGTGTATTAAACATCATGGGGTATAATGATAGTCATTAAAGGGATATGGCTCGTTTTTCTGGACCCTTTTCTCCCTCGTGTTTAACCCCATTAGTTTTGAAATTATAAGACGTTTGGCCCATTAGTTTGGCGATGTTAACACCTTTTGCCTCATTTTGTTGTCAATTTTAAAACCTTTCGTGCCATTTAGGTGTCGATTGTTTTCCTGGCAAGCGATAGCGAGCCTGTAATTTTAAGAGAAACTGGCCTTCGGCCGGGATTTTTTTTTACCAAAAAAATTACAAATTTATCTTGAAGAGGGGTCTAGGTTTTTTTGTTTAGACCCCCACTTCCAGAAAAAAATGTAAATTTTTAGAAAGAATAATGTCCCAGCCGAAGGCCGTTTCATACTAGAGTTACAGGCTCGCTATCGCTCACCAGGAAATTTTGTTTACACCAAAATGGCACGAAAGGTCTTTACATTGACAAAGAAATGGGGCGAAAGGTCTTAAAATCGACAAACAAACATGGCAAACATCTTAAAATCTGAAAACTAGTGGGGCTAAACATGAGGGAGAAGGGGGTCTAGCAAAGCAACCCCCTCCCCTTAACTTATTACATATTTAATTAATGTTCATTCCTGCCTGGTCCAAAGTACAGCCTCTTTAGCTAGCTTCAGGGGAGAGCGGTTGTTTTTCTGACCCCCCTTCTCCCTCATCTTTAGCCCCATTACTTTTCAGATTTTAAGATGTTTGCCCAATTAGTTTGTCAATTTTAAAACCTTTCGCCCCATTTCTTTGTCAATATTGAGAACTTTCGTAGTTTTTAGGTGTTGAATTTTGTCCTGGCGAGTGAGCCTTTGTTTCCTGGTGTGGGTACCAGACAGCAAACTACAGTAACTGACCTGGTAAACCTGGTTCTATAGTATGGGTTCACTAACTGGGGTTAATACTCGACAAAAAAAATAGTAATAAATAATTATAAAATTATATAGAAAATATAATATATGTAGGCCTATACTGTATATATATATATATATATATATATATATATATATTCTGTATATATATTTATATATATATATTTATATACCGGTACATATATATGCAGTATATATAATTATATATGTTGTACTTAGACTTGAATTCACTGCTCTACTAGGGTAGGAATAATTCGACATTTGTTTGGAAGTTCGCGTCTTTATTGAACAAAATCCCATGGTAACTAAAATAACCGGATTCCATAAGATCCCCACCACGAACAAAAGGAAAACCGCTGAAGAACGGGAAATTGAAGAACAGGAAATCAACACTGAGAAAAGCCAGAAAATAAAATGCACAAAGAGAGAAAGAGGAGGAACTGAAACAAAACCACCAACACCAGAAACGGGAACCATAATTAAGAAGACAAGACAAATGCCCCGCATACCGAAGCTGCTCCTCATAAACAAAGGAAGAAACGAAGACAAGACCAACAAACCAGTGCTACACAAGGAGAGAAGAAATACCTCAACGACATCAAGAGAAAGACCACATGTGCGGAATAACCACCAAACTACAACCTACGCAGATAAAGTTCCCAAATCCCTACAACCTCTACTAAAACCAGACGAGACGCCAGAATTGCCACCATAACACCAGACGTTCCAGCAACACCAGGAAAGACCATCAACCACACACCACCACACCACGAGGCCCCCAGAAGAAGGATAGTGTTTAGCCAAAGCCAGAAGGACCAATACCACCATAAGAAGAGAAGCCACTTGCGCCCCTCTTCCACCCAAAAGCCGACTCACCTGCCCGCGAACTTATAGAGGGTCCTCCTAATCCCCCTGGATCCGCCCCTACTGGACGTATGACCTTTTGACCCCCGAATACCTGCCCTGGGACATCTCAGCTAAAGTCGTCACTACTCCGACGAAACCTGAAGAAGGCAATCAATTTTAGGGCTTAATAATACTGGCATGATTAGGTGTAGTCCTAGAATTACCCTCCCATTCAAAGAGATTGAAGTCATGATGAATATCTCAATAGGTCTGAGGAGTTATTTTCTCTATTTAAGGAACTATTGTTATCACGTGTCATGACACCGGGACATAAGATCTTCATTAGGCTGCACTTTTAATACTAGAAGTATAACCCAGCGGACATGTTCCCAAACCTTACTTCTCCTATTAAATACGCACTCTGAAAACTACCGAGAGATACGTGTCATGACAAGGTCATTCAACTAGTTTTCAGGGCTTTGCGAGACACCGTAACAACGGCACTCAGCATATAGAAGTCCTTAGTGCACCTGTCCAACAACATGTTAGCAGATATTTGCAATTACAGTAAAAGGTTTAAACACCGCCCCTGAGTTCTTTGAACCTCTTATAAACGTCGGTGGCAGATCGAAGAAACTAGGAATGGTCATGACCATACTACTTCCTCGTGTTAGTCCGATATGTTGTCACTGTGTCATGACATATCGATCCGCGTTCTTAAATCCCTTTTACAATATTGACCACAATTACTAAATCAACAGGTATTTATGTCACCTTTACAATATCAGAACGCTATGTCCTTCAGGTAATTTTAACAATGTTACAAACTATTATTCAATCAATGATTTCCTTGAAACCTATATAGTTGGCTAGAGATTTACGGGCTATCGAAAGCATGCTGTCGACGAGGTGAATATATAATTAATAACTGTTGTTTCCTTATAACAAAAAGAGTAGTATTTCATGGATCCGGGCTGAAGCCCTTCTCAAACTATTTCTTCAGCTAGGTGTAACCTATTTTACAAATGTTAAACCCTGGAAAACTGCTCAGGTAAACCCAGTTATCTCAATTACATGGGCTTTATCAATTACATGGGCTTTATCAATTACATGGGCTTTATCAATTATTTCCCCTTATAGCTTTATCCCGAAGAATTCCCACTTAACATTTTAACATATCTTTACTTAATATCCTATAAGATCCTGTGCTATTGCTAGCTGACTGGCCTTTACTAACAATAACGGCTATATCTACTGTATCAACCCACCATCTCGTTATTTCATCATTTGTCTAATCAGTTTCTCTTTTGCTGTTCTATAAGAACACATACAGTAGATTGTATGGTTGGAACACACTAGCTCAGTCTATCATTTAACTTTTTGGTAAGTCTGTTCGGGCCCTTAAGGGTCCTTTAAAAATATTCCGGAAGCTCTCTTGCTTTTGCTTCACCACTTAAAAAGGGGGCTAATACACCATCTCCATCTTCTCAGTACCATCTACCACCAGTTGACCATCTTGAACTGCTTGGCTTATTGTGTGAAAACTAGGGTTCCATAGGGATTGGGCCCATACGGAATATACGGAATTGGGCCCATACGGGATTGGGCCCACAGGATTGGAACCTAACCTAACCTAACCTAACCTAACCTAAGTGGGCCCAATCCCGTATGGGCCCAATCCCGTGGTCACCGAAAACTAGCGATGTGTCGGCAGGCATCAGGATATTGGAGGTGTATCTGTGCCAAGGGTGGGCGATGTACTAGGTCCCAGCTCGTCTTGTGTTCGTCTTGTGTTCGCTCGGTTGCTGGAGGACAGGAACAGGCTTATTTATCTCCCCATGGTTGCCAAGGTGAGCGAAGGGTGTGTGTCTGCTATGAGCTTGCCAGTGTGATCCGGGGAGGTGCCCGTAGCTGAGTGAGAGCTGTGTTTTTTTTTTTTGTTTTTTTTTTTTTTTCCCTAGCGGGGGAAGGGGGAGGAAAGTAGGGGTTTGGTCAGGAAGGTAAAGTAGGAGATTTTGAAAGAAAGTAGTAGATTAAATGTTAGTGGGCATACCACCTTGCTTTATTCAGGGTAGGGCAACTGTATTATTAAAATACATTTTTTTTTTTTTTTTTTATGTTCACTGCTGGAGAAAAGATTAATTTGACTAAGTTATTTGGGTATCTAATGAATTTGATGAATCTGAAGAATTTCCTCTCCTTGCCTCTCCAAATAGACCTGTCTTGGAGAAGAATTGTCTTCCTTCAGGCGTAATTGCAAACGCTATGTTATCTTTTGGGTATTTTTTTTTTCATCATAGCAGGAGTAAGTTTTTCAAGATCGTCCGCAAATTGATAAAGATTCTCATCTTCTTTTGCATGTTTCTCCTTCTTCCTTTCAGCAATTTGAGGGGTTAGAACTGGAGGGGGGGGGGGGGAGAAGGAGTGTTCTCTTGATGGTCAGGATCTTCTTCTTCGTCTTCTGGATCTTCTTCGTAGTCGTCATCATCTTCTTCAGCATTTTCCTCCTCCTCAAGGTCTTCTAGATTGATGGAGGAGTCATCTTCTATGGTGATGTTGGGGTGATGTTCTGTTTTTTTTTCTTGGTTTCTTCTGTTGTTTTCGGGAATCCAAGACTTCAGGAGGGATGTAGATTGTTGGTAATCCGTTGTGCTTGAGGATTTGAGGAATTATCTGACATAGATGATGTTTGTTTGAGCCTGCAATTACTTTGGCAGCCTGAATACATGCATATATACTGGCCATGGTGTCAGGTTCCTCGTTGTGTCTTGTCCGTTGTCTTGGTGACTTGCTGAATTGATGTTTTTGGCGGGCAAAATGTGAGCCTTTGACTGCTGCACCTCCAGGGCCAGTGATTTGGTGAGCTTTTGGTCCTTTCTGCCCGGGTTTAATGTTGAATTCTACTTGTTCACCTTCTCTTAGAGATGGATAATAATTGGGGTTGAATTTAGATATTGATTTGTGATGAACAAATATTTTTTTTTTTTTTTTTTTTTTTTTTAAGAGACAATGAACGGAGGAAGGAAAAACACAGATAAAACAAAAAGGTCCATGTGCCTAAAGGCATCCTCCATTCATAAAATGTTTGTAACAACTGGATTTAAACATTTGTAGATTGTAAGTTTGTGGAAAGCAATTCGAGGGAAGTGAATTCCAAAGAGTAGTAGCTCTGGGGATAAATGAATTCTGATAAGCAGAAGTTCTGCATTGTGGAGGAGAAAGTGTAAATTCATGGGCGCTCTCAGCTGCCCTAGTTCTACGGGGAAAGATGTGGAGAGGCGGCACAATTGAAGCAAGTTCCTCGGAACAATTGCTGTGAAAATATCTGTAGAATAATGCAAGGGATGCAACGTTTCTTCGTATGGCTAATGTAGGAAGGTCCTGTGTGATTGCAGGGTTATTGATTAATCTAATAGCTTTATTTTGAATTTTGTCCAACTGCCTCAATGCAACCACTCCACTTCAACCCCACAGAGGTGAACAGTAATCCATCTGAGAGCGCACATGACTTTTATATATTACGGCCAACTGCTCGTCAGTGAAGAATTCTCGAACTCTGTACAGGAGTCCCAGTTTTTTAGAGGCATTCTTAGCAATGCTTCTAACATAATGTGTCCAGCTCAAGTTAGTAGTTAATGTTACACCGAGAATGTCAATACTAGGGGAAGTGGGAATATTTACATCATTAAAAAATATATGGGAGTCAGTGAGATTCTGTCGGTTAGAAAATTGAATGTACTTGGTTTTCTGTGCATTAAAGGAAACTAGATTCTCTTGTCCCCATTCATTAATTCTAGAAAGGTCCTGGGTCAGAGAAATTGCAGTGTTTATTTTTGAATTTATAAGATCGGGTTGGGTGAAAGAATTGGTAAATGTGAAGGAACTGTGGAGTGTTGAGTCATCTGCGTAGGAATGTATTGGATTATGAGTGGTAGATATGAGATCATTGATATGAATGAGGAACAGAGTTGGGGCCAAAACTGATCCCTGGGGAACACCAGCATTTATTGAGTGAAATTGAAATTGTCTTATTATCCGATCTTGTGATGAATCCATAACCCTGTTTTACATTGTACCACTTGACAAATCCGGAGCTATTGGGCTTTATCCTAGTGTTGGGGTTGCGGTAGTTATAGCCTGTGATGTGTGTACGAGCCATGGTAGAGAGTGCTCTGGTGAATGAGAAAGAGGGGAGTGAGTTCTGTGACCCCTCCCACCTCCCTTTATAACCCGTCACAGGAGCCTGGTGATTGGTCAAGTGTCAAGGAGTTCCCTGTGACAAGATTTAAAGGGTAAACCTTGCTTATCCACCTGAGCTTATCCTGTCTCCTGATTGGCGGACGGAATTACTCCTTCAATATATATATTATAGGTTTGACTCCTGCAAGGAGATAAAGAAAACCTAATATTTAGTAGTGGCCCCGTAATCATTGACGATTATGCCTATTACATAAGGCTACCTCTTCAAACGCTCATACGCGTAGTTTGAATCTACCGCCGCAGAGCTCAGAGGAACCTTCATCATAAGCACACGCAAAATCACTCATGGTTCGTCTTTATGATTGGGTTCTCACTACGAAAAAACTTTGTAACAAATAAAAATAAAATAAGAATAACTATTCATAAGCTTTCCATATTCTATGGATGTACTTCTGTGGATTCTTGGACCAGACGCTGTCTAGCGCATCCTTCCGCCTTCACTGACATATCAAGTATAACAAAATCCTTAATACATCAGCGAATGGGAAGGGGATGGTCGGGAGGGCCCCAGTCGTCAATGATTACGGGGCCACTACTAACTATTAGGTTTTCTTTATCTCCTTGCAGGAGTCAAACCTATAATTTATTAGTGGCCCCTCCATCATTGACGATTATGCCTGATATCTAAGACTGGAGGGGGACATTCGTAATCATATCATAACCATTGCAAATAGAATAGGCAGATAATCAAACAACCACATAGTATTCTTACTTTGTAAAAAAATATATTTATGTATAAACTTTATACAACATATAAAAAAAGGGTACAAGCAGGGGCGTGCTTAAAGAAGCCTGCTTGAGGAAAAAAGGGTAACTATGAGAATCTGTTCCCAGATCTGAAAGTTAAAGGCACCCCACTTAACTTAAGTGGTGAAAAATAAAACTTTATGTTTACATGTGCACATATAAACCCCATTATTCTAATGTGTATATTCCTTAAAATTAGACACAAAAATTGAATAAATTCTCGTACTATCGCAGATGTACTTACTAAAATGCTACTCGGAGTTGCAACTACCGAGAACTCTTAAAATTAAATTGCTTCAACAGTGTATCCCACTGAAAGAAACCATTGTTGTACTACTGTACCTCAACAACATTTCCCGTAGGCATTACTACAGAGAAATGTTAATCACAACACTTACACATTGTATCACAGCTCGCATAGCTGAAAGAAACCATTGTTGTACGACATCCATTGTACTTCAACCACATTTCCCGTAGGCATTACTACAGAGAAATTTTAATCACACACTTATACATTGTATCGCAGCTCGTATACTCTTTACATATCCTACGGCGGGGTCTTATGTTACACTGACTGCAACCCCCCCCCCCCCTCTTTCTTAACTTAAACAATAAGTGACTTAGAGATCCCTCTAGACCCTTTGCCGTAACGCTATACACGGCATTGATGGTTTGTCTAGTGCGATCGACAGGTATCGAGTTAAAAACGTATGATTTGAAGCCCATAGTTGAGTAGTAGCTATGTCTTCAACATTTTTTTTTTTTAGAAAACGTAAAGATGCTGCCCATTTGCGTAAATCGTGGGCCCTACCCACTACGCCGGGATTACTCTCTTTAATGACTTCGACTAGCAGAGAAGCCATTTTTCGTTTCATTAACCTTTTACCTGTACTCGATACCCATAAAGCACCTTGTCGGTTAAGAGGTGCCACTCTCATATATTTGGTTAAAGCCTGTACAGGACACAAATTATGGTGCACTTTACCCCGTTTCAACACCGGCACCGTGAACTCTGAGAAAACATGTTCACTATGTTCATTCTTGGCGATGAACCCTGGGGAAGGTGCAATATGAACACAATCATTGAGTCTACCAAACCTTATGCAATTAGGGGTGTTGCTCATCGCCGCCAGCTCAGACACCCTGCTCCCTGTTGCCAGAGCCATAAGGAACACAGCCTTTTTTAATAGTAATTCAAAATCTGCCGTATTTTGATACAGACGGGAATGAAGCAAAGATAACGCCTTGTCAAGAAACCAGGTAGGCATGAGCTGACGGGGAGGTGGGCGGAGTTTGAAGCATGCTCTCATGAAACCTGTTTCTTCTGCCTGTGGTATGGTTAGACCTGTAAGGTCAAAGACTGGCACCCTGATAGCTGTTAAGTGATTTTTGAGAGTCAGATGTTTCTGTTCAAACAAATCGTTTAAATAATGAAAAACTAACGCCACCGAAGGTACTGTCTGTTCTGTTCTAACTATCCAAGAAGTAAAGGACTGCCAATGAGATTGATATTGCCTTTTGGTAGATTGTGTGTACTGATTCATAAATTTATCTGTCACGTTTCTACCATACGGCGTTAGCCACTTGGCCTCCTGAATGTCCACAATGCAAAAGTCAGCGAGGTCTTTAGGTTGCCAATCGTGTCTAAGTGGAAATACCCGACCGGGAGCGACACCGGGTTCGGGCACCACATTCTCAATTGCTGGTACCACAACTGCGCCGGCCACAGGGGCGCGATTAACGAGACTACGCCTCGATAATCCTGTAGTTTGTTGACTACGTGGCACATTAGAGAAGCGTCTGGTGGCGGAAACAGATAAATGGAACTCCACCTGTTCCAATCCGTCACCAATGCGTCGGGCCCCCCCGCCGGCGTTAATGTCCGGCGTGTGAGGTACCGAGGGAGTTTGTGATTCTCCTCTGACGCAAACAGATCCACTTGTGGACGGTAAGGCTCTGCAATCATTTGATCGAAAATGTTTTGCTTGAGTGCCCACTCTACTGTTGTGCTCGGTCTCCGAGACAGCGCGTCTGCCCAGACGTTTGCTACGCCTGGGAGATATGATGCATGAAGATGAATGTTCAGCTTGTTGGCTAGCACAAAAATCTTTTCTGACACGTCTAGCAACTTCCGAGACCTCGTTGACCCTTGTTTCTGAATGCAGTGAACTGTATTGAGATTGTCCATCCTGAAGGCCACCGACTTTCCCCGTAAAGTAGAGCCGTGAACCTGAAGGAAATACAAGGGGACTAGTAACTCTTTGACATTTATGTGAGAGGTTTCTGAAGGGGACCAAAGCCCTTGACCCTGATGCCCGAGGTTTGACTGAAAGCCCCAACCTATCGTCCCTGACGCATCCGTGTCCACCCATACCGTCGGCGGAGGAGAGGTCCATGACATGACTGAGTGCAACATTTCCCTCTTCGCCCAGACCGCTAGTAAGCTGTGTATTAATGCTGGGATAGGCCATAATTTTCCCGCCGATAATAGTGGGAAATATTTGTTGCCCTCCAAGATTAAACGTTTGACTTTCAACCGGCCCAACTTCACAGTTAGTTGAACCCAGTTGAGAGAACCGACTAGAGATTCCCAGAGTCTCCGTGTCGTAGTCAGACTGTGAAGAAACATAAAAAAAAAATTGCGAAACCTGTTTCGATTGTCCACACTCTGACTCAGAGTGAGAGACGCTGTGTCCCAGACCAGCCCTATCCACTAAATTACTCGTGAGGGAACAAGGTTCGACTTTACCAAGTTGACCTTGAATCCTAGAGATTTGACATGGTTTAATGTAATGTTGACATGAGTGTTGCATAACTCTTCTGTCTCTGCCACCACCAGCCAGTCGTCCAGATACCACAATATCCTGATCCCTTGTTCTAAAATGGGCATCAGGGCTTGCCGGACTAATTTTGTGAAAATGTGTGGCGCTAGGTTTAATCCAAATGGCATCCTTTGAAAGACATAAGTCTGATGCATTATTCTTAAAGCCAGATTTTTTTAAAATCTCTTGTTGACCGGGACGTGCCAATACGCGTCTGTCAGGTCTAATGAACACATCCACCCTCCCGGCGGAAGTGTTAGCCTGATTTGATTCACTGTCAGCATCCTGAAGGACACGTTGTGAATGTGGAGATTCAGATAAGACAGGTCTATGACCGGCCTCATCTGAATACTGTCCCTTTTTGGTACTAGAAAGAGTTTGGATGTAAACACCAGGTAAGTCGGGGGGACTGGGATAATGACACTCTTGGTTATCATCTCCTGAACTAGTGACTCCACCTCTAAAGAAACATGAGTGGCCTCTGTCGGCTGACGTAAGCGAGGTCGCCGGAGCCACTGCCAAGTGATGCCTTTGCGTACCACAGTCCTCGCCCATGATCTTAATGGCCATGCCTGATGACACGCCCGGAACGACCCAGTTAGCAGACTCGGGTTCGCCGGCTGGACTACTCTCGGTTCCAACACGCCTTTGACTGGCCCCGGGAGTGAGAGAGACCTTAGTTTTTTGCTGGTGGTGGTGTACTCTTAGATGACTGGCAGGGTTTGGCTGGAGGCGGGCCCTGACCTGGTCGTTGGTGAAACCTGTGGCCTTTACCTGAGAATTTACCCTGTTTGTACCTGACGTGAGCCTGACCCTGGATGGAAGAGGACTTAGGCTGATGAAACGGCTTCGACCCACTAGCTTGAGCTTTCGAAACTGGTTTGGGTTTAGGGAAAGTAAAGGTAGGCTTCTTAGGGTGAGAGGGACTTTGTTTGAATGCTTGTGCCATATTGAAAACAGTCTTCCAAACTGCTGGAGAAATCAAAGAAGGGGTTAGCACTGGGGACAGAATTACTTGGCTTGCAATACGGTCAGGAAGTTTCTTTACTAAGAACATCCTCAGCTCCTGCCTTGCTCGAACCGCCTCTAATAAGGCCGTCCGAATATCTCCTAAAGACTGAATGGAAGTTTGGAGAAGCAAGCGCCGGGAAAGTTCAATGGCCTTCCTGACTTCCGCAGTTTCGATTGCCTGAGAAGAGCGTAACAGAGACTTTGTTACTTGCTGAGTAACAATATATTGTGAAAACAGTCTAAACGCTATACCTCTTAACATAAACTCGCGGTCTAGGTGAGTTGGGGAAGGCGTGCTAAATGGATCTTTTAATTCGCACAAATTGATTTTAGGGGCAGCCAAGAAATCAAACAAAGCAGAGGGGACTCCTCCGGCACTAAAAACCGGAAGAGAGAACCAAGAATGGTGCTCTTGAGGGATTTGGTGAGAAGACTTTGTAGTGAAAGTAGTGGCAACATTTTGAGCCTCTGTTTCCCAGTCCACCCAAGGTCCCGTGCCCAACTGCCCCACCTGCATGACTGGATTAGAGGCTGAGTCTGTGATCGGAAACATATCCAATTCCGGCGTCAAAGCAGAAAGTGCCTTGACGTCGTTAAAGCCATCATTCTTAGTTCAGTCAGAAAAAAGCTTTGAAGCAGAAGCAGGGGGCAGGGCTGGTGTTGATGCATACAAAAAAAAGTCATGGTTATAATAACTGGGAATGGCCTTAATATGAACATCTAAAACATTGCCTTGAATATCCAATGCTCTGAGTTTTCTAGACTTATTGCCTTGGATTACCCACTCATGTGGTACAGGGAGCTCCCCCGAAATAGTAGCTTGTGCTGCCTCTGGCTTAGTTGGTAACATTGCTACCCATGACTCATCAGGCCCGTATAAAAGAGGCATAGCTCCTTTTCTGACTGGTGCCTTGTCTAAAGGGGGGGGGAGTTATGTCTGATATGACCCGCACATTGGAAGTAGTGAGAGCTGCTGTGCCTGGCACAGTGGAAATTGAATCTGATACAAGAGGAGGGTTAGGTATTTTAGCTAAAGCAATGGATGTAGCCAGAGGTCGCACATTCGTTGACGTCGCGGGAGCTTCCGTACCAACTGTTGGAGTTTCCGGCGTAGGGCCAAATAACTTATTAAGTGCATTTAATAGTAACCCATCAATCTCTTCTGAAGTTACATACCTAGCAGATGACGAACTCCGTGGAGAATCGACAGTACCCTGAGAGTCTTCCAGGTGGTGACCTGACTCTTCCACTTCCATCTCTGAGACCAGAGACCGCTGTTCTTCATCCCTTAAGTCTGGCCTCTCATGGGAAGATCCCGCCGAAGCCGGGACCTCCACATGCCGCCATGTTAGATCTGGGATAGAAGATGGGACATCGGCATCCCGGTGGACGTCAGCCACTACTTGCGTTACAAAATGATGTGTGCCGTCCTGCCAGGGCTGTGAGTATCGCCATACACCTTGGCTGTGGCTGTTACTCGCTTGCGAGCCTGGAATACTCCCCAATTGGGAGTCCTCACCCGAGCACCCTAACGGTTTATAGTTTCCGTAAGATACTTCTAAATCTGAGGCTGACACACGTGACCTGGGAGAGAAAGCATGAATATCAGGTGATGAAATGTCCGCCGGGGCATCCTCCACCACATTCTCTGACTCCACCCCCGACCTGTCAGATTGGACGTTAGACTTGGAGGGGGTAGATGCAGAGAGCGGGGTACCAGGCTCCGGCGACCGCCGTGAGTCCGTTCGCGCCGGAGGATCCCTTTTGGATGCTTTATGACTTCTACTAGACTTATGTTTAGTTCTAATAAAGTCTTTAGGTCCCCTACTCTCTTCCTTTGTCCTGTTCCGTGGAGGTGAAGAAGAGTGGCCCGAAGCTTTCACCTGCTCCCTCAGGGGTGACCTCGACTTGGACCTCGTCGCCGATGCCGCAGCTGACGGAGAGCGAGGCCTCTTGGATTTGCCAGGGGAGGGTGTGGGAGCCTGTCCCCGCCCAGTCTCGGAGGCCTTACGTGAACGGATGGGAACATGCCCCTCTTAGGAGGGGCATGTTTAATAATTAACCATTCCCAAAGCTCAAGGTTGTCACATTGCAATGCTTTATGAGCTACATTAGTTGAATAAGAAGCAAGAAGTTGTTTTACTTCCTGCAAGGCCACCGCCGCAGTATTATCTTTATGAATCAAAAGTTTAACACTTAAGAGGGTACAAATAGTGCAATGTTTTGTCACCCATATCCCTCGTGACCGATCGAGGCATTTAACACATTTAATGCACAGCTTGTGCGCAAAAATAGGGATACCGGAGCATAACGGTGTTGAACACAAAGCAATGAGAGGTTCTATGGCCGACATGACCGAGACTGGCGGAAATCTAACCACCCCCGGGATCTACCTGGTCACCTGGCGCCACGCCGGTACTCCGTCCTGGAAATAGAAAATTCCCAGGAATTAATGCTCATAAGGTTACCCCAAAATGTTACAAAAACATGTGTCATAAAACTGCTGGTCAACGAACCGTAGTCCTCAACCACTACTTTTCGCTGTCCAGCAGTTTCAAATTAAAGATTTCAGCATATCTTTACCTGTCCAAAAGATTTAAGCATATCTTCTGAGTCTTCTTAAAGATGAAGCATATCTTTAATAAAGAGGAAGTCCTTCAAGTATCCCTTTACACTTGAAACACTAGTAAGATTCAGGCATCTTCTTATCCGATAAAAAGTTTAAGCCTATCTTAATCTCTAATCCGACTTCTACCAGAAGCCCTCATAGATCGCCGTCTTGAAGGTCGTGATTCCTTATTGTATCAACCAATTGTTTGGCAAACCATAGCGAATTGTAAATCCGGTAATATAACCACCCGAAGGTACCACCGCCGGGTTTCATATTAAATGTCAAACCAATTGTACCTGCCCCAGACCTCTTTGCAAAAAAGGTCGCCAGGAGGAAAAGACCAAACAAACAGCATTGTCTTGGAGGCCGAGATACCTGATAGTATCAATCAACTGTTTGGCAAACCATAGCGAATTGCAAATCCGTTAATACAACCACCCGAAGGTACCACCTCCCGGGGTCATATTAAATGTCAAACCAATTGTACCTGCCTCAGACCTCTTTGTAAAAAGGTCGCCGGGAGGTAAAGACCAGACAAACAAACAGCATTGTTTCAATGGCCGATAAAACCATATCCAACAGGTGTCAGCATGATCACCTAGATAAATGTGAGGAGCCCTCCTCGCCGGGAATAACACAGGAAGCCTGATCACAGGCTCGACCACAGAAAACGCAGTTTCTGATGAGCCCTCAAGCTACCAAACTCGCCGGGGTAACTAACCTATTTTAGCCAACCTGACTAAAACTCGGTAAACCAAACGGCTTTCTCGGAGCAATCGAGAAAAAACGCCGGAAAGGCAACCCACAACAAACAGAACGCAGTCTGATAAACATAATCAGACGCAGTCCGAAGCTCCTGGATCAGCCAATCACAGCTAATCCAGGACACACATGACACATGAGTACATTTTTATAATAATAAACAATGAAAACACTTGCACATGTGAAAAACTACGAGTGGCTGGCTAGGCCTGGTGAAAACGGAAAACACTTAATGACGTCGAAATACAATCGAAAAGCACTTCATCCCACCAAAACTGGAACAGCAGCCACATCAATATCGTAGAAAAAACCCGGTAAGGGTAAGACTGACTCGGGACCCAGAAAGAACTCCACTACGTGAAGAAAAAACATCAGGAACGCCAGTAAAAACAAACAAGGCTTCTCCATCTGAAAGATAGCTAGAAGCCCGACATCGCGTAGTTAAAGCCGCCTAACAAGCTAGGACTGAAGCTGGCTAAACACGAAAAACGTTTCAGAGCATCCTCAACCCGGCCACGAGGGTCCGTCCGAAATAGACGCCCCAATAAAACGACCCAAAACACACTTGATCTGCGAGAAAACCACCCATGACACCCCTGCTACGCTAATCCTAACCTTACTCAAGACATTCCAGAGTAAACAAATGAGAAAAACTCACTAGGGACGCAAGAATGCGGAACAAAGCGGAGCACTGTGGGGGACACGTCCGGGTGGGGTGAATGCAGAGCAAGGAAGGCGGAAGGATGCGCTAGACAGCGTCTGGTCCAAGAATCCACAGAAGTACATCCACAGAATATGGAAAGCTTATGAATAGTTATTCTTATTTTATTTTTATTTTTTATTTGTTACAAAGTTTTTTCGTAGTGAGAACCCAATCATAAAGACGAACCATGAGTGATTTTGCGTGTGCTTATGATGAAGGTTCCTCTGAGCTCTGCGGCGGTAGATTCAAATTACGCGTATGAGCGTTTGAAGAGGTAGCCTTATGTAATAGGCATAATCGTCAATGATGGATAATATAATATATGGACTAATAAATATATATATATATATTGTTCTGGCCCCGGGGTTAAGGAAACCAGTAAGTTTGTCTAGGGGTAGAGGTCAACCCTGGCAGCAACACATTAAGATTGACTGGATATGAATTTACAATTAAATATTCGCCAAGACATCCAGTGTTACTGTTATTTGTTACTGTTTGTTTAGTTTGCAAGTTTTACATTTTAATTAACTATTAAGATGTTAATTAATCCAACTGTACACGAATACTGAGTTATTATTGAATAATTATATGATATTTATTTCTCCAACTGTACACTAACACTGAGTTGCATTTACCTGCAGTTCAAACTCCTGACTAATTTTTTTTTTCTATATTCCAACTACTCCCTCTCGGGCATTGGCTGAGAGCCTGTACGTTCAACCGTACATTGAATGGCGAAGCCCGTGAGGTCTCGTTCCAGTCTAGGGAGTGAGACATGTGAACCACTTTGGGATACGAGCCCCCAATATCTTGCCTTCCAAGATGCACGGTTGCCCACCCACGGCTCGAAGCAGACACATCTCTGAAGCTGCTTCACTCCAGTGCTTCACTGTCTCACCACCTAGACTAGGACCCTCACTCTCTGAACGCCACCTATTGAGCAATGAACTCACTAGGCATTGCCCCCCTGTAGCATATTTTGAATATGAGAATATTCATACAATGCTATTTAATCAGGGAACAATGAGGGTATTTTTTTGGCGTTTCGGTGGGCTTTGTGGTAATGCACTGATACTAGGTACAGCACAAATTCCGTCCCAATAATATCTTCCCATTGATACATCGGGATTTGAACCCGGGACCATTGGATTACCAGTCCAGTGGCATGACCACTCTACCACACCTCCCCTATGTATAGGCCTTAAAGTAAATAGATAAAGAATACAAAATAATTAAGTTATAATTTATTTTATAAAGAAATGTAAACAACTATCTATTACTGATAACAATTACCTAATATTAAATAATTACTTGTTAATGAAAATAATAATAAGTACTTAACAAAATTAAACAGGAATTAAATATATAAATACTCCTATTTAAATGTATTACATATAATTAAACAAAAAGGAACCAAATATAATAGTATCACCAACTCAAAAGTCTCGTCCGCCTGGTAACTCTTAATCGTATCCTCCTGAGATTATGGATGACAGAGAACACCAGTAGAAGTCTACACGGGCAGAGGTAGGTAGCTCAACACACACAACACCACCGAGGGAGATCCAGAATATGGCTGACTAGAGGACGTTGATGATGGTGGAGGAAACCTTGGATATACAGGAGGGTCAGAGAAGTAACTCCACCAAATCCTTGACAACGCCCTCTATAGCTGCATTTTGTGTTACCACCACTGATAAGCCATTGGGCTTTTGGCAGAAAATGCCAAAAATTGTCAGTGATATCCGAGACATGTTTACATACAGTGTTCTCATCGTCCAGCATATTACTGCTTCATATTCATCAGCCAACTTAAAATAGCCCTATATAATATAATATTTAATTATCACTAGAACAATACACTATACCATGTAGGAAGTCTTCTGGAGAAATAGGGCAAATTAAAAAAAAAATGCAAGATGAACTAAAGCACAAAATTAAATGTATGCTAGAATAGCATTGACAAATCGCTAGATAGTCACCAGACACTAAAAACTTGTATGTCACTAGAAAACATATGTTGAAGTATCTAGAATAATCTTTAACAATCGAAACATCTCTCCAATTCCTTAAAATAGGGAAACTAACTTGAATATCGCTATAATTCATCACATCTTGATGTCGCTAGATGGAAGTGATGGAATTGATTCGCTGGATTTAGCGGTAGCAACTACATTGGCAACATCGTACCAAAAACCTTCATTCCGTTATAATGAACAAGATCAGATTTCGAAACTGTTACAATTATTTAAAAGTTCAGAGATCATCAGATTGGTTTGGAAGTCGAAGTACACAATTTCAGTTTCATTAGTTTAACACACAGTTACATAATAAATTATAATATGCTACTTAGAGGGTTTAATAAAGAAGCATTACTTTCCCGATATCGTATAAGCGTACGCAAGCTGTTGTTCTTTTTTTTTCTTTTTTTTAAGAACATCAACAAACGCTTCGTATATTTGGGTTTGGTGAATCTTTTGGGGTTCTTAGTTATACATTAGAACATATTTATATTTTGCACACTCTTATAAGTATAAACACTTACTTGTTAACCCAATGAGCCCCAGCTAGTTATAAATAAATGTACCACGAGGGACCAGGTTTTGATTTTTTGTTTTTTTCCAGAAACAATAGCAAATGGGTTAGGAATGAAGGACCGCCCCAAAAAAAACTATCAAAAAGGTCAAAAAGGGGTCCTACGGAGCCCCGAAAGTCAATTTTACAAGAGTAAAAAATTGAAGGCAAAAACACCTAAAAACCATGTTTTGGCGCACTCACGCGCACGCAGTTGGTCTTTGAGAGTTTTTAACCATCGGCATGGTTGCGTGGGATACTTACACAGTTCCCATACAAATCTGAGCCCTCTAGGTGCCATAGGACCGGAGTAATTAAACCACGACGACACTTGTGCGTCGTGGTCTGTCGGGAACAAACATTACCGACGACACGTTGTCGTCGCTGGTACTCAGTGGGTTAAAGAGGAAATACACAAAAGCCCAATTTCGAATGATCGTGAATAACTTTACTTTGGCGTATGTTTGCGTTAATTTAAGACTACATTTAGATAGATATATTTTTTTAACACTCGCCAATGAAATATGATGACTTGCTTACAGATATATACATAAAGCCCGAATCGGATTGACTGAAACCCAATAATGTTCACTTCCTCAAGCCTGTGGAGGATCAGGGTTGAGTTGGCTTGGTATTGGACACCCTTTTATGGCATTTGGGTGTGAAATACGACACCATTTCCAGTCTATCGGAGATAATATTTTAAGGAATTGGAGAGATGTTTCGATTGTTAAAGATTATTCTAGATACTTCAACATATGTTTTCTAGTGACATACAAGTTTTTAGTGTCTGGTGACTATCTAGCGATTTGTCAATGCAATTCTAGCATACATTTGTGCTTTAGTTTATCTTGCATTTTTTTTCTAAATTTGCCTTATTTCTCCAGAAGACTTCCTACATGGTAGCCTATAGTGTATTGTTCTAATGATAATTAAATATTATATAGGGCTATTTTAAGTTGGCTGATGAATATGAAGCAGTAATATGCTGGACGATGAGAACACTGTATGTAAACATGTCTCGGATATCACTGACAATTTTGGGCATTTTCTGCCAAAAGCCCAATGGCTTATCAGTGGTGGTAACACAAAATGCAGCTAATGATGGTAAAGGAAAATGCGGCATATGATTGTCCGGGAGCAACCCTACCAAATTGTTAATTTTCGTCGTCCATGTAAGTGGCCGGACACAAAAGTATCAAATTACTAATTAGAAAAATAGACAAGTTCGAAATATATGTTCGTTAACTAAATATATTGGTGCATTCACATTAAAAACATATTAATTTTTAGACTGTTGCCATATGAGCAAATTCGTTTTCCCTTATAATTCGTAACAATTATAATTTCTATATTAGTTGATTTTTAAAGTTCTGCATTGTTTGACCAAATAAACTGTGTATCATAATAATAATTGTCTTGTAGTTTAAAATTAACCTATATTC
This sequence comes from Paralithodes platypus, assembly GCA_032716605.1. NCBI lineage: Eukaryota > Metazoa > Arthropoda > Malacostraca > Decapoda > Lithodidae > Paralithodes > Paralithodes platypus. Next base: position 57,334,125 of record CM064498.1, on the reverse strand, counting down.
AAATAACTTTGTGATAATTAAATAATTGTGTTACCACTGTTTTGGCTACGAAAACTCCAGATGAAGCACTGCCATACGTGCGGAGGTGTCCGTAAGCTGAGTACCGCTCCGCACCCCAGTCGGGTACTGAAGGGTACTAAACAAAGAGGTCCTTTCTTACACTACCTGCCTTGCAGATTGGACCGCTCCGCAATAGTACGGAAGGGTAATAAATACAGCAGTCCTTTATTATACCGTACGCTACCTGCCTTGCAGATTGGAGCCTGGAGACTAGTTTTATACTGCACTAAAAATGCTTCAGTCACCCATAATAAGTGATAACAAACAGTTTTTTCTATATTTAATTTCACTAATATCTTAAAACATTCAAAATAGCGTCTTCAAATGTAACTAATTAGTTATACTAAAATATTATCTACAAAACTGTAATACATAAAAACAACATTCACAAGTAATCAGTGATTTAAATCGAAGAAAACGGTTGAAGGGTAACTAAAATATTCAAAATCTGTTTTTCAATATATCTCTTAAATACAATAGATTTCGAAGTTAACGTTTTAGCATTATATGTCTAAAAATTACACTCTTTGTATATAACTTTACAAATTTTCTCCACAATGGTATGGATGAGGATGATTTTATCTAGATACAATTTGCGGCCATTGCTCCCGGACTATGATCCAGGATCCACGAGTGATGATCATAGTCAGAGGCCTCTCGAAGTCAAGGGGCCTACGAACCAAATCACAGTTTCGAGTAATAAGGGGTTAAAGTCTAAGAAATGTACTGCACTCCAAAACTATATTCCTATGACAATATTATACATCAATGGAAAGCTCTGGACCTGACATAAAAATGATGTTGGTGTTCTTTTCTGAAAATCTGAAAATAATAATACAACACCATAAAACACCAAGGGGTGTGTTCTTGTGTATGTGTGTTTATTGTTCAATTTAAATTCAAACATGATAATTTCAGAGTACTTGATAACACTAAGAAGCAGTTCAAATTTGAAAGCAATATTCCAAAAATTGCGTGTTTTATGCGTGTTTTTCCATCTGCCTGTTTGGTGGTGTTTTATTAAAACATAAAAAATGCACACAAATTATATTATAGCATAATCAAAAGATAGAGTGTAAATAAATGGATGAAATCGTATCAGTGTTTGTGTGAAAATCTGTAATTCCTAAAAAACACAAACAAACACGTAATGGGTGTTTTTTTTTTGTATCCGTAATTATGGGCCGATTTATTTCATACTCATATTTTTGAATAACCATGATGTAACTAAGATTTAGTCCAAATTAGAAAGCATAATTCCCATAATTACATATTATAATAATTTAATTTCATAAATTATAAGAAAAGACTTAGTTCCTTCGTGTTTGATGTGTGAACAATGGTAATAAAACCATTATAAAGTTGAATATTATTTACCTCTAAACTGCTGCCCAATCCGCTTGTTAATGTGAGAGGTGGGAGGGGGGGGGGGGGGGTTAGTAATCGAGGATGTCATCGGCGGGGTCGTCTACATCGGATTCCTCATCCCCACTGTCGTGACCACCACCACCCAATTCATCCTGGGCAGTGAAGAGTTTGGTGTAGAAGTCCTGATAGGCCTGAGGTACAAACGTGGAGAGGTACTTAATGTGATTCAGCTTTTTTTTGTTCAGCACCACTCCGTTGGGGTACCTCTTGGGCAGGGCGACCTTACAGAGGTCAAAGGTGTCCGGGTTATAGTTGTTGGAGCGGCCTTTCTGAAGCTTCCATTCCCGGGCCTCATAGAAGCCATCAGCATACCCACCTGACACCTTGATGCAGTGGGGGTGTTCGCTGGAGGCAATCAGTCGCTTGGCCGCCTTGAACCCCGATGCCGTCTGCCCGGCCTTCGAGACGTGCTGCTGAAGGACCTCGTAGTCCAAAAAGTCATCAGCAGACATACGGACAACGGTAGCAGGATCGGCCTTGCGACAGGACCTCATGTACCTGCAGTAGTCCTCCGTGGTGTACACCTCATGGGGCCGCTGGTGCTTCTCCAGCACACCAAAGTCACGGTCGCAGGGCAGGAAGGAGTGGCCACTCTCTAGGTAGTAGTGGTGTATCCCCGAGAAACGCTTGGAGTGAATGAGGCGAAGATAGAATAGTACAAGGTTAATGTTTTTATTCTGGCCAGCACAGTTATCGGAAAAGACGATTAGCTTGTACAATCCCTGGCCAGGTATGTGATTCTCGAGGAAGTGGTTGAGACAGCTAGCAACCTCGACTGATCCGCGTTTGGCTTCACTCTCATTCCAAACATAAAAATATGGATGTTTGGTTTTCAGGTTGTGTATTCCAAGATTGTATGTCCAGAGTTTACAGCGGTAATACTGGGCACCGACAGTCAACTTTGGGGTAGGTAGTGTCTGTTGTAGGTCGACTGCAATCGCTATAATCCCCGGACTCTTATCCTTTATGTAGACATTGATAAAATTCCTCCCAGCAGCTGCGTTGGCTTGGTGTGTATGGCGCTGTACAGTAAGAGTTGCGATGGCATCTTGGTCTTTCTCTGGGTCGAGGGCTTGTATTTTAATTTTAAGGGTGTCACAAGTTGAACATGTGTCGCTACGAGGGGCTTGGATACTTATTTTGTATTCCTGGACCTTCGCCTTAAACCTGGACTCAATCATTGCATCCTTGGGGTGGTCCTTTGTCACTAAATATTCTTGAAAAGCCTTGTAAAGTCCGTGCCAGGTTGATCCAGGGGGCAGGTAGAGTTGTTCAGGGTTCTTCATTCTAGAGTAGTGCGACTGAAGTGTGGGCAGCTCGTTACAAAAATCTCGCACCACAGTAAGGAGAATGTCACTGGTTTTGTTTGGTGGTTCTTTGCGGCCCCGCTGGTCTGGTGTCAGTGTCCCACTAGGTGAGGAAGCAGCCTTGGTCATCACATTACGCACTCTTTTATGTGTAATGCCATGCATGTTCTCAAAGGCGACCATACACACATCTTGTTTAATATTATTGCTCATGACACTGTATGAACGAGTAACACTGCGTCGGCTCTCCCTCCCTTTCACCCGCACTCTCTTACTCTCACAATCACTAACTCGGCATCGTGGCTGCCCAGTCCCCAGTAAGCATCGAAAACTGTTTGCACATGATCCCTCCCCACCTTATCATAGCACTTCATAGCACAACTACACGGGGGCCCCAAAACACGAGCCCCTACAACAGTGCCCTTACGAGAAATATACTCGCCACCACGATCTCTTTTACTCTTCTTAACTACACTTTTCCAAGTTTCAGGGTGCCGTTTTCTACTAGGCATCAACGGTGAACCTTCCCCCACATCTGGATCACTAGTATCACTCATTATTCAGCCTCAAACACCGTGAAATATGGGTAAAAACAGGGAGAGCGAGCGAGAATGACCAGTTATATAACTCCCGCCACATGACTGATGTGGGGAGGTGCGAGACGGCGGCTCTGATTGGCCGGGAGCCGCGACACAAACACGCGGGAACATAGCCGCCCTCCCATTGGTCAGCCGCGCGCGACGGCTAGGCCCATATACCTCCGCTTTGCCCTACTTCATCCATACATTTATCGAGTCAAAACACGAGACGCTCAACCCTATGCAACGTGCACATAAGGGCGAAATTCCCAATTCGGTCTTCACAGCATGATAGAGCGTGCTGCCACCTATTGGGAACCAGTGAAAACTCAAATTCTGTGATTTGGTTCGTAGGCCCCTTGACTTCGAGAGGCCTCTTATAATAATATAATACTATTATTTTTATTATTATTATTAAGAGGAAATTAGTGGATAGTTAAGGACAGAAATCATAATGAGGATGATGATAGATGATCGGTGAATCGGTGGAAAGCTACGTTATGGTTAGTACTCTGGTATTACTGGAATGGGATGAGAGCACTAGAGAAATGGAACCGATGGCAGTGGTGTTTGGAGAGCGAGTGAGGCTACCGACAATATTTGCGGGAAGCCCGCTAATTTCACGCATGCGCAGATAGGTCTGGATATATTTTCATTCCTTTAATTACCTAAGTTCATAGGAATGATATACCACTTAATATTTAATACAGAACATAATTTAATATTCTTCCCATTTATACTAAATCATATTATTATGATTCTTATTCCTACAAACTTACTACTTATGATTACACCTAAACTTAGACTGTCCATGCCCATGGATTAAAAGTATGCACAAGTAGAAGTGTTGGAGACTTGTGGCATGAAGCAACGAGTGAAGCGTGCGTTGTCGCAGACGGGAGTCATGAAGCAGTTGTGAAGCAGGGTAGTGTATGAATCCCCCTCACACGAACCAAGTGAAGCTTCAATAACTCGTACAAAGGTCCAGGGCGTAATAATAATAATATATATATATATATATGTTTTTGTTTTTTGCTTTCTATGTGGAAGAGGGAGGCAAAAGGCATAACTGCCTGTGACGAGTGCCTCCCCCAGTTGAACGAGTAACAGGTCAAATTCAAGGAATTTTCGAGCCAAAATGTCTGGACACACGGGCCCGAATTCAGAACAGTGGTTTAAACCTCTGCGCTGGTTTAAACCCGAGCTTGAAACTCAATCCAGGACTATCGGTATTCAGAATGAAATCCTGAGCCGCTTATCCAGTCAATCCGCGGATTACTCGATCCGAGGTTTAAACCTGCGGGAGGGTAGGTTTGACTCTAGATCGAAGTTATAAAAACCTTAAATTACTCATGATTGCTTACACTAATCCATAAGGAACCCATAATATAAAATAACAAAGACTGGCACTGATTATTTGCAGAGTGTTTGGAGGCATTCTAAGCAAGGATTATATTAATAAGTAATGATAAGTGTAAGAATGCAGCTCAGGCAGTCAATCCGAGGTTTAAACCAGCGGGAGGCTTGACTGACGATCGATCGAAGGCTTCTACTCGCCGATAAAATATCATATTATTATTTCCAACTAACTCAAACTGGCATTAAACCGATTCCATTATATTGTAAAATACGGCAACAGCTTTTAAATTACGTTGGAAATTGTCGAAGCATACTAATAATTATATAATAGGTGCCAAACGAACGAAGCACTGCCGTAGCCTAACCACTGATGTAGTTATTCGATAATAGTTGTTGTCTTGATAACCCGAGATGCTTCTAAGCTGAATAATACTAATATTTAAATGTCCGCGAAGATTTATTAGATACGATACACATGTATTAGGTTACCATAGAACCAATATTATTAGTCCATTACATGTTGCGCAGCAAATATAAGTATATACTGTATCCATGCACAATGTTAATCCTCTGTACGAATTAAAATATATAGCTTAAAATATATAAAGAATCACAAGTGAACCATTATTTTCAAATGCATTTAACAAGTAGGATAAGAGTTATTTGAGACAGAGTTGTCTTTTTAATAGCCTAGTAGGTTGTAATGATGCATAGTTTATATAACGAGTCACATTGGTTAGGCTACTTGTTTTCGCCTACATACTGTAGTTAATGGTTACAACGTATTTCAGTTGAGCTATGTATACTATATATATTTGTCCATTTGACTAGGTATTAACAGCACTGAGCATGCGGTAGATGTAGTAACAAAGTGTAAGTTTGGTTTAAGGGGTGGAATAGAGTTGCTGGTAACACAGATAATAATGCCACTAGGCCTATCTCACGTAGCCTACACTTTCGTTCTCACTTCGAAATTAATTGGTCTTAATTCGGCCGCTTTATCTTCCCGTCATGCTATTAATATATCACAATCCCTATTAGTCCGGTTCATAATGTGAAGGAATCTGAGTGTAAAATGGAGGGAGAGTAAGAAACTGTTCTGGAAAGAAGTCAAGAAAGTTAGGGAAGGTAGCAAGGGAAACAGTAAGGGTGTGAAAGATAAGAATGTGAGAATGCTAGCCGAGAAGCAAGAGAGAGTCGAAAGATGGAGGGAGTACTTCAGTGAGTTGCTAAATGAAAGGAATGAAGAGCCAGCAAACATAGCTGGATATGGTATGGGAGGGAGAAGAAGAGAAGTAGTGGAGGAGGAGGTGGGGATCAGGAGGTCAGAAGTGTGGGAAGCCATGAAAAGAGTGAAGTTGGGGAAAGCACCAGGAACAGATGGAGTGTGTGGGGAAATGTTGAGGTATGGTGGTGAGATAGTGATAGAATGGGTATGGAAAATGTGCAAACTAGCATGGGAGAATGGAGTGCACCCGATGACTGGAAGACTGGCATAATATCCCCCTATATAAGGGCAAAGGGGAAAGAGGAGTGTGTGGTAACCACCGAGGAATATGTCTTCTAAGCATAGTAGGGAAGGTATACAGTAGGGTATTGATTGAGAGAGTGAGAGTGAGAACGGGGATAGGCGACGAGCAGGGAGGTTTTAGGAAGGGAAGAGGATGTGTAGATCAGATTTTTCCCCTGAATTGTGTTGTGGAGAAGTATCTGGAGAAGAAACAAAAGGTGTATGTTGCCTTTATGGACTTGGAGAAGGCCTATGACAGAGTGGATAGAGAAGGTTTGTGGAAAGTACTTAGAATATACGGAGTAGAGGGCAAGTTGCTGAAAGCAGTGAAGAGCATGTATGAGGGTGCAAAGGCGGCAGTACGTGTGGAGAGTGAGCAGAGTGAGTTCTTTGACCTGAATGTTGGTTTGAAACAGGGGTGTGTGATGTCCCCGTGGTTGTTTACTGTATATGGATGGAGTTATGAAAGAAATACTATCAAGAGCAGTGGATGTTGGTGTATCGCTGAAAAGGGAGGGAATTGAGTGGAAGCTACCTATACTGCTGTTTGCGGATGATACAGTTCTGATGAGTGATAATGAATGGGAGTTGCAGGGTCTGGTAAATGAGTTTGGAACAGTGTGCGAAAAACGGAATTTGAAGGTAAATACGGGGAAGAGCAAGGTTATGGTCTTCGAAAGGGGTGAAGTCACAGAGTGTGAGGTGAAGCTGAACGGTCAGGCTATGGAGATCGTCAACTCTTTTAAGTATCTGGGCAGTGTGTTGAGTAAAGATGGGACTATGGATGAAGAGGTGCGGGAGAGGGTACAACAGGGGAAGAGGGTTGTAGGAACGCTAAAAGCAGTAACAAGAAATAGGGTGGTCAGTATGGAAGTGAAGAAGTCCTTGCATGACAGTGTGGTAATCCCGACACTGACTTACGGAAGCGAAGCATGGACGTGGTTGAGAGACTCAGACCAAGAGTGAGAGCAGTGGAAATTAATTACTTAAGGAGTGCGTGCGGAGTTACATGGAGGGATAGACAGACTAATGAGGAAGTAAGAAGGAGGTGTGGTGTGGAGGTAGATGTGCTGGAAAGTGTGAAAAGGAACAACTTGAGATGGTTCGGCCATATGGAACGTATGGAAAGCGGACTAAGAGGGTGTATGAGAGCGAGGTGGAGGGACAGAGGGGGAGAGGTAGACCGAATATGAGGTGGAAGGATGGAGTGAGGAAGTACATGAACGAAGGTGGTGCTGGTTGGGGGGAGGGGCGTCGACTGACTGGGGACAGAGGTGCATGGGGGCGGTTCGTTCGTGGCCACCCCTTCGGGGATCACGGCGTCAGGCAATAGATAGATAGATAGATAATGTAACGATTGAAACTTTCGTTCAGAATTTTTGGAGATTAGGAAAACTACACATTTTTGAAAACTTTAGGACATACTGAACCTAAAAACCAATGTTGCCATTTTTTTCAAAATCTCTAAGGCGGCCATATTGGAATTTCAAAATGGCGACTACTGATAACCTTTTTGTAATAGTATCTCCAATTCTAAGCCACCTAGGCTTCCGATTTTAGTGGCTAATCAGATATTATAATAATAATAATAATAATAATAATAATAATAATTATAATAATAATAATGTTTATTTCGTCTTGCAGCTCAAAGGCTGAGTTACATGTACAGATCCCATGAAATGACATTCATCAGTAGCTATAATTTTATTATTGTCAGAATAGCCATTAGTGTGTGCTAAATCTTTCTTTTTTTGTTCTTTTCAGGTTCCAGCATGGCCGCAGCGACGTTACCACAACTTGGTCGGCAGACACAAGAGACGATCGACTGGAAACGGTGTATTTTGTGCCAAAAAGATGCATGCCAGCTAGTGTTGCAACCAAGATTAGATTCCTACCAAACTTTAGTAGCTGCAGTGAAGGAGCGAGCATCATGGCACGATGGCGAGTTTGTCCAAATTAAAAAGAGGCTAGAAGACTGCACAACAGAAACTTTGCAAAGAAATAAAGCTCTTTGGCATCGCACGTGCTACTCCAATGCCACCAGTAAAGTCAAAATGCAACGTGCAAGAGACCGACACCAACGGTCCCTGTCCACTGCATCACATTTCCGTAGAGAGCGAGGGCGTCCCTCAAGCTTTGACAGAAGTGAGCCATCAACCTCTGCCGCAACCTCAGGAGCGTTTACACGGTCAGCAACAAAACCACTGGAAAGTGATTTGTGGTTTTTTTCTTCAAACGTTTCGTGACCAAAAATTTTTTGCAGTAAGAACTTACAATACCGGTCAAACTCTGAAAAAAGCTGTGCAAATCTCTCACAACCCAGAACTGAAAACTAGACTGGCATCTTGCATCTCCGAAGGTGACGCCCATGCAGTTGATATCAAATATCACAAAGAGTGTTGGACAAGTTCAAGGGCCAGTTCGGTGTTGGAGGAAGCCATGCCCTTGAGCACCATGACCTCTCCCCAGCTGCAATCAAGCGAGACCATGCAGCAGTAAGCAAAATCAAGAGTGCCATACTGAGTCATGGCAATCCATTTGCTGCTGAAGGTGACACACTCTACAACCTGATGACCCATGCATATATCCCAGATGAGAATGTGCCACAGATCTTGAATATGGATGACACTGGACAGAAACTGTACGAAGAATATGTTGCTGAACGGATCAATGGGAGCGTCAGCCTCTGGGCACCAGTGAAGAGACAAAATAACAAGATGTTCACATCTGGCAACAAGAGGCATGCTGTCAAGATTCGTGACAAGACCATTGACATGAAGGAAACCAAAGATCTGTATGGGAGACTTATGGGCCTTGCCAGGTCCAACCGAGACGTGGACCTGAAAGAAGCTATTGGCAAGTACGAGTTCACCTTGACGCCAAGGAAACTCTTTGCCCCAGATGGGTCAGTGTTGCCATGCAATGACAAGTCCAAACTCATCCATCTCCTTGAGAAGCTGGCATCAGAAAGAACAGTACAAGGTGACTCACTGCAAGATGAAGCAACTGAAGAGGACAATCTCAATCCCAGCAAGAAAGTTGCGGTGGTAGCCGGAATGGTGCTTGTTCAGAAGCTGACTAAGAAACCAGCCACAATGGTTACAGTAAGGGATCTTCGCCAAAGTTTCTATGAAAGACTGATGAACCTCACACAGAACTTTGACGAGATCATTCTCGTGTTTGACACATATAAGCCTGAATCCTTGAAGAGCACAACCAGGCAGAAGAGACAGCAGGGGAAGGATCCAATCCAGTACCAAGTCAGAGATGAGACGAGCATCAAGCATAATTATAACGATGAGCAGATTCCTGTCACATGAAAAGACGAAGGCTGATCTGACAGAGTACTTGGCAGAAAAGACTCTGGACTACAGTAAAAATTCCCCCAAGCTGGTTATCACTTCAGAATCTGGCCAAACCAGGAGCAACAAGGATATGGAAGCTTTTGATGAAAACAACCACGAGGAAGCTGATACACTGATGATATGCCTTGCAGTATCTTCAACAAGGCGAAATCCAGGAGACATACAACTAACGTTTTTCTCACCTGACACAGATGTCCTGGCCCTGGTAATTGCCAACTATGATTTGTTACCAAGGCACACCTCAATCTCAATGGCATCTGGCATTCTACAGATCCAGCCATTCTGGGATGTTCTAGGTCCAGCAAAGGCGAAGGCTTTACCTGCATTCCATGCTTTCTCTGGTGCTGACAATACCGGAAGGTTTGCTAGATTAGGCAAGGCCACGTGGTTCAAGATTTTCATTGAAGCTCAAGATAACATCATCGAGGCTCTGAAAAAGCTCTCTGATGATACTGAGATGACTGAAGAGCTAACACACTTGGAAAGTTTTGTGTGTGCTGCCTACTGTCCAAAGGGAATCCAAATCAGAAGCATTCCAGAGTTGCGATGGCACCTGTTCTGTAAATACATGTCAGAGACTGACAAGTTACCGCCTACAGTCGGTGCCCTCAAGCAGCACATCTTAAGGGTACATGTGCAAGCTCGAGTTCGGGGCCAGGCAAGCACTCCTCAGCAAGTTCCCCTGGATCCAATGCAGAACGGCTACTACAAGGGAGATGATGGCAAGCTGAAGCCAACCACCACTGATGATCCTCCAGCACCCAAAGCCATCACAGAGATGGTGAGATGCCAGTGCAAGGGAGACTGTTCCTCGCAAAGATGCTCCTGCAGGTCAAAGAACTTGCAGTGCACTGACCTTTGCCTGTGCACCACACAGTGTGAAAACGACGAGGACTCGGTTTATGAAAACCTTGATTCAGATGATACTGATAGCGAGAGTGAGGACTGATATCATGGTTATGACTGATTTCATTATGAAAGTGGCAGTTGCAAAGTGTGCGCAAAGTAATATGTTATATATAGTATGTTTGACGGGTGTTTCAATATCTTAATTATATGTAGATCTAGGGAAGAAATATCATATTTGCGTGCTGAGAGTGATGCCTGATTTTATGGTGAAATAGGCAAAAACAAACTGTGGATGCCGTAAATGTTATATGTATTATGTTTAACAGGTGTTTCCATATCCTTATTATAAGTTGATCTAGAGAAGAAATATCATATTTTCATTTTATATTTACAGTTTTATCATTAAAAATTGTATTTTTCTTTAAAAATCTTTGTTCATGTTAAACTTAAGTGAATGTAGTTAATTTCTCTGGATTTCTCATCCCTTAAAATGTATGTTTAGCCACTAAAAGCAATACACTACGCAGCTTAGATGCGGAGATATTGGTAAATATAGTTTTCAAACAGTCGCCATTTTGAAATTCCAATATGGCCGCCTTAGAGATTTTGAAAAAAATTGGCAACATTGGTTTTTGTGTTCAGTACATCCTAACGTTTCCAAAAATGTATAGTTTAGTAAATCTCCAAAAAAATTTGAACGAAAATACCTAAGAAACTGGACTATATGATAAAGTTGAGCATACTGTACATAAGAACCATGGTATGACTATATTGCTCGCTATTACTTAAAACAAGCGACATGAATCTACGTAGCCTATGTCAGTAAAAGTGAAAGTCAGTGGAAGCAGTAGCACGCTCATGATAGGCTAGTTTATCAGCACCCTGATAATTTACTTATTATCTGTATTATTCCTTATTTATTCATTAAACTAGATATGTGTAAGCAATTTAAACAATTACTTGATAAATTACAGCGCTATCCGAGTCTAAAGAGCTATTAAATATCACAGGAAACACAATAATAATGTAGGCCTATATATCATAAAGTAAACACAAGCGAAATAAAAAATAAATAAACCAAGAAGTATGCGAGAGAGTAGACTGACTGGACTCGGGCCCATGCCTCTTAGCCAATCACAGGCCATGCTTAACGTATTACACTTTTGAAATAGGCAGTGACGGCATTACATATATAATATAGATAAAATGGTTCATTCATGTGCTTATTGGCTAACTGCATTCTGTACGGCACTGTGATTGGCTGTTGCAAACCTTTGACTTAAACAGAGTTTTAAGCCGTGGATTACTCGATCTCGATCTCAATCCCGTGTTCTGAATACGGATAAACCTTTGTGTTCGATCCAGGATCGAGTAATCTCAATCCCGTGTTCTGAATACGGATAAACCTTTGTGTTCGATCCAGGATCGAGTAATCTCAATCCTGGGTTTAAACCTGCCCCGAAATCCGAGGTTTAAACCACTGTTCTGAATTCGGGCCACGGAGTTTGAAGCAATTTAAGTCATAGGATGAGGGGAAGATGGATTCAGGGAGAGAGTTCCAGAGCTCAGCTGTTGAATAGAGGAAGGTTTGGGAATATCGTTTCACTCTTGGATTGGAGTTGCAAAGAGTAGGGATGGGATTGTGTTGCAAGACGGGTGCTAGGTACTCTACATTGAGGAGGTGGCTTACACTGGGAGAGCTCTGAGGAACATTGATTATTGTAATAGCAGTAGAATAGCTAGAGAGATGCAACACTGCGGCGAAGAGATAGAGATTGCAAACAATCAGTAAGTGGACGTGAGTTTTTTAACTTTGTCAAGAAGTGCTGTGTGAGAGGATCCTCCCCACACATGCAAACAATACTCAATACATGGACGCACTGTGCTCCTGTACAGAGCAAGAAGCTGTGCAGGGGTAAAAAAAAAACTTTGCACGAGGTACGAGGGATTTCCTTAATGTTATGTACCCTGATAAGTGGATAGGCCGTCGTGATCCCATCGCCTGGCCACCTAGATCACCGAACCTAACTCCACTTGACTTTTATCTATGGGGATACTTGAAGAGCAGGGTGTATGCTACACAAATCAACACCCGTCAGCAACTGTGGCAACGAGTTCAAGAGGCATGCAGAGAAGGTAAGAAACACACCAGGGATATTTGAAATAGTGCGACAATCTCTTATGCGCCGAGCCCAAGCCTGTATCAACGAGGGTGGGAGAAACTTCGAGCAACTATTGTAAATACTGTAAAATACATTGATGTTCAAACATTTATGACAAAATAAAGTAATTGAGGTGATGGTAATCTACTGATCGTTTTCATCCCCTAGACTTTCCTATTTAAACTAAAATGTGTAATATCCCGGTAAATATGAGATATTTCCAAAACCGTCACATAGTAAAGTATATTTATTATTGCTAGGTCTATTCATTCTGAAATTTATGAAAGGTATTTATGAAACACCCTGTATATATATATATATATATATATACCGGGTATATATGTATATATAATTATATATATATATATAATTATATATACTGTATATATATATATATATATATATATCTTAATAAATAAAGGTCAATGTTTGTCTGTCTGCCTGTCAGTTACCCGACCTACCCGACCTTTGTTACTAAACTCCTCCCACAGTTTTGGTGCCAAGTGGGAATGTGGGGCACCGTTGGAAAGCCCAGGCTTCGGAGAAGGTTTTAGGCGAGTTTAGTGGAAATCAGAGACACTTTTGTTTAATAAAATTTTCGGCAGAACTTATGTAGTATACGGGAGCGAAAAAAAATGCGAAAAAATGGCCGTTTGGGGCAGAAGGAGGCCTCCGATTGAAAAGGTATATGGAACGTAAGTTATTTGCAGCCCCCCAAAATGGGGATACCGATGAGGTCAGATCCAAAATCGGAGGTCATTTAGCGGCCGAAATCGAGGTCGCCGTTTAATGAGGCACAGGGAGGTCGAGGCCGGTGATTATGGTAGTAGTAGTATTGTGATGATTGTGGTAGTAGTGATTGATGATGGTGATTATGGTAGTAGCAGTGGTGGTAGTAGTGATGGTGATTATGGTGATTACCTGGGCAACGCCGGGTACCCCTGCTAGTATATATATATATATATATATATATCTTTCTATTTATTGAAAGGTATACAGTTTTCTCACGTGATACACTTGTTGGAAGAGATAGGGATGCAGATTAATAGAGAATCACATGTATAAATAGGAAGGTTAATAGTTCCCTTCAGGGGGGTAGTGGATATTGCTTGGTCTATATATTAATAGGAAGGTTAATAGTTCCCTTCAGGGGGGTAGTGGATATTGCTTGGTCTATATATTAATAGGAAGGTTAATAGTTCCCTTCAGGGGGGTAGTGGATATTGCTTGGTCTATATATTAATAGGAAGGTTAATAGTTCCCTTCAGGGGGGTAGTGGATATTGCTTGGTCTATATATTAATAGGAAGGTTAATAGTTCCCTTCAGGGGGGTACTGGATATTGCTTGGTCTATATATTAATTTATTCATTTATTTTTTAGTTTCCTTGCTAGACCTCCAAGCAAGCTTAAAACAAAAAAACACTATAGCTATGATAAATGTGTAGCCTACATTTTCCGGTAGATAAATGTCCGAGCCAAAGGCCGGTACCTTCTTAAAATTACAAGTTCGCTATCGCTCGCCAGAAAAAAAATTACACCTAAATGGCACGAGATGTCTTAAAATTGACAAACGAAATGGGGCGAAAGATGATAAAATCGCCAAACTATTGGGCCGAACGTCTTAGAATGCCAAAACTAATGGGTCTAAACACGAGGGAGAAGGGGGGCCAGAAAACCCCCCATTCCCCTCCTGAAGTAATCTTTGCCCCATGTTTACTACCATTGGACTGTCGTACACGTTGCCAGTTAAAGTTGTTGTTGTTGTTGTTGTTGGGCTGGATACGGTATAGTAGATGGATAGGTAAGTAGATAGATTGCTAGGGAATTAGATGAATAGATAGATAGACAGGAAGCAAGATATACTGTATAGATATAGATAAACTGATATAGATTGCTAGAGAGATAGATAGAGATTTATAGACAGACAGACATACAGACAGATAGATAGATATATAGATAAATAGATGGATAGATAGATAGAGATATATAGATAGATAGTGTTACCACAAAATGCAGCAGCTCCTCTTCAACGCCATTTCACAATTCCCCCACTGGCCCAGAATATAGTAGTTCCCCTTCAGTTTCACTCACAGTAAACAGCCGCTCCCTCTCGACATAATATAGCTCCTCCACCAGCCCAGAATCTGTCGCGTCTGGCAACCCACACCGAGAGAGTTGCCACTTTGCTCAAACCCGCCATAGCCATAAGACATCACCAGCTACTGCATGACTGCGTCATCGGATTGGTCGCTGGAGAGGATACGGCAGCGAATCATAAGGCTGCTACCACTCCTCTCATCCTTACCACCCACGCCACGACGACAAGGACGTACCAGCCCCACCGAGACCTCCCATCGCCATGCCCCGTTTACCCTCAGCTCGACGGAGCCCAGCGCCAGCCAAATTCGTGATAGGAGGGCAGAAGCACAGCAGAAGGTATCTCAATCCCTCACCTGAGATCTGAGTGTTCCTGGCCTCACCTTAAGTGTTTTGTTGACCTCAATTACCTGTACTTCTGGCCTGACCCCCTGAGTGCTTTAAGCCTCACTGAGTGTTTTGTTGACCTCATCAGTGCTTCGGCCTGTAGTTTGAGTGCTCTTGGCCTCAATCCCCCTTACCAACCAAACCTGGATAAGGAGATTAATTAAGAGACGCATAACTTAACTTTGTTTTGACTTTCAAGTCCCTTCTAATCTAAATATATAAATCACGTACCGTTGCTAAAATACACTTACACGCTATTATTCATTTTTGCCTCCTTAACTATATATATATATATATATATATATATAATTATATATATATATATATATATATATATATATATATATGTATATATATACATATATACTGTATATATATATATTTATTTATTTATTTTTCTATGTGATTGAGGGAGGCAAAAGGCAGAATTGCCTATAGCGAGTGCCTCCCCCATAGTTGAAAGAGTGACAGGGCCAAAATCAAGGGACGATCGAGCCAAAATGCCTGGACACACGGAGTTTGAAGCAATTTAAGTCATAGGAAGAGGGAAAGACTGATTCTGGGAGATATTTCCAGAGCTCAGCTGTTGAGTAGAAGAAAGTTTGAGAGTAATGTTTCACTCTTGGGTTAGAGAGATGTACAGAGTAGGGGTGGGATTGAGTTGCAAGACGGGTACCACGTGCCCTACATAAGGAGGTGGTATGCACTGGGAAAGCTCTGAGGAACACTGATTATTATAGTGTGACGTTAACCACTCCGTTAGAACCGCATGGCTTGTCCTACAGTGACTCACTAGGATCGCCAGGGCAGTGGATGGGGCTACAGTTTATGTATTAGAGTGTGCTTTAATTTCATATGAAAGCTTGTGTCATGGGCAGTCCAGAAAGGCTCTTTGTTTTCACCCATGTCAAGGCTTTATATATTTAATTGTAAAGTATATGTTTTATCATTAACTAGTAATGATGGGATCTGGGAGAGAGAGAGAGAGTAGAACAGAGTGAGAGGGGGGCGCCCAGTGTTTTTGTCCCGCTCGATGACGTCATGGCTGGCTGCCTCGCGGGGGTTGGTGGAGAGAGGTCCTTACCATGCTGCAAGCTCTCTTGCTAGTGGCTAGAGGACTTGTAACCGCTTTTTTCCCACGCGCCTCGAGCTAGTGCGAGTATATATACAGTTCCTCGCCACTCTCTCCCTCAGATCTGGTTTCTAGAACGCACCCATCTTTTTCCCTTGCTATCTGTCCCCTGCCCTGCACCTGAGAATCTTTTCTTCTGCCTACCTCTCTCTTTTTCATATCTTTCCCCACCTTTTTATTAATATTATACCCCCTCTGGTTAAATCTGCAAAATCAGCTTCATGCTGGCCAGTTGTATTGTGCGTTAAGGTCTGATATAACCCATGTATGTTAGTTGTTAAGATAAGTGGATCACGAAGCATTGGTTGGCTTTCATATTGCCGCTTCCTTTAATTATTAGTGTTCTGCTGGATTAGATAATGCTAGACTAGGAGTCTGATATTATAAGGTATTGTTTCCTATGAGTGCTGGCTTTAGTTAAAAGCTGCACGACATACCTGAGAACTGGAGTTGATTGGGTAAATTCTAGTCTGTGTGCCATTGAGAATAGAGCATGCACGAATGAGGGCTTTTTGCCTATACCATTCTGCACTGTTCTAGTCTCGATTGTTTGTCTTTGAGGTACGCCAGGAGAACGCTTAATACTTCGGTATTAAGGTTTCTCAAGAGAGCTACCCTTCATTATAACGTAATATTTGACGCACAGACTTGAGATTTGCACTAGGCTATGCAGCATGCCATGCGCACCAGTATCTCGTATCATTGACTCTAGCTAGACTTTATCAGTCACAGTAGACATTAAGTATATTAAACCAATTACTCTTTTTATGTATACCCATTTATGATTACACAAGCATTTCGCAGCCTAGTTTGATGTATTGAGACACAAACGACTTAGGCTCTTTTTGTTGATAGGAATACTGCATTGTCGTGGCGATTATTATTATTGTTGTAGTGTTTAGGATATTCTTGGCTCCGACGACATTATATATTCTGCCTTTTTGTGTGCATAGCCTGCACGAGCATTGTTCCGCTGCCTGCCTTTTTAGGTTCCATTTCCGATACGAGCATCTTTATAGCATCTAACATTTAAAGAAGATTCCTTGTTAGTGTTGAAGGACTTTAGTGCACTTTCTTTCATGCAGGAGTGCCTGACATTTATTGATTAAAGTAACGTAAGCTGTAACTTCTCTTACCACCTTACTTTGCATACCATAACCAAGCACCTTCGGTTATAGGTAGTAATAGGCTGTTTTCACATAACATTAAGCCTACAGTAGACGCACATTTATTGAGAGTTTGATAGCCTATTATTGCATATAGAACTTTGTAGAGTATTTGTGTTCTTTGTTCGCTGGGAATATACATCAGAGGTTGGAGCTAGCGCTTTCCGTTGTAACATTTATGCCATTACTAGTCCAATGAATAAGAGCCCTGATATATTTGAACCCCAGTCATAACAAATGGCGACCTTACCTAGGATTTGGTGAACCTACATTTATTAGCAGGGAACATTTGTTGTTTTGGAGAATATTTTGCGGGAATCAGCAAGAATAATTTTTGTTTGCAACATAGTATAGCCCTTGAGTATTTCCGAGAATTTGTGTGTGTATATCGAGGTATAAGAGTTTGGGGTGCTTCTTTTCTGAATATTGTGGTGAGAAATTTTTGAGAGCATCATGTCTTATACCGGATCAGAGGAGAATGGAGACACAGTAGTACGTAATGTCGAAACTGAGGAACAGCAGCATGATGAAAGGGTTAATCGGGTGAACTGTGAGGAGGATGCTAGGATATTTTTGCAATGGCCTGTTACTGCCGAGCGGTTGGAGGGTATGGATCGGTACGGTCTTCAATGCCTGGCCACAGCTATCGGTCATGCGGTTACTAGCAGCATGACCAAGGATAACTTGATAACGTGTGTACTGGGCAGGGTGACTGGTGAACGAGATGGGTTGAGTGCTCAGAGCCCTTCGGCCATGCTTCCCCTACACTCGACTCCCAGCCATCCCAGTAGTTTGCCGACCCCGGGTACGCTTCCGCAGTTGGGTGGTGACTGGCAGGGTGGGTTGCCCCTGGGGGGACCACCGGTAATTTCAAACAGTGTAGCACCTTCACCTCCTCAAGGGTTAACTCCAGAATTATTGCTTCAGCTCGACTTAGCTAAGATCGAAGAGAGAAAGGCTATCAGGGTATGTGAGCTTCAGCAGCAAACAGACCTAGCAAAAATCCAAGCTGATTTAGAGTCGACTAGGTACTGTGCCGACATGGATGTAGAGAAGTCGCGAGTAGAGACAACGGGACAGCGACTTGGGGCTGGCAACCGTGTTCATGAGCAGTCTCTCTCGCACTTATTGAAACTGGTTCCGGTGTTTGATGAGAGTGGTGTAACAGAATTTTTCACACGCTTTGAGAAGAAGTGCCAGGAACACCAGTGGCCAGAGAATAAATGGGCAGCAATCGTATCCTCTAGATTAATAGGCAAGGGTCTTAAAGCCTACGATGCGTTACCTTTGGAGTCATGTATTGTGTATGAGGATCTCAAGGAGGCTGTCCTGAGGGCTTACGAACTGCAACCAGAAACGTACCGTTTGAAGTTCCGGGGTGTAACTAAGGGAAGAGATAGCACCTTTTTGGAACACGCCCGGGACTTGTCCGATGCTATGGGGAACTGGCTCCGATCTGAGAAGGTCACAACATTTGATGAAATTAAGCAGTTAATGATGTTGGAGCAGTTCTTTAAGAGCACGGGCGGTGATCTAACTTTGAACTTAAAGGAGAAAAACCCAAGAACTCTAGTCGAAGCAGCAGAAATGGCTGATCGACGGCTGTCGTTGATTCGGGGTTGCGGGTCCTCACAGAAGTACGATGTAAGTGCTAAGGAACGTTATCCTCCCCCTCCCCGGAACAATGACACATTTAAACAGAAGAGCCATGAAACTAAAACTGAATCCAAACCTTACACCACACCGTATGTGAAAAGTCAGGGGCCTTTTACATCACAGTATAAGCCGAAACCGAAATTTATGTGTTTTAGTTGCCACCAGGAGGGTCATAAGGCAAATGAGTGCCCTAGTCGACCTCCTCCGGCAGCCGTGTCTTTTGCTCACGGCATTGGAGTGTTCAAGAGGACATCGGAGTTTGTTAGAGGCATTTCTTCCGAGGTAAATACACTGCCAGTGCAGAAGGATCCGGAAGGCTAATTCCCTGTCCGTGATGCCTTTAGTGACCACAGGGGACTCGGTTGTGTGGAGTGGGGGGGTAGAAGACATGAGGTGAGAATTTTGCGTGACACTGGGGCATCGCAAACACTGTTGAGGAATTTCACTGGTAAACCTGTCAATACGGCGCGGGTGGTTGTGGTTCAGGGAGTTAATGCGACAAGGTCATACCCGCTTGTAAGAATGAAGGTGGAAGTTGATGGTGTGACTCGGGACCTGGATGTAGGAATTGTGGAGAAGTTACCTGTTGGGGGCGTCGACCTCCTTCTTGGCAACGACTTTGCGGGACCTACTTCTGAGGCTCCACCCTTGGTCATTGCCGAGAAGCCGGCCGACGTGAGTAGGGAGGAGCAGGAGGGGGTTGAGAAGTGTCCGGGGCAGCCTATGGCGTGTGTTGTCACCGGACATTCTGCATCCAGGGAGTCACATTCTGGTCAACAATCTTTAGATCAGCGGAGGAAGGGTACCGAGAAGGGATTGGAAGTTGATGCGGTTGAGAGTTTAGTATCAACGGACCTTCTCGGGGACTCAGTATTAGGACCAAATATCGAGTCTGAAGAAGACCCAGTAACTGTTGTGGAAAAGGCAGAGGATGGGCTTAAAAAGACGAAAGAGTTGAAGGAGGACAGTGATGCACAGTCGGGAGATGTGGCAACAAGGTACCCTGACGCGTACCCTATGAGAAATGGGTCGGCGAAGACGGTGGTCCGAAGCTTGCTAGTGTATTTTTCCCGGTATGGTTGCCCGCAGGGGATTAAGTCAGTCCAGGGACCCAACTTCGCTTCTAGCCTCTTTGTTCAAGCAATGCCGCAGCATGGGGTTGTGTCATCTGCGTATCATCCGGAGAGCCAGGGTGTGTTAGAGCGATGGCACTCAGCCTTGAAATCTGTGCTTCGTTGTTGTTGCTTTGAGAGTGGGAAGGATTGGGATCTTGGCCTGCCATGTGTTTTGTTTGCTGTACGGGAGGTACCTGGGGAGAGTTTGGGATTCAGCCCTAATGAGCTCGTCTTTGGACACCATGTCAGAGGGCCTCTCCATATGGTTGAAGAAGTATGGGAGGGCGCAGAAAAACCTTGTTCTATGCTCAAGTGTGTCCTCAACAGTCGAGAACGGATGTTGCGCAGTCTGGAGTTGGCTGGCCGTAATTTGACTAGCTCTCAGGCCCTCAGGAAGGACAGGTACGACCTCAAGGTTGAACTCAGGGAGTTTCACGTGGGTCAGGAGGTGTTGATTCTACTGCCCCATGTAGGTCACCCCTTATCCGCGAAGTACGCTGGTCCTTATAGGGTGGTGGAGGAGCTATCGGACCTGGTTTACTTGGTAGCCACTCCAGACAGAAGGAAGCGCAATCAGTTATGTCATGATAATCCCGTGAAGGAGTATGGGAGGCACCCCCCTGAGCCTCTCACTGTGCCTGTGATGACGTTTAGCAGTCAAGGTGGAGAAGGAGAACGGGACAGTCAAGCTCAGGTGGAGGATAACTGGAAGGATAAGAAGTTCAAATGGGCGCCTGAGTGTGAGAAGGTGTTTAGGGAAGTAAAACACCTGTTGTGCACTCACCCGATCCTCAGGGCCCCTGACTTTAGCCTACCTTTCCAACTAGCAACGGAGGCTAGTGGTGTGGGGGCTGGTGCCGTCCTTGTGGAAAAGGACGATGATGGGCTGGAGCATCCTGTTAGTTTCTGCTCGGAGAAGTACAATTCGGCCCAGGGGAGCTGCTCTGTTGTCGAGGAGGAGCTGCTGGCGGTTGTGCTTGCGCTGGGGCATTTCGAGGTCTATGTTCCAGCCTATGGTCCGGTCGTTGTAGTTTACCCAGATCATCACCCTCTCAAGTTCTTGGACCAGTTTCACAATCGGAATATGAGGCTGACCAGGTGGTCACTAAGGTTATTGGTATATAACCTGGACATACGCCATATTGCCGGTTGTGACAACGTGGTTGCAGATGGTCGTTCAAGGGTATATGATCCTGGGTAGATTGACACACGGGTAGCCTCCTGCTTTAGTTTGAATAGTATTTTGCGCTTGGTGCTTGTTGGCTCGCGGTTGTAGCCCAGCGTATTGGGTCGTAAAGCAGGAGTTGAGCGTTTGGTATAGAAGAAAAAACTAGGCTTGCCCCTATAGTGCAGCCGAAATAAACAAATTAAAAAACATAAAAATCAAATAAAAACTCTTTCTTTGATAGTTGATTTTTTTTAGTATGTTATAGCAGTAATTCTGAGTTGCAGTCCTCTCAGAATGCTGGGCTAGAGAAGCTCGCTCTTGAGGAGCATAACTACATATAATTTAACCTATGGTGTTGGGGAGGGTTATAATTTTGAAAAAAAAAATGTTTTAGAACTGTGCCAGATATTTTACTGCCGCTGGGTGATGGGAAGTGGAGATATAGCATGGGTTCTAACCATCAGATTTTTGTGAGCCTTGGGGCCTCTGAGAAAAATCTTGGGGGGGGTGTGACGTTAACCATTCCGTTAGAACCGCATGGCTTGTCCTACAGTGACTCACTAGGATCGCCAGGGCAGTGGATGGGGCTACAGTTTATGTATTAGAGTGTGCTTTATTTCATATGAAAGCTTGTGTCATGGGCAGTCCAGAAAAGCTCTTTGTTTTCACCCATGTCAAGGCTTTATATATTTAATTGTAAAGTATATGTTTTATCATTAACTAGTAATGATGGGATCTGGGAGAGAGAGAGAGAGTAGAACAGAGTGAGAGGGGGGCTCCCAGTGTTTTTGTCCCGCTCGATGACGTCACGGCTGGCTGCATCGCGGGGGTTGGTGGAGAGAGGTCCTTACCATGCTGCAAGCTCTCTTGCTAGTGGCTAGAGGACTTGTAACCGCTTTTTTCCCACGCGCCTCGAGCTAGTGCGAGTATTATTATATACAGTTCCTCGCCACTCTCTCCCTCAGATCTGGTTTCTAGAACGCACCCATCTTTTTCCTTGCTATCTGTCCCCTGCTCTGCACCTGAGAATCTTTTCTTCTGCCTACCTCTCTCTTTTTCATATCTTTCCCCACCTTTTTATTAATATTATATCCCCTCTGGTTAACTCTGCAAAATCAGCTTCATGCTGGCCAGTTGTATTGTGCGTTAAGGTCTGATATAACCCATGTATGTTAGTTGTTAAGATAAGTGGATCACGAAGCATTGGTTGGCTTTCATATTGCCACTTCCTTTAATTATTAGTGTTCTGCTGGATTAGATAATGCTAGACTAGGAGTCTGATATTATAAGGTATTGTTTCCTATGAGTGCTGGCTTTAGTTAAAAGCTGCACGACATACCTGAGAACTGGAGTTGATTGGGTAAATTCTAGTCTGTGTGCCATTGAGAATAGAGCATGCACGAATGAGGGCTTTTTGCCTATACCATTCTGCACTGTTCTAGTCTCGATTGTTTGTCTTTGAGGTACGCCAGGAGAACGCTTAATACTTCGGTATTAAGGTTTCTCAAGAGAGCTACCCTTCATTATAACGTAATATTTGACGCAGACTTGAGATTTGCACTAGACTATGCAGCATGCCATGCGCACCAGTATCTCGTATCATTGACTCTAGCTAGACTTTATCAGTCACATTAGACATTAAGTATATTAAACCAATTACTCTTTTTATGTATACCCATTTATGATTACACAAGCATTTCGCAGCCTAGTTTGATGTATTGAGACACAAACGACTTAGGCTCTTTTTGTTGATAGGAATACTGCATTGTCGTGGCGATTATTATTATTGTTGTAGTGTTTAGGATATTCTTGGCTCCGACGACATTATATATTCTGCCTTTTTGTGTGCATAGCCTGCACGAGCATTGTTCCGCTGCCTGCCTTTTTGGGTTCCATTTCCGATACGAGCATCTTCATAGCATCTAACATTTAAAGAAGATTCCTTGTTAGTTTTGAAGGACTTTAGTGCACTTTCTTTCATGCAGGAGTGCCTGACATTTATTGATTAAAGTAACGTAAGCTGTAACTTCTCTTACCACCTTACTTTGCATACCATAACCAAGCACCTTCGGTTATAGGTAGTAATAGGCTGTTTTCACATACCATTAAGCCTAGAGTAGATGCACATTTATTGAGAGTTTGATAGCCTATTATTGCATATAGAACTTTGTAGAGTATTTGTGTTCTTTGTTCGCTGGGAATATACATCAGAGGTTGGAGCTAGCGCTTTCCGTTGTAACATTTATGCCATTACTAGTCCAATGAATAAGAGCCCTGATATATTTGAACCCCAGTCGTAACAATAGTAGCGATAGACTAGCGAGAGAGATGCAACATTGCGGCGGAGAGAGAGAGATTGCAGAGAGTTGGTGAGTGGACGGGAGTTAATGATACGAAAGGCCTTCCTTTCAACTTTGTCTAGGAGAGCGGTGTGAGAGGAACCTCCCCACACATGTGAACAATACTCAATACAAGGACGCACTATGCCCCTGTACAGAGCAAGAAGCTGTGCTGCGGAAAAGAACCCCCTAAGGCAGTTGAGCACACCCAGCTTCTGGGAGGCTGCCTTAGCAAGACTGGTAATAATGATGGTCCTTACAAATGAGAGCAGAAGAAAACGAGACACCAAGAATATTGAGAGAAGATGAAGGGTTGATTTGTGTATTGTTGAAGAATAAGGGATAGTCCGCTGGGAGATCCTGACGGGTAGATATATAGATGGAGAAATTGGGTTTTGGAAGCATTAAAGGAAACAAGGTTTTCTCTGCCCCAATTGGAGATAGTATTTAGATTAGAATTTAAGAGTTCTATGGCTTCATTACGTTTGTCGATAAGGGATTGCTGGCTGGGGTGTTCTGAAAAACTAATGGAGTAGTGTAAGGTAGAGTCGTCTGCGTATGAATGGATGGGAATTAAGGTACAGTTAAGGAGATCATTTATAAAAATTAGAAAGAGAATAGGGGATAGGACAGAGCCCTGAGGAACACCAGAGTTTATAGGGTGAGGAAGTGAACAATGGCCGTCCACAACCGCGGCTATGGAACGGCCGGAAAGGAAATTAGAGACAAAGGCACAGATGGAGGGATAGAAACCGAAGGAGGGTAGTTTAGAAATTAGAGATTTGTGCCAGACTCTATCGAAAGCTTTCGATATGTCTAGTGTAATAGAAAAAAAATATATATATATATATATATATATATATATATATATATATATATATATATATATATATATATATATATATATTGTATATATTATATATATATATATATACCCGGTATATATATATATATATATATATATATATATATATATATATATTATATATATATATATATATATATATACAGGTATATATATATATAATTATATATTGTCAAACGTCTGACTGCTCAGCCACAAGACCGCTGCATATACTGTATATAGGTGAAAGTAACTCTGCCAGTCATTGATTGTAAATAACATAATAAAACCCATAAGACTTGTACGCCCATCTTTGTCTGCACGCCTTTCCCTCGAGTTCTAGGAACCCCATAATATACGGTGAAGTTTACTCAACCTCCATCATCGATTAAAGGGAATGGTATCTAAGATAGATAGATAGATAAATATCTCCCCTATTACCTAACCTCTCACCACCCACCCACCTTTCCACGGATAGTATAGTTCAGGAGACAATAGAGACATTGATAGTTATGGAGATCTCTATTATCTTCCCTCCACCTTTAGTAGCCTCAACTCATGTAGTATTGGAGTGTCTTCCAAGCAGGACACTACCATCGATGTTATACTATAATTACAGTATATAATTGCAGTAGAGAAAATGGCTTCTGTCTTTGTAGCTCAATGTTTAGAAGGGATTTTGGTTTAATAAGCTCCCGAAACCCAAAAAGTGCTTCTTTAGCCATTTCTATGTGTATGGAGGAGACCAAAGGCAGGTTGCCTGTAGCGAGTGTCTCTCCCAAAGTTAAAAGAGTGACAAAGCCAAATTCAAGGGACGTTTGAGTCAAAATGCTTGGACACACAAAGTTTAAAGCAGTCTAAGTCATTGGATGAAGGAAAGATTGGTTGAGGGAGAGAGTTCCAGAGTTCACTTGTTGAGTAGAAGAAAGACTGGGAAGATTTGCCAATTCTTGGGTTGGAGAGCTGGACAGAATTTGAGTGGGACTGTGTTGAAAGGCGGGTGCCTCGTACTTGCCGTAAGGGAGGGGGTATATACTGAGAGAGCTCTGAAGAACACTAGTTGTTGTAATAGCGATAGAAGAATGAAAGAGATACAACATAGCGGCGTGTAAAAAGAGATTGTAGGGAACTAGTAAGCGGAAGTGAGTTGATGAGGCGAAGTGCTTTTGATTCTACTCATTCAAGAAGTGGTGTATGGGTGGAGCCTCCCCACACATGTGAACAATACTCAATGCAGGGGCGCACTATGCCTTGATACAGAGCAAGGGTAGAATATCAACAAATGTCCAGACTCCGATTAACTAGAGGGTCTGTCCACCACACCACCACCACCACCACCACCACCTCCTCCTCCCCGCGGCCACACCATAAACCCCGACAGTGACCGTACACCTTCCCTCCACATCTTTAAAGGTCACAACAACCTCTCACTTTCTATAGTTTGTTTGGTTTTTTCCCAGAATGGATCTTGAGTAGCGTTTTTGTTTTATTTTTTGCGCGCCTCGGTGTGGAGACCATCATTGGTAATGTATTTTACTTTTGTTCGTCTGTCTACTTGAGAACAAGTTAAAGGTGGATTCGTCGTTTTTCTAGATCTCCTTCTCCCTCATGCTTAGCCCCATTAGTTTTCAGATTTTAAGATTTTGCTCCATGAGTTTGTCGATTTCAAGACCTTCCGCCCTATTTCCTTGTCAATATTAAGACCTATCGTGCTATTAAGATGTCGATTTATTTCCTGGCGAACAATAGTGAGCCTGTAATTTTGGAAGAACCGGCCTTCGGCCGGTACACTTATTTGTACCGAAAAATTTACAAATTAATCTAGAAGGGGGATCTAATGGATATTTTTTTTAAGTTCGATGGAGGTCTAGGGAGGAAACTAGACAAATATTTAATACATGAAAATATCGACCAAATAGTGAATAGATTGCGACGAATCTTGTCAGTATCTTCCTTTGGTGCTCACATTAGTTCCATTGACTTGTGATTAACATTATATGATGCCCACAGCTACCGTCCCCCCCCCCCCCCACCCCACCCCATCCCCGCCACACACACATGTTTGACTCACCACAAATATGAACATAATAATGCTAATAAATGACTATGTAACCCTTTTCTTCATATTGAATAATAAAGTTTCCAACGCAGAAATTGCCATTTCTTTCAACCTCGCATGTATTAAAGAAAATATATATATATATATATATATATATATATATATATATATATATATATATATATACCGGTATATATATATATAGATAGATTTTTATTTTTTATTTTTTTTTCTATATTCCATATAGGATGAGAGCCTTAACATTCACCGCTTTACAATTAACAGTGAAGCCCGTGAGGTCTTGTTCCAGTCTAGGGAGTGAGACATGTGAAGCACGTAGAGTACAACGAGCACCTGCCATCTTGCCTTCACATGAGGCACGGTGCTCACTCATAGCCCGAAACGACCCCATCTCTGAAGCCACCTCGTTCCCGTGCTTCACAGTCTCACCCCCTACACTCGGACTCTCACACTTACACACACACAAAGCCACCTGTTGAGCAGATAACTCACCAGGCATTGCACCCCTATAGCATATTTTGAATATGGGAATATTCATACAGTGCTATTTAATCAGGGAACAATGAGGGTATTTTATTGACGTTTCGGTGGGCTTGTGGTAATGCACTGATACCAGGTACAGCACAAATTCCATCCCAATAATATCTTCCCATTGATACATCGGGATTTGAACCCGGGACCTTTGGATTATCAGGCCAGTGGCAAGACCACTCCATATATATATATATACAGTATATATAAATATACAGTGTATAATTATATATACAGACACTCGGTTGCATTAATTTTACACGTACACACCCTGGATAATCTGGGCATCATGAAACACATGCAGGATATTACATACATATATATATATATATATTACTATCCCACTAACCACCATCCAGTTCCACAAGTAATTATATTTTTGCATGATGCCAATAGTTTCTTATTACAACTTCCTTTTCTTGCAAGTTCCATGACATTTGCTGCCTATTACCGAGTCCAAGTCATACCAGTTTTAATCCACACAATCATGTTCACCAATTTTGATCTGACAGCTTATAAATTGCAGTTGTTTACGAATTTAATAACTGGGTAAGGCCAATTTATAATCTAATTGTTAATACCGTTACGGAGGAGCCCTGAAATGTTGCTAGAACAAATATTTACTGATTAAAAACGTTCAAAAATATATTGTGTGACCCAATATATATTTCCACACAATATTGAACGTTTGTATGACCTGCTTTATAAATGTGATCATTATATATTTACGGTACATTACTTATTTCACCGCTGGCTAGTAAGGTTTTTCTCTTTTAACACCTTACGAGCGGCCTATGCGGTTTATTTATGTGTACCGCACAGCGGGGTGTTTTTAGCCAAAATAGGGCTGTTTACGTGATCATTTTCATGCCTAAATAAGACCCAGAACGTAAAACAAGTACCTATCCCTGAAAGGGCATAAACAGAGCTTTCGAATGACACCATAACGATCCTTGTATGATGGATAGTTTTCTTGCAATAACCGTGCAACGCGAGTGCAAAAAGCAGGTAATTCGGTACTTTCAGTACATAATTGAGTATGTAGCGAGTGAGAGAGGGAGGAGGGAGCTGAGATTTGTGTCAGTAGGTTCGCCGCGGTGGTCTGGAGCAGTCATACGCTCGCTAGTCTCCTGCCACCACTTGTCTCTCTCTCTCAGCCACATTACGTGCTGAAATTGCCACTCGAGTTATGTCGAGCGCCGCCACATAGTCCCGCTTTATTTAACTCGACTTATGTTGCTCGCCGCTAATTAAGGGTTAATAACTGAACAAATGTCGACCTGCAGTTCCAATTTTGTTCGGCAATTACAAATAATTTGTATGTATTATAGGATGAAAGTGCATCGTCGAATATTTTATTTACAATATGTAATTCCTCAATAGTTTTTTTTCTGTTGAGCGGTACTTGAACGGTAGACAGAATGGAAAACAAACACCATCTGAGAAGGAGCACTTTATTGACGTTTCGCAGATAGCTTCTTCAGGTCAGCACTTTATTGACAACGTTTCGCAGATAGCTTCTTCAGGTCAGTGACCTGAAGAAGCTATCTGTGAAACGTTGTCAATAAAGTGCTCCTTCTCAGATGGTGTTTGTTCTCTATTCTGTCTACCGTTCAAGTACCGCTCAACAGAAAAAATTACTGTTGAGGAATTACATATGTTAAATAAAGTATTCGACGATGCACTTTCATCCTATAATACATACAAACTATATATATATATATATATATATATATATATATATATATATATATATATATATATATATATATATATATATATATATATATATATATATTCCCCTATGAGCGTGAGGGAGACAAAAGGCAGATCTGTCTGTAGCGAGTTCCTCATCCCCCAGAGTTGAAAGAGTGACAGGGCCAAAATTAAGGGAAGTTCGAGCCAAAATGCCTGAACACATGGAGTTTGAAGCAATTTAAGTCATAGGAAGAAGGAAAGACTGATTCTGGGAGAGAGTTCCAGAGCACAGCTGTTGAATAGAAGAAAGACAGAATAACGATTCCCTCTTGAGTTGGAGAGTTGCACAGAGTAGGGGTGGGATTTTGTGGCAAGACGACAGGTACGTGCTTTACGAAGAGGGGGTGGTATACACTAAGAGAGCTCTGAGGAACACTGATTGTTGTAGTAGCGGTAGAATAGAGACGACAGGTACGTGCTCTACGAAGAGGGGGTGGTATACACTAAGAGAGCTCTGAGGAACACTGATTGTTGTAGTAGCGGTAGAATAGAGACGACCGGTACGTGCTCTACGAAGAGGGGGTGGTATACACTAAGAGAGCTCTGAGGAACACTGATTGTTGTAGTAGCGGTAGAATAGAGACGACAGGTACGTGCTCTACGAAGAGGGGGTGGTATACACTAAGAGAGCTCTGAGGAACACTGATTGTTGTAGTAGCGGTAGAATAGAGACGACCGGTACGTGCTCTACGAAGAGGGGGTGGTATACACTAAGAGAGCTCTGAGGAACACTGATTGTTGTAGTAGCGGTAGAATAGAGACGACAGGTATGTGCTCTATGAAGAGGGGGTGGTATACACTAAGAGAGCTCTGAGGAACACTGATTGTTGTAGTAGCGGTAGAATAGAGACGACAGGTACGTGCTCTACGAAGAGGGGGTGGTATAAACTAAGAGAGCTCTGAGGAACACTGATTGTTGTAGTAGCGGTAGAATAGAGACGACAGGTATGTGCTCTACGAAGAGGGGGTGGTATACACTAAGAGAGCTCTGAGGAACACTGATTGTTGTAGTAGCAGTAGAGGGGGTGGTATACACTAAGAGAGCTCTGAGGAACACTGATTGTTGTAGTAGCGGTAGAGGGGGTGGTATACACTAAGAGAGCTCTGAGGAACACTGATTGTTGTAATAGCGGTAGAGGGGGTGGTATACACTAAGAGAGCTCTGAGGAACACTGATTGTTGTAGTAGCGGTAGAGGGGGTGGTATACACTAAGAGAGCTCTGAGGAACACTGATTGTTGTAGTAGCGGTAGAGGGGGTGGTATACACTAAGAGAGCTCTGAGGAACACTGATTGTTGTAGTAGCGGTAGAGGGGGTGGTATACACTAAGAGAGCTCTGAGGAACACTGATTGTTGTAGTAGCGGTAGAGGGGGTGGTATACACTAAGAGAGCTCTGAGGAACACTGATTGTTGTAGTAGCGGTAGAGGGGGTGGTATACACTAAGAGAGCTCTGAGGAACACTGATTGTTGTAGTAGCGGTAGAGGGGGTGGTATACACTAAGAGAGCTCTGAGGAACACTGATTGTTGTAGTAGCGGTAGAGGGGGTGGTATACACTAAGAGAGCTCTGAGGAACACTGATTGTTGTAGTAGCGGTAGAGGGGGTGGTATACACTAAGAGAGCTCTGAGGAACACTGATTGTTGTAGTAGCGGTAGAGGGGGTGGTATACACTAAGAGAGCTCTGAGGAACACTGATTGTTGTAGTAGCGGTAGAGGGGGTGGTATACACTAAGAGAGCTCTGAGGAACACTGATTGTTGTAGTAGCGGTAGAGGGGGTGGTATACACTAAGAGAGCTCTGAGGAACACTGATTGTTGTAGTAGCGGTAG
The DNA here is from genome assembly GCA_032716605.1 of Paralithodes platypus. Lineage (NCBI taxonomy): Eukaryota > Metazoa > Arthropoda > Malacostraca > Decapoda > Lithodidae > Paralithodes > Paralithodes platypus. Next base: position 57,303,401 of record CM064498.1, on the reverse strand, counting down.
AGGGGTGGTATACACTAGGAGAGCTCTGAGGAACACTGATTGTTGTAGTAGCGGGAGAGGGGGTGGTATACACTAAGAGAGCTCTGAGGAACACTGATTGTTGTAGTAGCGGTAGAGGGGGTGGTATACACTAAGAGAGCTCTGAGGAACACTGATTGTTGTAGTAGCGGTAGAGGGGGTGGTATACACTAAGAGAGCTCTGAGGAACACTGATTGTTGTAGTAGTAGCGGTAGAGGGTGGTGGTATATACACTAAGAGAGCTCTGAGGAACACTGATTGTTGTAGTAGCGGTAGAGGGGGTGGTATACACTAAGAGAGCTCTGAGGAACACTGATTGTTGTAGTAGCGGTAGAGGGGTGGTATACACTAAGAGAGCTCTGAGGAACACTGATTGTTGTAGTAGCGGTAGAGGGGGTGGTATACACTAAGAGAGCTCTGAGGAACACTGATTGTTGTAGTAGCGGTAGAGGGGGTGGTATACACTAAGAGAGGAGAACACTGATTGTTGTAGTAGAGGTAGAGGGGGTGGTATACACTAAGAGAGCTCTGAGGAACACTGATTGTTGTAGTAGCGGTAGAGGGGGTGGTATACACTAAGAGAGCTCTGAGGAACACTGATTGTTGTAGTAGCGGTAGAGCGTAGTATACACTAAGAGAGCTCTGAGGAACACTGATTGTTGTAGTAGCAGTAGAGGGGGTGGTATACACTAAGAGAGCTCTGAGGAACACTGATTGTTGTAGTAGCGGTAGAAGGGGTGGTATACACTAAGAGAGCTCTGAGGAACACTGATTGTTGTAGTAGCGGTAGAGGGGGTGGTATACACTAAGAGAGCTCTGAGGAACACTGATTGTTGTAGTAGCGGTAGAGGGGGTGGTATACATTAAGAGAGCTCTGAGGAACACTGATTGTTGTAGTAGCGGTAGAGGGGGTGGTATACACTAAGAGAGCTCTGAGGAACACTGATTGTTGTAGTAGCGGTAGAGGGGGTGGTATACACTAAGAGAGCTCTGAGGAACACTGATTGTTGTAGTAGCGGTAGAGGGGGTGGTATACACTAAGAGAGCTCTGAGGAACACTGATTGTTGTAGTAGAGGTAGAGGGGGTGGTATACACTAAGAGAGCTCTGAGGAACACTGATTGTTGTAGTAGCGGTAGAGCGGGTAGTATACACTAAGAGAGCTCTGAGGAACACTGATTGTTGTAGTAGCAGTAGAGGGGGTGGTATACACTAAGAGAGCTCTGAGGAACACTGATTGTTGTAGTAGCGGTAGAAGGGGTGGTATACACTAAGAGAGCTCTGAGGAACACTGATTGTTGTAGTAGCGGTAGAGGGGGTGGTATACACTAAGAGAGCTCTGAGGAACACTGATTGTTGTAGTAGCGGTAGAGGGGGTGGTATACATTAAGAGAGCTCTGAGGAACACTGATTGTTGTAGTAGCGGTAGAGGGGGTGGTATACACTAAGAGAGCTCTGAGGAACACTGATTGTTGTAGTAGCGGTAGAGGGGGTGGTATACACTAAGAGAGCTCTGAGGAACACTGATTGTTGTAGTAGCGGTAGAGGGGGTGGTATACACTAAGAGAGCTCTGAGGAACACTGATTGTTGTACTAGTGGTAGAGGGGGTGGGTATACACTAAGAGAGCTCTGAGAAACACTGATTGTTGTAGTAGCGGTAGAGGGGGTGGTATACACTAAGAGAGCTCTGAGGAACACTGATTGTTGTAGTAGTGGTAGAGGGGGTGGTATACACTAAGAGAGCTCTGAGGAACACTGATTGTTGTAGTAGCGGTAGAGGGGGTGGTATACACTAAGAGAGCTCTGAGGAACACTGATTGTTGTAGTAGCGGTAGAGGGGGTGGTATACACTAAGAGAGCTTTGAGGAACACTGATTGTTGTAGTAGCGGTAGAGGGGTGGTATACACTAAGAGAGCTTTGAGGAACACTGATTGTTGTAGTAGCGGTAGAGGGGTGGTATACACTAAGAGAGCTCTGAGGAACACTGATTGTTGTAGTAGCGGTAGAGGGGGTGGTATACACTAAGAGAGCTCTGAGGAACACTGATTGTTGTAGTAGCGGTAGAGGGGGTGGTATACACTAAGAGAGGTCTGAGGAACACTGATTGTTGTAGTAGCGGTAGAGGGGGTGGTATACACTAAGAGAGCTCTGAGGAACACTGATTGTTGTAGTAGCGGTAGAGGGGGTGGTATACACTAAGAGAGCTCTGAGGAACACTGATTGTTGTAGTAGCGGTAGAGCGGGTAGTATACACTAAGAGAGCTCTGAGGAACACTGATTGTTGTAGTAGCAGTAGAGGGGGTGGTATACACTAAGAGAGCTCTGAGGAACACTGATTGTTGTAGTAGCGGTAGAAGGGTGGTTGTATACACTAAGAGAGCTCTGAGGAACACTGATTGTTGTAGTAGCGGTAGAGGGGGTGGTATACACTAAGAGAGCTCTGAGGAACACTGATTGTTGTAGTAGCGGTAGAGGGGGTGGTATACATTAAGAGAGCTCTGAGGAACACTGATTGTTGTAGTAGCGGTAGAGGGGGTGGTATACACTAAGAGAGCTCTGAGGAACACTGATTGTTGTAGTAGCGGTAGAGGGGGTGGTATACACTAAGAGAGCTCTGAGGAACACTGATTGTTGTAGTAGCGGTAGAGGGGGTGGTATACACTAAGAGAGCTCTGAGGAACACTGATTGTTGTAGTAGAGGTAGAGGGGGTGGTATATACTAAGAGAGCTCTGAGGAACACTGATTGTTGTATTAGCGGTAGAGGGGGTGGTATACACTAAGAGAGCTCTGAGGAACACTGATTGTTGTAGTAGTGGTAGAGGGGGTGGTATACACTAAGAGAGCTCTGAGGAACACTGATTGTTGTACTAGTGGTAGAGGGGGTGGTATACACTAAGAGAGCTCTGAGGAACACTGATTGTTGTAGTAGCGGTAGAGGGGGTGGTATACACTAAGAGAGCTCTGAGGAACACTGATTGTTGTAGTAGCGGTAGAGGGGGTGGTATACACTAAGAGAGCTCTGAGGAACACTGATTGTTGTAGTAGCAGTAGAGGGGGTGGTATACACTAAGAGAGCTCTGAGGAACACTGATTGTTGCAGTAGCGGTAGAGGGGGTGGTATACACTAAGAGAGCTCTGAGGAACACTGATTGTTGTAGTAGCGGTAGAGGGGGTGGTATACACTAAGAGAGCTCTGAGGAACACTGATTGTTGTAGTAGAGGAGGTGGTATACACTAAGAGAGCTCTGAGGAACACTGATTGGTGTAGTAGCGGTAGAGGGGGTGGTATACACTAAGAGAGCTCTGAGGAACACTGATTGTTGTAGTAGCAGTAGAGGGGGTGGTATACCCTAAGAGAGCTCTGAGGAACACTGATTGTTGTAGTAGCAGTAGAGGGGGTGGTATACACTAAGAGAGCTCTGAGGAACACTGATGTTGTAGTAGCGGTAGAGGGAGTGGTATACACTAAGAGAGCTCTGAGGAACACTGATTGTTGTAGTAGCGGTAGAGGGGGTAGTATACACTAAGAGAGGTCTGAGGAACACTGATTGTTGTAGTAGCGGTAGAGGGAGTGGTATACACTAAGAGAGCTCTGAGGAACACTGATTGTTGTAGTAGCGGTAGAGGGGGTGGTATACACTAAGAGAGCTCTGAGGAACACTGATTGTTGTAGTAGCGGTAGAGGGGGTGGTATACACTAAGAGAGCTCTGAGGAACACTGATTGTTGTAGTAGCAGTAGAGGGGGTGGTATACACTAAGAGCGCTCTGAGGAACACTGATTGTTGTAGTAGCGGTAGAGGGGGTGGTATACACTAAGAGAGCTCTGAGGAACACTGATTGTTGTAGTAGCGGTAGAGGGGGTGGTATACACTAAGAGAGCTCTGAGGAACACTGATTGTTGTAGTAGCGGTAGAGGGGGTGGTATACACTAAGAGAGCTCTGAGGAACACTGATTGTTGTAGTAGCGGTAGAGGGGGTGGTATACACTAAGAGAGCTCTGAGGAACACTGATTGTTGTAGTAGCGGTAGAGGGGGTGGTATACACTAAGAGAGCTCTGAGGAACACTGATTGTTGTAGTAGCGGTAGAGGGGGTGGTATACACTAAGAGAGCTCTGAGGAACACTGATTGTTGTAGTAGCGGTAGAATTAGTGAGAGAGATGCAATATATATATAGGCATACTTATGTTTTTATCAATTATTTCCTCTCCATTTCAGTTCTTCGTTTCCACTTGCCAGTAAACCATTGTCTTCCATGTTCCTCTCAGCGTAGTACACCTTTCCCTTTATCTGGGCCAGGTAATTGTCATCTTTACTATGTTATAAAGGTCATGGTAACACACTCTCTCTCTCTCTCTCTCTCTCTCTCTCTCTCTCTCTCTCTCTCTCTCTCTCTCTCTCTCTCTCTCTCTCTCTCTCTCTCTCTCTCTCTCTCTCTCTCTCCACCTTTCCTACCCGACCATTCAAGTATTACCAGTTTCGAAAGAGAGTGAACTTTGTAGGCTACTAGTTTTTGTGAGCACATTAAAGGCAGGTTGGATACAATTGGGAAAGTTGCGATGAGGTTGGTGGAGTGAGTAGCCGGGCTGGATGTCATTATAAGAGAGCAGACCAACAAACAGGAACACAGGACTGCTGACAGAATCCTACATAGACACAAAACTACTGACATGATAAATACACACACAGATAAACTACATACAAAATCAAGAATATTCACACATACACACACACACAACCAGACACACACACACACACAACCAGACACACACACACACACACAACTTGACCTACAGTCCGTTGCCCCATTAACCCTTTTCCAATTCCCTCATTTAATCTCTCCCAAGGATTTAACTCCCATTATTAGCCTCAGCTGACCCTACCAGAACAGTTTTTGTATGTATGTATGTTTGTTTGCATACGTGAGCGTTTATGTATACGGGCATGTGCACACTTACTGCATGTTCTTATGTTCTTATATATGTATGTATGTATATATATATATTTTTTTTTTTTCTATGTGATTGCGTATTTATGTGTGTACGTATGCGTATATATGTATGTTCTGTATATATATGAGTAAAATAAATGTGTACTGTATATGCACTGTAAATCACTTACTCTCATGGTTAATTTATGATAATTTGTATTTTGCACTAGCATAATTATTGTATTAATTTCTTGTTTTAATGTAAAGTATATTATACTCACCCATTGTAAACTGAGCTTACCATTTGCATATCTGTACATCTCATGTTCATCCACTAATTGTAAAATGTGTATTTTCAGCTCATGAGGCTGCCATGCTTTAATAAACCGTTTATTATTATTATTATTATTATTAAGCAGACACCCACACCCAGACACACACACACACATAGCCTACACACACAAGCAGACACGCACACACACATACACACAAGCAGACCCACATACACACACACACAAGCAGACAAACACACACAATCAGACACACACACACACACACTTGTTTCCATTCATTCATTTGCCTGTATACTTGTAAATACACATTAATAACCGCAGATATATACGTACTAAATACACATTAATAACCGCAGATATATACGTACTAAATACACATTAATAACCGCAGATATATACGTACTAAATACACATTAATAACCGCAGATATATACGTACTAAATACACATTAATAACCGCATATACAGTATATACGTACTAAATACACATTAATAACCGCAGATATATACGTACTAAATACACATTAATAACCGCAGATATATAAGTACTAAATACACATTAATAACCGCAGATATATACGTACTAAATACACATTAATAACCGCAGATATATACGTACTAAATACACATTAATAACCGCAGATATATACGTACTAAATACACATTAATAACCGCAGATATATACGTAATAAATACACATTAATAACCGCAGATATATACGTACTAAATACACATTAATAACCGCAGATATATAAGTACTAAATACACATTAATAACCGCAGATATATACGTACTAAAAAATAAATATAAAATGGAGCCCATACTCAATTAATTAATGACACACCCACGCACACACTGTACATACAGTATATACCTTCCTACAAAGATAAACTCTCACTTAAGTATATTTTATGTAGAATTAGTTAAAAAGTAATGTGACAATGTTGTAATGCAATCTGTCAAAACTAAAGCAATGGAAAGAAATGTAGTCAATTTAACGGGGAGGGGTGTATTTATTGGTCGATTATCTCTTGTATATATTATATTTTTAGTTTCCTCCCTAGACCTCCACCAAACTTTAAAAGAAACATCTGTTAGATCCCCCTTCTAGATTAATTTGTAAATTTTTCGGTAGAAAAATGTTCCTGCCGAAGGCCGGTTCTTCCAAAATTACAGGTTCACTTTTGTTCGCCAGGAAAAAAAATCGACACCTAAATAGCACGAAAGGTCTTAATATTGACAAAGAAATGGGGCGAAAGGTCTTAAAATTGCCAAACTAATGGGCCGAACGTCATAAAATCTGAAAACTAACGGGACTATACATGGGGGAGAAGGGGGTCAATAAAAGTGGTCCATCTCCCCGTAATCTGGCACAAGATAATTATCATCCACTATAAGCTGCTTTCTCACACTTCAATAATAAAGGAATTACTATATCGGTGTGTACAGTATGTATATAAGGTTATTATTACTATATCTGTGTGTACAGTATGTATATAAGGTTATTATTACTATATCTGTGTGTACAGTATGTATATAAGGTTATATCTGTGTGTACAGTATGTATATAAGGTTATTATTACTATATCTGTGTGTACAGTATGTATATAAGATTATTATTACTATATCTGTGTGTTCAGTATGTATATAAGGTTATTATTACTATATCTGTGTGTACAGTATGTATATAAGGTTATTATTACTATATCTGTGTGTACAGTATGTATATAAGGTTATTATTACTATATCTGTGTGTACAGTATGTATATAAGGTTATAATTACTATATCTGTGTGTACAGTATGTATATAAGGTTATTATTACTATATCTATGTGTACAGTATGTATATAAGGTTATTATTACTATATCTGTGTGTACAGTATGTATATAAGATTATTATTACTATATCTGTGTGTTCAGTATGTATATAAGGTTATTATTACTATATCTGTGTGTACAGTATGTATATAAGGTTATTATTACTATATCTGTGTGTACAGTATGTATATAAGGTTATTATTACTATATAAGTGTGTACAGTATGTATATAAGGTTATTATTACTATATCTGTGTGTACAGTATGTATATAAGGTTATTATTACTGTATCTGTGTGTACAGTATGTATATAAGGTTATTATTACTATATCTGTGTGTACAGTATGTATATAAGGTTATATTTACTGTATCTGTGTGTACAGTATGTATACTGTATAAGGTTATTATTACTATATATGTGTGTACAGTATGTATATAAGGATATTATTACTATATATGTGTGTACAGTATGTATATAAGGTTATTATTACTATATCTGTGTTTACAGTATGTATATAAGGTTATTATTACTAATATCTGTGTGTACAGTATGTATATAAGGTTATTATTACTATATATGTGTGTACAGTATGTATATAAGGATATTATTACTATATATGTGTGTACAGTATGTATATAAGGTTATTATTACTATATCTGTGTGTACAGTATGTATATAAGGTTATTATTACTATATCTGTGTGTACAGTATGTATATAAGGTTATTATTACTATATCTGTGTGTACAGTATGTGTATAAGGTTATTATTACGCTATCTGTGTGTACAGTATGTATATAAGATTATTATTACTCTATCTGTGTGTACAGTATGTATATAAGGTTATTATTACTATATCTGTGTGTACAGTATTTATATAAGATTATTATTACTCTATCTGTGTGTACAGTATGTATATAAGGTTATTATTTTTATTGTTTTATTTTCAAAGAGGATGGATCGTTTTTCTGGTCCCCTTTCTTTCTTATTTTAGCCCCATTAGTTTTCAGATTTTAAGACGTTCGGCCTATTAGTTTGGCGATTTAAAAACCTTTTGCCCCATTTTGTTGTCAATATTAAGACTGTTCGTGTCATTTGGGTGTCATTTTTTTCCTGGCGAACGAAAGCGAGCATGTAGTTAAGACGAACCGGCCTATGGCCAGGACATTTGTCTATAGAAAAATGTTCACATTAATATTGAAGGAGCGTCTGGGGGGGGGGGGGGATATGTTTAAGCTTAACGGAGGTCTACAGGGGAAACTAAGAAAATAATAAGATACATACATGATCCAATCAATACGCCCATCCCCCCTTAATATCTGACGAAATATTCCATAGTTAAGCCGGATTCCATCACTTTAGTTTTATGAACATTAGACGGTTTTATTCAGATTAGGATGGATCTTTGGAAGTTAAAGGGTCACTGTGGGGAGATTGTAGGCACCAATCAATCAGGGATAGACCCAGGTGAGGTTTATAGGCATGTGATAAAGAGTAGCTGGAACTCCTGTTTCATTTGCTTGGCCTCTCTTACTGATTTTCTTTGTGCCTCATTTACACTGAGAGCAATCCAGCTAGCTCTCACAAACATCTCCTCCTCCTATCCACTTCACTAAACTAAACATGCACACCACAGTTCATTCCTCCACACCAAAATGTTTAAAAATTATGAATTTCAGCCCAGCCTCGGAGTCCCCAGGGGGGGGAGGGGGGGGGGGGGGGGGACCATAAATGCCCCCACACCCGACCGACCATCCCCTGACGACCCCACACAATTACCTGGACCTCGGCCTGTTACTCTTTCTATTGATTTCTGCAACATTCACGGACTTTCCTCTAACTTTCACTCTGTTGAACACCATCTCTCCTCCTACAAACCTGATCTTCTCTTCCTCACCGAAACTCAGCTATCTGTAGCAACATCCAGCAACCCCTTCTCTGTATCCTCCTACTTTCTCTATCCTAGTTTCAAAGCCAAAGGCGGATGTTGTGCATATGTGCACAACAAACTCACTTGCTCTCGTGTGCCCGATTTCGACTCCTCTGAATTCTCTACTTTATGGCTCAAACTTTCCTGTCATTCTCTTACTAAATATTTCTGTGCTGTCTATCTTTCCCCTAACTCTACCAACTTTTCCAAATTCTTTGACTATCTAAACTCAACAGTGGAACACATTCTATCCATTTCTCCTTTCTCAGAAATCTCCATCTTAGGAGATTTCAACGTTCACAACTGCCAATGGCTCTCCTCTCACACTACTGACCCACCTGGTGAACAAGCCTACATCTTTTCTATCATAAATGACCTAGAGCAGTTAGTTCAGCAACCCACCCGTATCCCGGATCGCATCGGAGATCGGCCCAACATTCTTGACTTGTTTCTAATTTCTAACCCTTCTTCTTATACTGTCGATCTTTTCTCTCCTTTGGGCTCCTCCGACCATAAACTTATCTCTGTCAACTGTCCTATTTCTCCAGTACGGCCACCCGATCCTCCTAGCCGGCGGCGCTTGTGGCACTTTGGCGCTGCCGACTGGGAGGCTCTCCGGCAGTACTTCTTTGATTTCCCATGGAATGATTTATGCTTCCGTGGCCGGGGACCCTCGGAGAGTGCTGAACGCATTACCGAGGTAATCCTATCGGGCATGGAAGCATACATTCCATTCTCTTTCTCTCAGACTAATTCTAAAATATCTTGGTTTACTCACACCTGTTCTACTGCTGTCCACAATAAGGAGGAAGCATTCAAACGGTACCGACGCCTTAAAACTAAAGACTCTCATTCTTCCTATGTTTCTGCCCGGAATCAAGCCAAATCTGTTCTTCGACTTGCCAAACACTCTTTCATCAATAATAAATGCACTGAACTATCCAACTCTAGCTCTTCCCAAGCTTTCTGGCATCTAGCCAAAAACCTATCCAACAATTTCTCTTCCTCGTCTTTTCCTCCCCTTTCCCATTCTGATGGCACAACCATCACTTCTTCCTCTGACAAAGCTAAACTCTTCGCTCAAACTTTTGCTAGAAACTCCACCTTGGATGATTCCGGTGCTATTCCTCCCTCTCCACCCTCCTCTCTCTTACTTATGCCTAATATCCTAATATCTTCTAAAGATGTACTTTCTACCCTCTCTGGGCTTAATACTAATAAGGCGTACGGCCCGGCCCGGACGGTGTTCCTCCAGTTGTTCTCAAAAACTGTGCTTCCATGCTGACTCCCTGCCTAAGCAAACTCTTTCGTCTCTGTCTATCCTCTAACGTCTTCCCTTCATGCTGGAAGTTTGCTCACATTCAACCTGTCCCAAAGAAGGGTGACCGCTCTCAACCCTCCAACTATCGTCCAATTGCTCTTATCTCATGTCTTTCTAAAGTTTTTGAAACTATTCTTGCTTCCAAATCTCTTAAGCATTTCTCTTCTCATAATCTGCTCTCAGATCGCCAGTATGCCTTCCTTAAGGGTCGCTCTACTGGTGATCTTCTTTCATATCTTACTAACTCTTGGTCATCCTCCTTTCGGGACTTCGGTGAGACTTTTTCTATTGCACTAGACATATCGAAAGCCTTCGATAGAGTCTGGCACAAATCTTTAATTTCTAAACTACCCTCCTTCGGTTTCTATCCCTCCATCTGTGCCTTTGTCTCTAATTTCCTTTCCGGCCGTTCCACAGCCGCGGTTGTGGACGGCCATTGTTCACTTCCTCACCCTATAAACTCCGGTGTTCCTCAGGGCTCTGACCTATCTCCTATTCTCTTCCTAATTTTTATAAATGATCTCAACTGTACCTCAATTCCCATCCATTCATACGCAGATGACTCAACCTTACACTACTCCATTAGTTTTTCAGAACGCTCCAGCCAGCAATCCCTCAACGACAAACGTAATGAAGCCATAGAACTCTTAAATTCTGATCTAAATACTATCTCCAATTGGGGCAGAGAAAACCTTGTTACCTTTAATGCTTCCAAAACCCAATTTCTCCATCTATCTACCCGTAAGGAACTCCCAGCGGACTATCCCTTATTCTTCAACAATGCAAAAATCAATCCTTCATCTTCTCTCAATATTCTTGGTGTCTCTTTTTCTTCTGCTCTCAGTTGGAAGGACCTTATTACCAGTCTTGCTAAGGCAGCCTCCCAGAAGCTGGGTGTGATTAACCGCCTTAGGGGGTTCTTTTCACCTGCACAGCATCTTGCTCTGTACAGGGGCATAGTGCGTCCTTGTATTGAGTATTGTTCACATGTGTGGGGAGGTTCCTCTCACACCGCTCTCCTAGACAGAGTTAAAAGGAAGGCCTTTGTTTCATTAACTCCCGTCCACTCACCAACTCTGTGCAATCTCTCTCTCTCCGCCGCAATGTTGAATCTCTCTCGCTATTCTATCGCTACTATAATAATCAGTGTTCCTCAGTTCCCAGTGTATACCACCTCCTTTACGTAGGGCACGTGGTACCCATCTTGCAACTCAATTCCACCCCTACTCTGTGCAACTCTCCAACCCGAGAGTGAAACGTTACTCTCAGTCTTTCTTCTACTCAACAGCTGAGCTCTGGAACTCTCTCCCAGAATCAGTTTTTCCCTCTTCCTATGATTTAAATTGCTTCAAACTCCGTGTGTCCAGGCATTTTGGCTCGAACGTCCCTTGATTTTGGCCCTGTCACTCTTTCAACTATGGGGAAGGCACTCGCTATAGGCAGTTCTGCCTTTTGCCTCCCTCAATCACATAGAAAGAAAAAAAAAATTAGAGGTTCTGTACCCCTTTCATTCTTAAGCCGGTATCACACGAGCGCTTTTTCCTTCAACATTTATCCACAACACTGGTCTGGCAGCTTCATAGGTAAACATTTAATAATGTTCTGTTACCTAAATTCATCTATCATCAGTCTAGTTTCCGATACCAGTGCAAAATACTCCAGAAATGTTGCCAGAAAAAGTGTTAATCATCGAATGTTGACTAATTATAAGCTCTTGTGTGATACCGTCGGCTGTAGATGTCCTTCACCAAACTGAATGAAAACGTCAAGTGGAAAAAAAAAAAAAAAAAAAAAAAGGACTGGAGTTCTTGCAGAGTGACTCCAGTCCTGACGTTACTCATGACTTACAGTGTGCTGGCTTAATAATCCAATAGGGTTGATAGCCTCTGAAGTCCTATTTTAACTATAAAAGGAATATAAAAAAACTTCCCCCTTAAATGTGTGCGTTCAAATGTAACCAAATATATACAAATTATGGTGCATATGGATGAGTGTTGGTCAGTTTATAGTAATGTACACATTAGTACATGTAAGGGTGTGAGACACTTAGCAGGGGTAGCATTTGGCTTATATATAAGGAGGTAGTGCTTCTTTTTTGGTATATGTATATATATATATATATATATCCATCAAGATTAAAAAATCACCCCCTAGACCCCCTTTCAAGATAAATGTGTACATTTTTCGGAAGAAAAATGTCCCGGCCGAAGGCAGGTTCCTTCTAAAATAACAGGCTCGCTATCACTGGCTAGCAAAAAATAGACACCTGAATGTCACGAAAGGTCTTAATATTTACAAAGAAATGATTAAAAAGGTCTCAAAATCGCCAAACTAACGGAACGAACGTCTTATAATCTTAAAACTAATATGCTAAACACGAGGAAGAAGGGGGACCATGGGTATCATTTGGGGTATATTTAAGCACACAATTCCACAATTCCCTGTTCTAAATACGTAGGTCAGAAATTGTGAACCCAAAGCTCTATCGTTAAAAAAGGTCTGCAGCAAATGGGCTGTAAATGTCCACACCTATTCCCGGGATTACCCTTCCCAAATGATAGAAATATTAGCTCGATACCTCTATACTCTGTTTCTTTTCAACTGACGGTTAATTGCAAAGATCTCCTAACGATTTATCCGTTATTTTGTAGATTTTGTAGTGAAATATGGTGTTAATTATATACACTTTGTGATAATATGATGCAGAGACAGTAGTTTCATATTTTGTAGTGAAATATGGTGTTAATTATATACACTTTGTGATAATATGATGCAGAGACAGTAGTTTCATATTTTGTAGTGAATATGGTGTTAATTATATACACTTTGTGATAATATGATGCAGAGACAGTAGTTTCATATTTTGTAGTGAAATATGGTGTTAATTATATACACTTTGTCATAATATGATGCAGAGACAGTAGTTTCATATTTTGTAGTGAAATATGGTGTTAATTATATACACTTTGTGATAATATGATGCAGAGACAGTAGTTTCATATTTGTAGTGAAATATGGTGTTAATTATATACACTTTGTGATAATATGATGCAGAGACAGTAGTTTCATATTTTGTAGTGAAATGGTGTTAATTATATACACTTTGTCATAATATGATGCAGAGACAGTAGTTTCATATTTTGTAGTGAAATATGGTGTTAATTATATACACTTTGTCATAATATGATGCAGAGACAGTAGTTTCATATTTTGTAGTGAAATATGGTGTTAATTATATACACTTTGTCATAATATGATGCAGAGACAGTAGTTTCATATTTTGTAGTGAAATATGGTGTTAATTATATACACTTTGTGATAATATGATGCAGAGACGAGTTTCATATTTTGTAGTGAAATATGGTGTTAATTATATACACTTTGTGATAATATGATGCAGAGACAGTAGTTTCATATTTTGTAGTGAAATATGGTGTTAATTATACACTTTGTCATAATATGATGCAGAGACAGTAGTTTCATATTTTGTAGTGAAATATGGTGTTAATTATATACACTTTGTGATAATATGATGCAGAGACAGTAGTTTCATATTTTGTAGTGAAATATGGTGTTAATTATATACACTTTGTCATAATATGATGCAGAGACAGTAGTTCATATTTTGTAGTGAAATATGGTGTTAATTATATACACTTTGTGATAATATGATGCAGAGACAGTAGTTTCATATTTTGTAGTGAAATATGGTGTTAATTATATACACTTTGTGATAATATGATGCAGAGACAGTAGTTTCATATTTTGTAGTGAAATATGGTGTTAATTATATACACTTTGTCATAATATGATGCAGAGACAGTAGTTTCATATTTTGTAGTGAAATATGGTGTTAATTATATACACTTTGTGATAATATGATGCAGAGACAGTAGTTTCATATTTTGTAGTGAAATATGGTGTTAATTATATACACTTTGTGATAATATGATGCAGAGACAGTAGTTTTCATATTTTGTAGTGAATATGGTGTTAATTATATACACTTTGTCATAATATGATGCAGAGACAGTAGTTTCATATTTTGTAGTGAAATATGGTGTTAATTATATACACTTTGTGATAATATGATGCAGAGACAGTAGTTTCATATTTTGTAGTGAAATATGGTGTTAATTATATACACTTTGTCATAATATGATGCAGAGACAGTAGTTTCATATTTTGTAGTGAAATATGGTGTTAATTATATACACTTTGTGATAATATGATGCAGAGACAGTAGTTTCATATTTTGTAGTGAAATATGGTGTTAATTATATACACTTTGTGATAATATGATGCAGAGACAGTAGTTTCATATTTTGTAGTGAAATATGGTGTTAATTATATACACTTTGTCATAATATGATGCAGAGACAGTAGTTTCATATTTTGTAGTGAAATATGGTGTTAATTATATACACTTTGTCATAATATGATGCAGAGACAGTAGTTTCATATTTTGTAGTGAAATATGGTGTTAATTATATACACTTTGTGATAATATGATGCAGAGACAGTAGTTTCATATTTTGTAGTGAAATATGGTGTTAATTATATACACTTTGTCATAATATGATGCAGAGACAGTAGTTTCATATTTTGTAGTGAAATATGGTGTTAATTATATACACTTTGTGATAATATGATGCAGAGACAGTAGTTTCATATTTTGTAGTGAAATATGGTGTTAATTATATACACTTTGTGATAATATGATGCAGAGACAGTAGTTTCATATTTTGTAGTGAAATATGGTGTTAATTATATACACTTTGTCATAATATGATGCAGAGACAGTAGTTTCATATTTTGTAGTGAAATATGGTGTTAATTATATACACTTTGTGATAATATGATGCAGAGACAGTAGTTTCATATTTTGTAGTGAAATATGGTGTTAATTATATACACTTTGTCATAATATGATGCAGAGACAGTAGTTTCATATTTTGTAGTGAAATATGGTGTTAATTATATACACTTTGTGATAATATGATGCAGAGACAGTAGTTACATTTTTTGTAGTGAAATATGGTGTTAATTATATACACTTTGTGATAATATGATGCAGAGACAGTAGTTTCATATTTTGTAGTGAAATATGGTGTTAATTATATACACTTTGTCATAATATGATGCAGAGACAGTAGTTTCATATTTTGTAGTGAAATATGGTGTTAATTATATACACTTTGTGATAATATGA
This sequence comes from Paralithodes platypus, assembly GCA_032716605.1. Classification (NCBI taxonomy): domain Eukaryota; kingdom Metazoa; phylum Arthropoda; class Malacostraca; order Decapoda; family Lithodidae; genus Paralithodes; species Paralithodes platypus. Next base: position 57,287,879 of record CM064498.1, on the reverse strand, counting down.
TGCAGAGACAGTAGTTTCATATTTTGTAGTGAAATATGGTGTTAATTATATACACTTTGTGATAATATGATGCAGAGACAGTAGTTTCATATTTTGTAGTGAAATATGGTGTTAATTATATACACTTTGTGATAATATGATGCAGAGACAGTAGTTTCATATTTTGTAGTGAAATATGGTGTTAATTATATACACTTTGTCATAATATGATGCAGAGACAGTAGTTTCATATTTTGTAGTGAAATATGGTGTTAATTATATACACTTTGTCATAATATGATGCAGAGACAGTAGTTTCATATTTTGTAGTGAAATATGGTGTTAATTATATACACTTTGTGATAATATGATGCAGAGACAGTAGTTTCATATTTTGTAGTGAAATATGGTGTTAATTATATACACTTTGTGATAATATGATGCAGAGACAGTAGTTTCATATTTTGTAGTGAAATATGGTGTTAATTATATACACTTTGTCATAATATGATGCAGAGACAGTAGTTTCATATTTTGTAGTGAAATATGGTGTTAATTATATACACTTTGTCATAATATGATGCAGAGACAGTAGTTTCATATTTTGTAGTGAAATATGGTGTTAATTATATACACTTTGTGATAATATGATGCATAGACAGTAGTTTCATATTTTGTAGTGAAATATGGTGTTAATTATATACACTCTGTGATAATATGATGCAGAGACAGTAGTTTCATATTTTGTAGTGAAATATGGTGTTTAATATATACACTTTGTGATAATATGATGCAGAGACAGTAGTTTCATATTTTGTAGTGAAATATGGTGTTAATTATATACACTTTGTCATAATATGATGCAGAGACAGTAGTTTCATATTTTGTAGTGAAATATGGTGTTAATTATATACACTTTGTCATAATATGATGCAGAGACAGTAGTTTCATATTTTGTAGTGAAATATGGTGTTAATTATATACACTTTGTCATAATATGATGCAGAGACAGTAGTTTCATATTTTGTAGTGAAATATGGTGTTAATTATATACACTTTGTGATAATATGATGCAGAGACAGTAGTTTCATATTTTGTAGTGAAATATGGTGTTAATTATATACACTTTGTGATAATATGATGCAGAAACAGTAGTTTCATATTTTGTAGTGAAATATGGTGTTAATTATATACACTTTGTCATAATATGATGCAGAGACAGTAGTTTCATATTTTGTAGTGAAATATGGTGTTAATTATATACACTTTGTCATAATATGATGCAGAGACAGTAGTTTCATATTTTGTAGTGAAATATGGTGTTAATTATATACACTTTGTGATAATATGATGCAGAGACAGTAGTTTCATATTTTTGTAGTGAAATATGGTGTTAATTATATACACTTTGTGATAATATGATGCAGAGACAGTAGTTTCATATTTTGTAGTGAAATATGGTGTTAATTATATACACTTTGTCATAATATGATGCAGAGACAGTAGTTTCATATTTTGTAGTGAAATATGGTGTTAATTATATACACTTTGTCATAATATGATGCAGAGACAGTAGTTTCATATTTTGTAGTGAAATATGGTGTTAATTATATACACTTTGTCATAATATGATGCAGAGACAGTAGTTTCATATTTTGTAGTGAAATATGGTGTTAATTATATACACTTTGTCATAATATGATGCAGAGACAGTAGTTTCATATTTTGTAGTGAAATATGGTGTTAATTATATACACTTTGTGATAATATGATGCAGAGACAGTAGTTTTCATATTTTGTAGTGAAATATGGTGTTAATTATATACACTTTGTCATAATATGATGCAGAGACAGTAGTTTCATATTTTGTAGTGAAATATGGTGTTAATTATATACACTTTGTCATAATATGATGCAGAGACAGTAGTTTCATATTTTGTAGTGAAATATGGTGTTAATTATATACACTTTGTGATAATATGATGCAGAGACAGTAGTTTCATATTTTGTAGTGAAATATGGTGTTAATTATATACACTTTGTGATAATATGATGCAGAGACAGTAGTTTCATATTTTGTAGTGAAATATGGTGTTAATTATATACACTTTGTGATAATATGATGCAGAGACAGTAGTTTCATATTTTGTAGTGAAATATGGTGTTAATTATATACACTTTGTGATAATATGATGCAGAGACAGTAGTTTCATATTTTGTAGTGAAATATGGTGTTAATTATATACACTTTGTCATAATATGATGCAGAGACAGTAGTTTCATATTTTGTAGTGAAATATGGTGTTAATTATATACACTTTGTCATAATATGATGCAGAGACAGTAGTTTCATATTTTGTAGTGAAATATGGTGTTAATTATATACACTTTGTGATAATATGATGCAGAGACAGTAGTTTCATATTTTGTAGTGAAATATGGTGTTAATTATATACACTTTGTGATAATATGATGCAGAGACAGTAGTTTCATATTTTGTAGTGAAATATGGTGTTAATTATATACACTTTGTGATAATATGATGCAGAGACAGTAGTTTCATATTTTGTAGTGAAATATGGTGTTAATTATATACACTTTGTGATAATATGATGCAGAGACAGTAGTTTCATATTTTGTAGTGAAATATGGTGTTAATTATATACACTTTGTGATAATATGATGCAGAGACAGTAGTTTCATATTTTGTAGTGAAATATGGTGCTAATTATATACACTTTTGTCAGAATGTGATGCAGAGACAGTAGTTTCATATTTTGTAGTGAAATATGGTGTTAATTATATACACTTTGTGATAATATGATGCAGAGACAGTAGTTTCATATTTTGTAGTGAAATATGGTGTTAATTATATACACTTTGTGATAATATGATGCAGAGACAGTAGTTTCATATTTTGTAGTGAAATATGGTGTTAATTATATACACTTTGTGATAATATGATGCAGAGACAGTAGTTTCATATTTTGTAGTGAAATATGGTGTTAATTATATACACTTTGTCATAATATGATGCAGAGACAGTAGTTTCATATTTTGTAGTGAAATATGGTGTTAATTATATACACTTTGTGATAATATGATGCAGAGACAGTAGTTTCATATTTTGTAGTGAAATATGGTGTTAATTATATACACTTTGTCATAATATGATGCAGAGACAGTAGTTTCATATTTTGTAGTGAAATATGGTGTTAATTATATACACTTTGTGATAATATGATGCAGAGACAGTAGTTTCATATTTTGTAGTGAAATATGGTGTTAATTATATACACTTTGTCATAATATGATGCAGAGACAGTAGTTTCATATTTTGTAGTGAAATATGGTGTTAATTATATACACTTTGTCATAATATGATGCAGAGACAGTAGTTTCATATTTTGTAGTGAAATATGGTGTTAATTATATACACTTTGTCATAATATGATGCAGAGACAGTAGTTTCATATTTTGTAGTGAAATATGGTGTTAATTATATACACTTTGTCATAATATGATGCAGAGACAGTAGTTTCATATTTTGTAGTGAAATATGGTGTTAATTATATACACTTTGTGATAATATGATGCAGAGACAGTAGTTTCATATTTTGTAGTGAATATGGTGTTAATTATATACACTTTGTCATAATATGATGCAGAGACAGTAGTTTCATATTTTGTAGTGAAATATGGTGTTAATTATATACACTTTGTGATAATATGATGCAGAGACAGTAGTTTCATATTTTGTAGTGAAATATGGTGTTAATTATATACACTTTGTCATAATATGATGCAGAGACAGTAGTTTCATATTTTGTAGTGAAATATGGTGTTAATTATATACACTTTGTGATAATATGATGCAGAGACAGTAGTTTCATATTTTGTAGTGAAATATGGTGTTAATTATATACACTTTGTGATAATATGATGCAGAGACAGTAGTTTCATATTTTGTAGTGAAATATGGTGTTAATTATATACACTTTGTGATAATATGATGCAGAGACAGTAGTTTCATATTTTGTAGTGAAATATGGTGTTAATTATATACACTTTGTCATAATATGATGCAGAGACAGTAGTTTCATATTTTGTAGTGAAATATGGTGTTAATTATATACACTTTGTGATAATATGATGCAGAGACAGTAGTTTCATATTTTGTAGTGAAATATGGTGTTAATTATATACACTTTGTGATAATATGATGCAGAGACAGTAGTTTCATATTTTGTAGTGAAATATGGTGTTAATTATATACACTTTGTCATAATATGATGCAGAGACAGTAGTTTCATATTTTGTAGTGAAATATGGTGTTAATTATATACACTTTGTGATAATATGATGCAGAGACAGTAGTTTCATATTTTGTAGTGAAATATGGTGTTAATTATATATACACTTTGTGATAATATGATGCAGAGACAGTAGTTTCATATTTTGTAGTGAAATATGGTGTTAATTATATACACTTTGTGATAATATGATGCAGAGACAGTAGTTTCATATTTTGTAGTGAAATATGGTGTTAATTATATACACTTTGTCATAATATGATGCAGAGACAGTAGTTTCATATTTTGTAGTGAAATATGATGTTAATTATATAAACTTGGGTCTTGATATGATGCAGAGACAGTAGTTTCATATTTTGTAGTGAAATATGGTGTTAATTATATACACTTTGTGATAATATGATGCAGAGACAGTAGTTTCATATTTTGTAGTGAAATATGGTGTTAATTATATACACTTTGTCATAATATGATGCAGAGACAGTAGTTTCATATTTTGTAGTGAAATATGGTGTTAATTATATACACTTTGTGATAATATGATGCAGAGACAGTAGTTTCATATTTGTAGTGAAATATGGTGTTAATTATACACTTTGTGATAATATGATGCAGAGACAGTAGTTTCATATTTTGTAGTGAAATATGGTGTTAATTATATACACTTTGTGATAATATGATGCAGAGACAGTAGTTTCATATTTTGTAGTGAAATATGGTGTTAATTATATACACTTTGTGATAATATGATGCAGAGACAGTAGTTTCATATTTTGTAGTGAAATATGGTGTTAATTATATACACTTTGTGATAATATGATGCAGAGACAGTAGTTTCATATTTTGTAGTGAAATATGGTGTTAATTATATACACTTTGTCATAATATGATGCAGAGACAGTAGTTTCATATTTTGTAGTGAAATATGGTGTTAATTATATACACTTTGTGATAATATGATGCAGAGACAGTAGTTTCATATTTTGTAGTGAAATATGGTGTTAATTATATACACTTTGTCATAATATGATGCAGAGACAGTAGTTTCATATTTTGTAGTGAAATATGGTGTTAATTATATACACTTTGTGATAATATGATGCAGAGACAGTAGTTTCATATTTTGTAGTGAAATATGGTGTTAATTATATACACTTTGTGATAATATGATGCAGAGACAGTAGTTTCATATTTTGTAGTGAAATATGGTGTTAATTATATACACTTTGTGATAATATGATGCAGAGACAGTAGTTTCATATTTTGTAGTGAAATATGGTGTTAATTATATACACTTTGTGATAATATGATGCAGAGACAGTAGTTTCATATTTTGTAGTGAAATATGGTGTTAATTATATACACTTTGTCATAATATGATGCAGAGACAGTAGTTTCATATTTTGTAGTGAAATATGGTGTTAATTATATACACTTTGTGATAATATGATGCAGAGACAGTAGTTTCATATTTTGTAGTGAAATATGGTGTTAATTATATACACTTTGTCATAATATGATGCAGAGACAGTAGTTTCATATTTTGTAGTGAAATATGGTGTTAATTATATACACTTTGTGATAATATGATGCAGAGACAGTAGTTTCATATTTTGTAGTGAAATATGGTGTTAATTATATACACTTTGTGATAATATGATGCAGAGACAGTAGTTTCATATTTTGTAGTGAAATATGGTGTTAATTATATACACTTTGTGATAATATGATGCAGAGACAGTAGTTTCATATTTTGTAGCGAAATATGATGTTAATTATATACACTTGGGTCTTGATATGATGCAGAGACAGTAGTTTCATATTTTGTAGTGAAATATGGTGTTAATTATATACACTTTGTCATAATATGATGCAGAGACAGTAGTTTCATATTTTGTAGTGAAATATGGTGTTAATTATATACACTTTGTGATAATATGATGCAGAGACAGTAGTTTCATATTTTGTAGTGAAATATGGTGTTAATTATATACACTTTGTGATAATATGATGCAGAGACAGTAGTTTCATATTTTGTAGTGAAATATGGTGTTAATTATATACACTTTGTGATAATATGATGCAGAGACAGTAGTTTCATATTTTGTAGTGAAATATGGTGTTAATTATATACACTTTGTCATAATATGATGCAGAGACAGTAGTTTCATATTTTGTAGTGAAATGGTGTTAATTATATACACTTTGTCATAATATGATGCAGAGACAGTAGTTTCATATTTTGTAGTGAAATATGGTGTTAATTATATACACTTTGTCATAATATGATGCAGAGACAGTAGTTTCATATTTTGTAGTGAAATATGGTGTTAATTATATACACTTTGTCATAATATGATGCAGAGACAGTAGTTTCATATTTTGTAGTGAAATATGGTGTTAATTATATACACTTTGTGATAATATGATGCAGAGACAGTAGTTTCATATTTTGTAGTGAAATATGGTGTTAATTATATACACTTTGTGATAATATGATGCAGAGACAGTAGTTTCATATTTTGTAGTGAAATATGGTGTTAATTATATACACTTTGTCATAATATGATGCAGAGACAGTAGTTTCATATTTTGTAGTGAAATATGGTGTTAATTATATACACTTTGTGATAATATGATGCAGAGACAGTAGTTTCATATTTTGTAGTGAAATATGGTGTTAATTATATACACTTTGTGATAATATGATGCAGAGACAGTAGTTTCATATTTTGTAGTGAAATATGGTGTTAATTATATACACTTTGTGATAATATGATGCAGAGACAGTAGTTTCATATTTTGTAGTGAAATATGGTGTTAATTATATACACTTTGTGATAATATGATGCAGAGACAGTAGTTTCATATTTTGTAGTGAAATATGGTGTTAATTATATACACTTTGTGATAATATGATGCAGAGACAGTAGTTTCATATTTTGTAGTGAAATATGGTGTTAATTATATACACTTTGTGATAATATGATGCAGAGACAGTAGTTTCATATTTTGTAGTGAAATATGGTGTTAATTATATATACTTTGTCATAATATGATGCAGAGACAGTAGTTTCATATTTTGTAGTGAAATATGGTGTTAATTATATACACTTTGTCATAATATGATGCAGAGACAGTAGTTTCATATTTTGTAGTGAAATATGGTGTTAATTATATACACTTTGTGATAATATGATGCATAGACAGTAGTTTCATATTTTGTAGTGAAATATGGTGTTAATTATATACACTTTGTGATAATATGATGCAGAGACAGTAGTTTCATATTTTGTAGTGAAATATGGTGTTAATTATATACACTTTGTGATAATATGATGCAGAGACAGTAGTTTCATATTTTGTAGTGAAATATGGTGTTAATTATATACACTTTGTCATAATATGATGCAGAGACAGTAGTTTCATATTTTGTAGTGAAATATGGTGTTAATTATATACACTTTGTCATAATATGATGCAGAGACAGTAGTTTCATATTTTGTAGTGAAATATGGTGTTAATTATATACACTGTCATAATATGATGCAGAGACAGTAGTTTCATATTTTGTAGTGAAATATGGTGTTAATTATATACACTTTGTGATAATATGATGCAGAGACAGTAGTTTCATATTTTGTAGTGAAATATGGTGTTAATTATATACACTTTGTGATAATATGATGCAGAAACAGTAGTTTCATATTTTGTAGTGAAATATGGTGTTAATTATATACACTTTGTCATAATATGATGCAGAGACAGTAGTTTCATATTTTGTAGTGAAATATGGTGTTAATTATATACACTTTGTCATAATATGATGCAGAGACAGTAGTTTCATATTTTGTAGTGAAATATGGTGTTAATTATATACACTTTGTGATAATATGATGCAGAGACAGTAGTTTCATATTTTGTAGTGAAATATGGTGTTAATTATATACACTTTGTGATAATATGATGCAGAGACAGTAGTTTCATATTTTGTAGTGAAATATGGTGTTAATTATATACACTTTGTGATAATATGATGCAGAGACAGTAGTTTCATATTTTGTAGTGAAATATGGTGTTAATTATATACACTTTGTCATAATATGATGCAGAGACAGTAGTTTTCATATTTTGTAGTGAAATATGTGTTTAATTATATACACTTTGTCATAATATGATGCAGAGACAGTAGTTTCATATTTTGTAGTGAAATATGGTGTTAATTATATACACTTTGTCATAATATGATGCAGAGACAGTAGTTTCATATTTTGTAGTGAAATATGGTGTTAATTATATACACTTTGTGATAATATGATGCAGAGACAGTAGTTTCATATTTTGTAGTGAAATATGGTGTTAATTATATACACTTTGTGATAATATGATGCAGAGACAGTAGTTTCATATTTTGTAGTGAAATATGGTGTTAATTATATACACTTTGTCATAATATGATGCAGAGACAGTAGTTTCATATTTTGTAGTGAAATATGGTGTTAATTATATACACTTTGTCATAATATGATGCAGAGACAGTAGTTTCATATTTTGTAGTGAAATATGGTGTTAATTATATACACTTTGTGATAATATGATGCAGAGACAGTAGTTTCATATTTTGTAGTGAAATATGGTGTTAATTATATACACTTTGTGATAATATGATGCAGAGACAGTAGTTTCATATTTTGTAGTGAAATATGGTGTTAATTATATACACTTTGTGATAATATGATGCAGAGACAGTAGTTTCATATTTTGTAGTGAAATATGGTGTTAATTATATACACTTTGTGATAATATGATGCAGAGACAGTAGTTTCATATTTTGTAGTGAAATATGGTGTTAATTATATACACTTTGTCATAATATGATGCAGAGACAGTAGTTTCATATTTTGTAGTGAAATATGGTGTTAATTATATACACTTTGTGATAATATGATGCAGAGACAGTAGTTTCATATTTTGTAGTGAAATATGGTGTTAATTATATACACTTTGTGATAATATGATGCAGAGACAGTAGTTTCATATTTTGTAGTGAAATATGGTGTTAATTATATACACTTTGTGATAATATGATGCAGAGACAGTAGTTTCATATTTTGTAGTGAAATATGGTGTTAATTATATACACTTTGTCATAATATGATGCAGAGACAGTAGTTTCATATTTTGTAGTGAAATATGGTGTTAATTATATACACTTTGTGATAATATGATGCAGAGACAGTAGTTTCATATTTTGTAGTGAAATATGGTGTTAATTATATACACTTTGTGATAATATGATGCAGAGACAGTAGTTTCATATTTTGTAGTGAAATATGGTGTTAATTATATACACTTTGTCATAATATGATGCAGAGACAGTAGTTTCATATTTTGTAGTGAAATATGGTGTTAATTATATACACTTTGTGATAATATGATGCAGAGACAGTAGTTTCATATTTTGTAGTGAAATATGGTGTTAATTATATACACTTGTGATAATATGATGCAGAGACAGTAGTTTCATATTTTGTAGTGAAATATGGTGTTAATTATATACACTTTGTGATAATATGATGCAGAGACAGTAGTTTCATATTTTGTAGTGAAATATGGTGTTAATTATATACACTTTGTCATAATATGATGCAGAGACAGTAGTTTCATATTTTGTAGTGAAATATGGTGTTAATTATATACACTTTGTCATAATATGATGCAGAGACAGTAGTTTCATATTTTGTAGTGAAATATGGTGTTAATTATATACACTTTGTCATAATATGATGCAGAGACAGTAGTTTCATATTTTGTAGTGAAATATGGTGTTAATTATATACACTTTGTGATAATATGATGCAGAGACAGTAGTTTCATATTTTGTAGTGAAATATGGTGTTAATTATATACACTTTGTCATAATATGATGCAGAGACAGTAGTTTCATATTTTGTAGTGAAATATGGTGTTAATTATATACACTTTGTGATAATATGATGCAGAGACAGTAGTTTCATATTTTGTAGTGAAATATGGTGTTAATTATATACACTTTGTGATAATATGATGCAGAGACAGTAGTTTCATATTTTGTAGTGAAATATGGTGTTAATTATATACACTTTGTGATAATATGATGCAGAGACAGTAGTTTCATATTTTGTAGTGAAATATGGTGTTAATTATATACACTTTGTGATAATATGATGCAGAGACAGTAGTTTCATATTTTGTAGTGAAATATGGTGTTAATTATATACACTTTGTCATAATATGATGCAGAGACAGTAGTTTCATATTTTGTAGTGAAATATGGTGTTAATTATATACACTTTGTCATAATATGATGCAGAGACAGTAGTTTCATATTTTGTAGTGAAATATGGTGTTAATTATATACACTTTGTGATAATATGATGCAGAGACAGTAGTTTCATATTTTGTAGTGAAATATGGTGTTAATTATATACACTTTGTGATAATATGATGCAGAGACAGTAGTTTCATATTTTGTAGTGAAATATGGTGTTAATTATATACACTTTGTCATAATATGATGCAGAGACAGTAGTTTCATATTTTGTAGTGAAATATGGTGTTAATTATATACACTTTGTCATAATGATGCAGAGACAGTAGTTTCATATTTTGTAGTGAAATATGGTGTTAATTATATACACTTTGTGATAATATGATGCAGAGACAGTAGTTTCATATTTTGTAGTGAAATATGGTGTTAATTATATACACTTTGTGATAATATGATGCAGAGACAGTAGTTTCATATTTTGTAGTGAAATATGGTGTTAATTATATACACTTTGTGATAATATGATGCAGAGACAGTAGTTTCATATTTTGTAGTGAAATATGGTGTTAATTATATACACTTTGTCATAATATGATGCAGAGACAGTAGTTTCATATTTTGTAGTGAAATATGGTGTTAATTATATACACTTTGTCATAATATGATGCAGAGACAGTAGTTTCATATTTTGTAGTGAAATATGGTGTTAATTATATACACTTTGTGATAATATGATGCAGAGACAGTAGTTTCATATTTTGTAGTGAAATATGGTGTTAATTATATACACTTTGTGATAATATGATGCAGAGACAGTAGTTTCATATTTTGTAGTGAAATATGGTGTTAATTATATACACACTTTGTCATAATATGATGCAGAGACAGTAGTTTCATATTTTGTAGTGAAATATGGTGTTAATTATATACACTTTGTCATAATATGATGCAGAGACAGTAGTTTCATATTTTGTAGTGAAATATGGTGTTAATTATATACACTTTGTCATAATATGATGCAGAGACAGTAGTTCATATTTTCCCATAAAGTATCGAGACAGTAGTTGCTAAGGGATTCAATTTATCGTCAGATGAAATGGAACCGAGTATAGTGGTTTGCGAGTTGTAGAGGTTAGTGGTCAAGAGTGTTGGCCTACTTATTTGGAACAGGGTATAGTCAAGTTGGCGGCATGTATGATAAACAGTACACAACTACATCGGTAAAAACAACCATTTGGAACAGGGTATAGTCAAGTTGGCGGCATGTATGATAAACAGTACACAACTACATCGGTAAAAACAACCATTTGGAACAGGGTATAGTCAAGTTGGCGGCATGTATGATAAACAGTACACAACTACATCGGTAAAAACAACCATTTGGAACAGGGTATAGTCAAGTTGGCGGCATGTATGATAAACAGTACACAACTACATCGGTAAAAACAACCATTGCTCAAATAATTACACTCTTTGTTTTCACAGTTGAAAATAAATAACGAGGTGATTTTCCAAATTTATTTATTAGTCAATATAATTATATATTAATTTACTTTTGAGTTTCCTCGCTAGACCTCCATGAATCTTTAAAAAAAATATATATATATATATATATATATATATATATATATATATATATACCCTCTTTCAAGATAAATTTGTACATTTTTTCGGTAGAAAAATGTCCCGGGCGATTAAATTCTTGCTATCGCTTGCCAGGAAAAAATCGAAACCTAAATGACACGAAAAGTCTTAATATTGACAAACAAATGGGGCAAAATGTCTCAAAATCGACTAACTAATAGAACGAATGTCTTAAAATCTCAAAACTAATGGCGCTAAACATGAAGGAGAAGGGGGACCAGAAAAAGCGACTACCTCCCCCTTAAAGATTGTGTACTATTAGCCTGCAGGGTGTGAAATATGGTTGATAGTTTGTTGTTATGTTAGTGACAGTCCATAATGTGTGTGTGTGTGTGTGTGTGTGTGTGTGTGTGTGAAATATGGTTGATAGTTTGTTGTTATGTTAGTGACAGTCCATAATGTGTGTGTGTGTGTGTGTGTGTGTGTGTGTGTGTGTGTGTGTGAAATATGGTTGATAGTTTGTTGTTATGTTAGTGACAGTCCATAATGTGTGTGTGTGTGTGTGTGTGTGTGTGTGTGTGTGTGTGTGTGTGAAATATGGTTGATAGTTTGTTGTTATGTTAGTGACAGTCCATAATGTGTGTGTGTGTGTGTGTGTGTGTGTGTGTGTGTGTGTGAAATATGGTTGATAGTTTGTTGTTATGTTAGTGACAGTCCATAATGTGTGTGTGTGTGTGTGTGTGTGTGTGTGTGTGTGTGTGTGAAATATGGTTGATAGTTTGTTGTTATGTTAGTGACAGTCCATAATGTGTGTGTGTGTGTGTGTGTGTGTGTGTGTGTGTGTGTGTGTGTGTGTGTGTGAAATATGGTTGATAGTTTGTTGTTATGTTAGTGACAGTCCATAATGTGTGTGTGTGTGGTGTGTGTGTGTGTGTGTGTGTGTGTGTGTGTGAAATATGGTTGATAGTTTGTTGTTATGTTAGTGACAGTCCATAATGTGTGTGTGTGTGTGTGTGTGTGTGTGTGTGTGTGTGAAATATGGTTGATAGTTTGTTGTTATGTTAGTGACAGTCCATAATGTGTGTGTGTGTGTGTGTGTGTGTGTGTGTGTGTGTGTGTGTGTGTGAAATATGGTTGATAGTTTGTTGTTATGTTACTGACAGTCCATAATGTGTGTGTGTGTGTGTGTGTGTGTGTGTGTGTGTGTGTGTGAAATATGGTTGATAGTTTGTTGTTATGTTAGTGACAGTCCATAATGTGTGTGTGTGTGTGTGTGTGTGTGTGTGTGTGTGTGTGTGTGAAATATGGTTGATAGTTTGTTGTTATGTTAGTGACAGTCCATAATGTGTGTGTGTGTGTGTGTGTGTGTGTGTGTGTGTGTGTGTGAAATATGGTTGATAGTTTGTTGTTATGTTAGTGACAGTCCATAATGTGTGTGTGTGTGTGTGTGTGTGTGTGTGTGTGTGTGTGAAATATGGTTGATAGTTTGTTGTTATGTTAGTGGACAGTCCATAATGTGTGTGTGTGTGTGTGTGTGTGTGTGTGTGTGTGTGTGTGTGTGTGTGTGTGTGTGAAATATGGTTGATAGTTTGTTGTTATGTTAGTGACAGTCCATAATGTGTGTGTGTGTGTGTGTGTGTGTGTGTGTGTGTGTGTGTGTGTGTGTGTGTGTGAAATATGGTTGATAGTTTGTTGTTATGTTAGTGACAGTCCATAATGTGTGTGTGTGTGTGTGTGTGTGTGTGTGTGTGTGTGTGTGAAATATGGTTGATAGTTTGTTGTTATGTTAGTGACAGTCCATAATGTGTGTGTGTGTGTGTGTGTGTGTGTGTGTGTGTGTGTGTGTGTGTGTGTGAAATATGGTTGATAGTTTGTTGTTATGTTAGTGACAGTCCATAATGTGTGTGTCAAGGGGAATCCACGCAATGCGAGCTAAGCTCATTATTATCGCGCCTCCTTAACTCGGAATGTATTGCGTGAAATGCATGTTAAGTGTTCATGTATCGTTGGAATGGCTGTGGATGTGTGTGTAGTCTGTATTTTAGCCAATTAGCGACATCTGGAAACGAAGTCTTAGGGTTAATCTGTACGATACCATTCTCACTACGGTACCAGTCTCACCCGAAGGCTTAGGTTGACCAGTAGCTTAGGTTGATCAGTACGATACCCATCTCACCTTGTAACCGATCACCAACCCCAGATGGGACGTCACATCTTCGTCCACTTACACCAGGTTCCTATTTATACTGCTAGGTGAACAGAGGCTACACCGTTAGGAGACTTGCCCAAATGTCTCTTCTCCGCCCGGGTCTCGAACCCGGGGCCTTCTGGTTGTGAGCCAGACGCGCTATCAGTTACGCCATGGGGAGGTGTGTGTGTGTGTGTGTGTGTGTGTGTGTGTGTGCCTGTGTGTGTGTGTGTGTGTGTGCCTGTGTGTATATGTGCCTGTGTGTGTGTATATGTGTGTGTGTGTTTGTGTATTAGTATATAATATGTATGTGTGTGTTTTAATATACAGTTGGTCCTTCGGTAACGCGGCTAATATGTTCTGGTTACCTCCCGTGTTAGCAAAATCCAAGTTACCGAACTCATATGTTTACATGTTAAAGGTACCTTGGTGTTCTGGGGATTTCCACAAAGTCCACTTTTTCTCCATAGAAGCCTATGTTATAATAATTAAATCAATTATAAAGGTTATTTGACATGTGCAATGAGTTGCTCTGCCCATTGCAACAACTCTTACCTCTGAATAAATATTTCGTTTAGGCTAGGCAGCTAAGGAGAGAGAGTCACAGCAGTAGCCGACATTTTTCGATCGAAGCTCTGAAATCCCGCCATCATATTTCTCACCTCACACAATAACTACACATTGTAGGGTGTTCTAGTCTTCACCTAACGCACTACAACAACCATATCTTCATCTGGTATGCAGAAACACTTGGTTAGGCCATTTACTTGCAGAGATATGAGCATCGGTAAATTACGAAAATCGTACCTTCGGAATTCCCGCATAACTTGCCGTCTTAATATTTCTCACCTCACACAATAACTACACAATATGGAGTGTTCTAATCTTCACCCAATGCACGGGAACGATCATATCTACCTCTGGTAGGCATAAACACTTGGTTAGGCCATATATTTGCAGAGATATGAGCTATAAAGTCGGGAGTAAAGGTTCGGCGCCCAGCTACCCCGCGCCAGTGTAAGTATTAACCGTGTTAGCAACATTTTGGATATTTGGGGTGTACCGCGTGCCACCAAAACCGCGTTTCCAAAACACGCGTAACCGGAGGACCAACTTGTATATGTGGCTGTGTATTGTTTGTTTACGTCTGGCTACTGGGTAATTGTTAATGTTTATGATTCCTCCAGCGTACAGCACAAGCTCCAACACCCTTGGGACCGTTGTATAATGTAAGTGCAAATGTCACTCAAGGTGTTAACCCCTTCTGTACCGGAGCCGTCCTTTTAACTTTATTCTGGCTATTATTAGACGATTTTATTCAGTTTTAAAAAGACCTCCAGCAATTAAGGGCTAACAAAATATAGCTAAGAAAATAATAAAATACGTCACCGGCACAGAAGGGGTTAAGGGGGTTCGGTTTACTTATTAGTGTATAAATGTATTATTGTTTTAGTTTACTTAATAAACCTCCATCAAGCTTAGTCAATTATCCTCAAGATCCCCCTTCGAGATTAATTTGTACATTATTCGGTAGAAAAATGTCCCGGCCGAAGGCCAGTTCTTCCAAAATTACAGGTTCACTATCACTCACTAGGAAAAATCGACACGTAAATGTCACGAAAGGTCTTGATATTGATAAAGAAATGGGACGAAAAAAGTCTTAAAATCGACAAACTAATGGGGCGAACGTCTGAAAATTTCAACACTGATGGGGTTAAGCATGAGGGAGAAGAGGGTCCATTAAAAAACAACTACCACCCCCTTAAACCTTCCGGTACAAGCCCCAACACCCTGGGTAGCTTTGTAGCTGAGGGTAAATGATAATCAAATATATAAAATATATAAATAATATTAAATAATTGTTATACCAGGTATTTGCTGGGGTTAATTGGACTAATTAGGTCGGTTCTTACTTGACTGGAGAAGTTGAATCCACATAAACACACGCACAAAGATAATAGAGGATAAATATAATGCAGAGTACTCTCATAAGTTATATTGTTCAAGGTAGTTAATATTACTGTCAGACAAAAGATAGGTAAATATGTACAGTTTATTATGCACGAACGAGGATTCAAAATTTAATTCCACGGAAATGACACTGCACTATTTTGATGTCACACTGAGTACTTCCTTCGATAAGGCAATTCACTAGTACTTCTTCGAGGTCTCACTAAGCACTTCAACATATTAAGGCACTTCTGTAGTATCTTCAACGAGGGTCTTGGCCGTGGTGGTGATCCTGACGTGGATGGTTGACAGCGGATGGAAGTCGATGGAGAACTCTTGAGTGTTAGGTCTTGAATGAATATGTTCTGTTATACTAGTGTTATACGTATATATGAATATGTTCTGTTATACTAGTGTTATACGTATATATGAATATGTTCTGTTATACTAGTGTTATACGTATATATGAATATGTTCTGTTATACTAGTGTTATACGTATATATGAATATGTTCTGTTATACTAGTGTTATACGTATATATGAATATGTTCTGTTATACTAGTGTTATACGTATATATGAATATGTTCTGTTATACTAGTGTTATACGTATATATGAATATGTTCTGTTATACTAGTGTTATACGTATATATGAATATGTTCTGTTATACTAGTGTTATACGTATATATGAATATGTTCTGTTATACTAGTGTTATACGTATATATGAATATGTTCTGTTATACTAGTGTTATACGTATATATGAATATGTTCTGTTATACTAGTGTTATACGTATATATGAATATGTTCTGTTATACTAGTGTTATACGTATATATGAATATGTTCTGTTATACTAGTGTTATACGTATATATGAATATGTTCTGTTATACTAGTGTTATACGTATATATGAATATGTTCTGTTATACTAGTGTTATACGTATATATGAATATGTTCTGTTATACTAGTGTTATACGTATATATGAATATGTTCTGTTATACTAGTGTTATACGTATATATGAATATGTTCTGTTATACTAGTGTTATACGTATATATGAATATGTTCTGTTATACTAGTGTTATACGTATATATGAATATGTTCTGTTATACTAGTGTTATACGTATATATGAATATGTTCTGTTATACTAGTGTTATACGTATATATGAATATGTTCTGTTATACTAGTGTTATACGTATATATGAATATGTTCTGTTATACTAGTGTTATACGTATATATGAATATGTTCTGTTATACTAGTGTTATACGTATATATGAATATGTTCTGTTATACTAGTGTTATACGTATATATGAATATGTTCTGTTATACTAGTGTTATACGTATATATGAATATGTTCTGTTATACTAGTGTTATACGTATATATGAATATGTTCTGTTATACTAGTGTTATACGTATATATGAATATGTTCTGTTATACTAGTGTTATACGTATATATGAATATGTTCTGTTATACTAGTGTTATACGTATATATGAATATGTTCTGTTATACTAGTGTTATACGTATATATGAATATGTTCTGTTATACTAGTGTTATACGTATATATGAATATGTTCTGTTATACTAGTGTTATACGTATATATGAATATGTTCTGTTATACTAGTGTTATACGTATATATGAATATGTTCTGTTATACTAGTGTTATACGTATATATGAATATGTTCTGTTATACTAGTGTTATACGTATATATGAATATGTTCTGTTATACTAGTGTTATACGTATATATGAATATGTTCTGTTATACTAGTGTTATACGTATATATTATCATCGAACTAACGTGAGGAGAAGTTATACCAGTGTTGTACTGTCTCACTCAACTATTCTGACCTTTATAAGAGTTTTGATGCAGAACCTTCCAGCACTCTTGGGTGTAGGGTCTTGAATGAATATGAATCTGCTATGCCAGTGCTATGCATATCATATCATCGGACTAACGTAAGAGGGTTATTATGCAACGTCTCTTAACTGTCCTGACCATTATAAGAGTCTTTCAGGGACTGGTTGATGGGTTTATTTGGGCCTTTTACGCATACGTGTCTTAATGCCAGTGCCTGGGACAACGTACCATATGGACTTTATGCAGAGTGCCGTTATGCTTTAAGCTACGGTATCTCGCGAGCACTACCTTTTAAAAAGCCAATTGCCAGTGCGTGAACTTTTTAAAAGGGTCCAGAATGGGATCGGTTTACTACCGATAAAGAGCACGTCAGTACAGCCTTCTTTATCGACAGTAATTCCTAGTAATTGAGGCGGAGGAATCAATATTGGGTTGCCACCATGGTGATCCAATAAATAATTCCTTTGATGAGCCAAGATCTAAAAATCCTGAATAAACCTTTAATAAGACACTGCTTTAATAGTTTATTCAGTGTAGCCCAAATCTTCCAGCTCTTAAAATATCTTCCAGTGAAGTATGTTTTAAGAATTTTTTAACTGTTATAGATCTTAACTTTGCCTGTCATAGTCTTACCTCTTCTGGCGTCTCTCCCGGTGTTCCTTCTCCGGGTAAGAAGGTCAGCTGTCCTGGGAGGAGGTCCTTGGGTGGCTGGGGTAGCCCCTCTGGACTTCCCTATCACGGTGGTGGTGCAGCTTGGAGGAAGAAGGGCGCATGGAAGTATAGTGTTTATGCAAGCTTCGGCTTGCCTTGCCTTCCTTTCCGCCTTTCCTTCTCTGGTTATCACTCCTGTTGCTGATGGTTACGATGATATCTTTGCCGAGTGTTGGAGGGAATGCAGGCGTGATTGAGGCGACTCGGGCGTATCTTGGTGGTGTGGTGGTTAGAGCTTCCTTTCTCGGGGGTGTGGTGGTATGGGTGGTAATATTGCTTGGTGGTAGTGGCGTGGTGCTTTCTTTTTCCTTTATATTATTAATTATGGTTTATGGTTAGAACATTGATGGCAAAATAATTAGTGTGTGTCTTGTGTGTCTTAAAATGTCAGGCTCGCTTTCGCTCGCCAGGAATAAATCGACACCTAAATGGCACGAAAGGTCTTCAAATTGACAACAACATTGAGAAGTAGGAGGGATATAGATGGAGAAGAGAGTGATGAAATTAAAGGATCCCGAAGAGGAGAGGTAGGTGGAATGTTAGGAAAGGTGATGATGAGACTGAAGGCTTTGGAGGAGAAAATGGAGAGTGTGGCGATTAGGGATAGAAAGGGGGAAGAAGGAGAGGTGGCGATTGAAAGACTTGAAAGAGAAAATAAAGAATATAGAGAAAAGGCGGAAAGGGAGATAGAACAACTTAAAGATGAGAATGAAAGACTAAGGAAAGGGTTGGAAAGGAATCACAATAGGACAGACAAAAATGGAAGTAGAAATGACTGAAATGATAAATGCTTGGGAGAATAATAGTAGAGGAAACAGAGGTTAGTCTTAAAACAATTATGGATGAACAAAAGGAGTGGCAGGGTAATAATCTAGGAAAGAAAGTAGTGAAGGCCATAAGGCAAAATGAGAGACAGGTAACTGATATAATGAAAACAAAAGGAGATGTGTGATAATGTTTGGAGAAATGGAGGAGGAAATAATGGACATACATGACAGGGAAGTTGCAGACATGAAGAAGGTTGACGACATTTTACAGGTGTTGGACAGAGAAGGAAAGGAAGGTTGGAAGAAGGAGGTGGAAGATAGTTGGAGGTTGGGAAAGTATATGAAGGGGGAGAGGAGGCCTATTAGAATTAGATTTAAGTCTACGAAAGCAGCAGAAGAGGTATTGAGGAATAGTTGGAAACTGAGTCAGGAAGGGAAATACACCAAAGTTATATTAACCCTCAAGCCGCGGAGCCCGACATATGTCGGCCGAGAGAATAATGGCCATCCCTGCGGTGCCCGACATATGTCGGAAGGGATTTTGAGCACATTATCGGCTCAGAGAGAGAGTCCATGCGTTGGGAGGACGATAGGCGGGCTCTGACCGTTCGGCACGGCCGTAGTGCCGAGACTGAGCTCCCCACTGCAACATTCCACACCCACGGCCTCTCAAGACCAGGAAAAAACTCGGGAAATCACCGTATTTTAGGGTTTTTCACCTCTCGTTGCGCGATTGCTACAGGATAACCCGTAGTCGTACAAGGATGATTCAGGTGTCATTGGAAAGCTCTATTATCACCCTTTCACAGATACATCATTGTATTACGCTCTGGCTCTTGTTTATGCATTAAAAAGAGCATAGAATGAAGCTCGTTTACTGGCAGGTAATAGAAGTTACAAACATCCCCGTCAGTTAAGAGTTAAGGAAGGACTTGAATGCATAAGAGCGTGACAATATGAGAGAAATAATAAAGTAAGTGAGAGAAAAGAACGATAACATGTCAGAAGTAGATCAAATAAATTTTTCTATCAAAATATCTACGGGAAAGTGAAGAAATGGTATTTGAGGAGGAGGGGAACGGAGGGGTAGGGGGAGGACGAGAGGGAGGAGGGGTGGACGAATGGGAGAGAGGGAGAGAGGAGGGGAAGGGGGAGAGAGGGAGGCGGGGGAGAGAGGAGGGGAGGTGGGGGAAGGGGGAGAAGTAGGAGGGGGAGTTGGCGAAGAAGAGGGATAAAAAACGAGAAAAAGGAAACGTAGTACAAAATATATAAGTAGTAACTGTAAACTGGTTTATAGCAATGTGGATGGTTTGATGTCCAAAAAATATAAGTAGCAACTGTAAACTGGTTTATAGCAATGTGGATGGTTTGATGTCCAAAATATATATAAGTAGCAACTGTAAACTGGTTTATAGCAATGTGGATGGTTTGATGTCCAAAATATATATAAGTAGCAACTGTAAACTGGTTTATAGCAATGTGGATGGTTTGATGTCCAAATATAAGTAGCAACTGTAAACTGGTTTATAGCAATGTGGATGGTTTGATGTCCAAATATATAAGTAGCAACTGTAAACTGGTTTATAGCAATGTGGATGGTTTGATGTCCAATATATAAGTAGCAACTGTAAACTGGTTTATAGCAATGTGGATGGTTTGATGTCCAAAATATATAAGTAGCAACTGTAAACTGGTTTATAGCAATGTGGATGGTTTGATGTCTAAAATATATAAGTAGCAACTGTAAACTGGTTTATAGCAATGTGGATGGTTTGATGTCCAAAATATATAAGTAGCAACTGTAAACTGGTTTATAGCAATGTGGATGGTTTGATGTCCAAAATATATATAAGTAGCAACTGTAAACTGGTTTATAGCAATGTGGATGGTTTGATGTCCAAATATATAAGTAGCAACTGTAAACTGGTTTATAGCAATGTGGATGGTTTGATGTCCAAAATATATAAGTAGCAACTGTAAACTGGTTTATAGCAATGTGGATGGTTTGATGTCCAAAATATATAAGTAGCAACTGTAAACTGGTTTATAATAAGGTTTATAGCAATGTGGATGGTTTGATGTCCAAAATATATAAGTAGCAACTGTAAACTGGTTTATAGCAATGTGGATGGTTTGATGTCCAAAATATATAAGTAGCAACTGGTTTATAGCAATGTGGATGGTTTGATGTCCAAATATATAAGTAGCAACTGTAAACTGGTTTATAGCAATGTGGATGGTTTGATGTCCAAAATATATAAGTAGCAACTGTAAACTGGTTTATAGCAATGTGGATGGTTTGATGTCCAAAATATATAAGTAGCAACTGTAAACTGGTTTATAGCAATGTGGATGGTTTGATGTCCAAAATATATAAGTAGCAACTGTAAACTGGTGTATAGCACTGTGGATGGTTTGATGTCCCCAAAATATATAAGTAGCAACGTAAACTGGTTTATAGCAATGGCTGGCACTGGTTGATGTCCAAAATATATAAGTAGCAACTGTTAAACTGGTTTATAGCAATGTGGATGGTTTGATGTCCAAAATATTAAGTAGCAACTGTAAACTGGGTTATAGCAATGTGGAT
The DNA here is from genome assembly GCA_032716605.1 of Paralithodes platypus. Taxonomy (NCBI): domain Eukaryota; kingdom Metazoa; phylum Arthropoda; class Malacostraca; order Decapoda; family Lithodidae; genus Paralithodes; species Paralithodes platypus. The sequence goes on along the minus strand of CM064498.1, from coordinate 57,265,613 downwards.
GGTTTGAGGTCCAAAATATATAAGTAGCAAACTGTAAACTGGTTATATAGCAATGTGGATGTATGATGTTAAGCTATATCGTAGTCAAAAAATTATAGCAATGCGATTGTCCAAATATATAGTACACTGTAAAACTGGTTGTATCGCAATGGGGATGGGTCTGAGGTCCAAAATATATAATTAGCACAACTGTAAACTTTGGTTTATAGCAGTGGATGGTTTGATGTCCTAAATATATAAGTAGCAACTGTAAACTAGGTTTATGGCAATGTGGTTAATGGTTTGATGTCGGCAAATACATTAAGTAGCAACTGTTAAACTGGTTTATAGCCAATGTGGATGGTTTGATGTCTCAAAAAATTGGAAAGCGTGACCTCATAAGACAGAAAACCCATGATAATGTGTTAATGTGCAATGGACAAACACTGTATGCAGGATGGTAGTCTGGAAGTTGTGGGTCTGGGGGGGGATAACTTATAATTGTGTGAGAAGGGATGGAGGGTAGGAAGGGCAAGAATAGGTGCGGCCCCCCCACGCATTAACCCTTACTAGACCAATACATTAAAAGTTATAATGATTGATTTAAAAAATAATAAAGCAGAAATGATAGCAGTGGACGTGATTAATGACAATAATGAAAACACTGATATTGCGGTAGCATATATATAGACCACTGATATTGCGGTAGCATATATATAGACCCACATGATTATTGCAGGGTAGCATATATATAGACCACTGATATTGCGGTAGCATATATATAGACCACTGATATTGCGGTAGCATATATATAGACCACTGATATTGCGGTAGCATATATATAGACCACTGATATCGTTGGCGAGTAAAGCATATATCTAGACCACTGATAATTTGCGGTAGCATATATATAGACCATATACGAGGGCCTGGGAAGAGGAAGAATACCAAGGATTAAAAGAGGAGATGATCAAACCTATGGAACATTTATTTCATAGAATCAACGAGTTAATATTGGTAGGGGATTTGAATTGTAGAGAGGTTAATTGGGAGGAGGGAGACGCAGGTAGTAATAAGAGTTCTTGGGGGAATGTACTACTAGACTTGGTTACAGAAATCCTGCTAATTGAAAATATTAAAGAAAACACAAGAAGAAGGGGCAAAGATAAATCGTCTAGATTAGACTTGGTGTTTACAAGAGATCCAGATATGATTACAAATACTAAATACCTACCTCCGCTGGGAAATAGTGATCATGTGGTAATAATAATAATAATAGTTCTTAAAGCTAGGGCATGCTAAGCCAGCTAAGGATAGCCCAATAAGGCCGATTAGGTGTATTTCCATTGGGGTCCTGTACTACTACCCCATCCCCTTGCTTATGAGGGACGGTAACGACTCAGTGCTTGTGGAAAAAATGTAATGCGCCGAGCGTGGGCGCGATGGAAATAGAAATGGAAATCCTGCTGGGTTATCGAACAATGCTAGAGAGAGGACATAAAGAAAGGGGATTGAACTATGGGAAAGTAGATGTTAAACTATTAAAAAGTTGCTTCAGGGATACAGACTGGAGTTAAATTGAACAAAAAACAATGTTAATGATAAATACTGTATGTTTAAAAACATTTATGATGATATTGTAAACAGGTATGTGCCAAAACAAGAAAATAAGACTGAAAAGATAAAAGACTGGTTTAATGGTAAATGTAGAATAGCTAGGGATAAGATGAATAAGGTATGGAACATAGCCAGAAGGAGGAGAAATGAACAAAACAAATTGAATAAATACTTATATAGGAGGCTAAGAAACGAATATGTCAGAATTAGGAAACAGGAAGCAAGAAATTATGAAACAAGTATTGTGGAAGAATGTGTAAGTGATCCTAAATTGTTCTACAGGTATGTGAATACCAAAATGAAGATTAAGGCCAAAATAATGAGGCTGAGGGAAGGAGACAATATTTGTGAGGAGGATGAAAATATATGTGAAATAATGAATAATACATTACATTCAGTTTATGCTATGGATGAAAACAAATTGGAACCAGAGATTATATACCCAAATGATGAAAAATTGGGGGATATTATCTTCCAACCAGAGGAACTACTAGAACTTATGAAGGGACTAGATGTGAGAAAATCCATGGGCCCAGACAATATAGCAGGATGGATTCTAAAAGATTGTGCTGAGGAATTGGTAAAACCCTTATAAGAAATAGTTAAGTACTCTATTGAAGTTGAAAAATTACCACTAGACTGGAAAAGGGCTAATATAGTACCAATCTACAAAGGTGGGAGTAGGGAGCAGCCGCTAAACTATAGACCAGTGTCACTGACAAGTGTTGTTTGCAAAATGTGTGAGAAGATTATTAAGAAAAGATGGATAAAGTACTTGGAAGAAAATAATTTACTTACTGTAAGCCAATTTGGATTCAGAGAGGGAAAATCATGTGTCACTAATTTGCTGAGCTTTTATGATAGGGTGATAGATATACTACAAGAGAGAGAAAGATGGGTGTATCTTGATATAAAGAAGGTTTTTGACAGAGTTCCTCATAGTAGACTTAGATGGAAGTTGAAAACGTTTGGAGGGGTTCAGGGTAATTTATTGAAATGGATGGAGGACTATCTCTCGGTAAGACAGATCAAAACCATGATAAGAGACAGATTATCAACATGGAAGGATGTCACAAGCGGAGTTCCACAGGGATCAGTGTTGGCTTCATTATGTTTCTGGTCTATATAAATGACATGCCAAAGGAAATAAATGCATACATGAATATGTTTGCTGACGATGCAAAGATTATGAAGCACATAGTGGATGAAAACAGTTGTAGAGAGCTACAAAGCGATCTGGATAAGATAGACCAATAGAGCAAGATGTAGAAATTGGATTTTAACTCAGATAAATGTCATGTGATGGAAGGGGGTATGAGTAAAAGAAGACCTCATTGGGAATATAAACTATGAGAATGCATGATTAACCCCTCAGAGAAAGAGAATGGTTTGGGCATTATAGTAGCCTACAGGGAGATCTTTCACCCGAGAGTCATATACTGTAAACAAAATAGTGGGAGAAGATAATGGCATGTTGAATAAAGTGAGAATATAATTCACCTATTTGAATGAAGAAATGCTAGTGAAAATTATAAAATCAATGGCGAGACCTAAATTGGAATATGCGGCAGTGATGTGGTCACCCCATCTTAAAAAGCATATAATCAAGTTGGAGAAAGTACAGAGAGCTGCAACTAAGATGATTCCAGAACTACAGTAAGATAACTGACATATGAAGAGAGATTAGATAAATTGAACTTGCCAACTCTAAGGGAAAGAAGAGGGGAAAGAAAAAGGTGGGATATTATCATGATGTATTAATGTGTTAGGGGATTGGAAAGGATAGACAAGGAGGACTTTATCGAGGGAGATAAAGGGAGGACTAGAGGACATAGTTGCAAGTTAAAGAAAGGCAGATGTAAAGGAGATGTGAGGAAATACAGCTTTCCATATAGAAGTGTTAATATGTGGAATCAGTTGGATGATGAAGTGGTGGGTGCGGGGAATATCCACATTTTTAAAACCAAATTAGATAACAGAATCTTGGGAAGCGGGATAATACGAGCCTAAAAACTCAAATCCTGTATACTACAATTAGGTGAGTACACACACACACACACACACATACATACACACACAGTAAGTTATGGGTAGGTTGTACACAATTAAGTAAGTTATCCCTACAACCGATACCGTAATAGAGAATGGTGACTCTCTGGGTAGACTCAACACAACCAAGAAACTCGGACACTAACTATATCATTTTCTCAAACTCTTGTAATTATGTTGTCGTTTTCCAGTTTCCGGTATTATATTAGGATAACATAAGAACATTGGATAACATTAAGTGAAGTTTTATTTTGCTCCCTAGACTAGAGGTCTACCTTAAGCTTAAGAGAAAATACCCTCAAAGGGAGATACATTTGTACATTTCTCGGTAGGAAAATGTCCCGGCCGAAGGTCGGTCCCTCCTAAATTTCAGGCTTGCTATCGCTCGCCAGGAAAAAATCGACACCTAAATGACACGAAAAGTCTTAATATTGATAAAGAAAATGGGAGAAAGGTCTAAAAATCGCCAAACTAATGGGCCTAACGTCTTAAAATATGAAAACAACAGGAGCTAAACAAGAGGGAGAAGAGGGACCATAAAATCTACGCATCTCCCCTTAACCTACCTTTCCAGCACACACATTAAAAGTACATTGAGGGGGGATGGCCAGTACATTAAGGGGGGATGGCCAGTACATTAAGGGGGGATGGCCAGTACATAAGGGGGGAAGGCCAGTACATTAAGGGGGGATGGCCAGTACATTAAGGGGGGATGGCCAGTACATTAAGGGGGGATGGCCAGTACATTAAGGGGGGATGGCCAGTACATTAAGGGGGGATGGCCAGTACATTAAGGGGGGATGGCCAGTACATTAAGGGGGGATGGCCAGTACATTAAGGGGGGATGGCCAGTACATTAAGGGGGGATGGCCAGTTTTTCTGTTTAGCTCCATTAGTTTTCAAATGTTAAGTCGTTCGACTCATTAGTTTGTCGATTTTAAAATATTTCGTTTCATTCCCATATCTTATAACTCAATACTTGTAGCGGACAGTGGTTATATTTCGTTTCATTCCCATATCTTATAACTCAATACTTGTAGCGGACAGTGGTTATATTTCGTTTCATTCCCATATCTTATAACTCAATACTTGTAGCGGACAGTGGTTATATTTCGTCTCATTCCCATATCTTATAACTCAATACTTGTAGCGGACAGTGGTTATATTTCGTTTCATTCCCATATCTTATAACTCAATACTTGTAGCGGACAGTGGTTATATTTCGTTTCATTCCCATATCTTATAACTCAATACTTGTAGCGGACAGTGGTTATATTTCGTTTCATTCCCATATCTTATAACTCAATACTTGTAGCGGACAGTGGTTATATCTCGTTTCATTCCCATATCTTATAACTCAATACTTGTAGCGGACAGTGGTTATATTTCGTTTCATTCCCATATCTTATAACTCAATACTTGTAGCGGACAGTGGTTATATTTCGTTTCATTCCCATATCTTATAACTCAATACTTGTAGCGGACAGTGGTTATATTTCGTCTCATTCCCATATCTTATAACTCAATACTTGTAGCGGACAGTGGTTATATTTCGTTTCATTCCCATATCTTATAACTCAATACTTGTAGCGGACAGTGGTTATATTTCGTTTCATTCCCATATCTTATAACTCAATACTTGTAGCGGACAGTGGTTATATTTCGTTTCATTCCCATATCTTATAACTCAATAGTTGTAGCGGACAGTGGTTATATTTCGTTTCATTCCCATATCTTATAACTCAATACTTGTAGCGGACAGTGGTTATATTTCGTTTCATTCCCATATCTTATAACTCAATACTTGTAGCGGACAGTGGTTATATTTCGTTTCATTCCCATATCTTATAACTCAATACTTGTAGCGGACAGTGGTTATATTTCGTTTCATTCCCATATCTTATAACTCAATACTTGTAGCGGACAGTGGTTATATTTCGTTTCATTCCCATATCTTATAACTCAATACTTGTAGCGGACAGTGGTTATATTTCGTTTCATTCCATATCTTATAACTCAATACTTGTAGCGGACAGTGGTTATATTTCGTTTCATTCCCATATCTTATAACTCAATACTTGTAGCGGACAGTGGTTATATTTCGTTTCATTCCCATATCTTATAACTCAATACTTGTAGCGGACAGTGGTTATATTTCGTCTCATTCCCATATCTTATAACTCAATACTTGTAGCGGACAGTGGTTATATTTCGTTTCATTCCCATATCTTATAACTCAATACTTGTAGCGGACAGTGGTTATATTTCGTTTCATTCCCATATCTTATAACTCAATACTTGTAGCGGACAGTGGTTATATTTCGTTTCATTCCCATATCTTATAACTCAATACTTGTAGCGGACAGTGGTTATATTTCGTTTCATTCCCATATCTTATAACTCAATACTTGTAGCGGACAGTGGTTATATTTCGTTTCATTCCCATATCTTATAACTCAATACTTGTAGCGGACAGTGGTTATATTTCGTTTCATTCCCATATCTTATAACTCAATACTTGTAGCGGACAGTGGTTTATATTTCGTCTCATTCCCATATCTTATAACTCAATACTTGTAGCGGACAGTGGTTATATTTCGTTTCATTCCCATATCTTATAACTCAATACTTGTAGCGGACAGTGGTTTATATTTCGTTTCATTCCCATATCTTATAACTCAATACTTGTAGCGGACAGTGGTTATATTTCGTTTCATTCCCATATCTTATAACTCAATACTTGTAGCGGACAGTGGTTATTTCGTTTCATTCCCATATCTTATAACTCAATACTTGTAGCGGACAGTGGTTATATTTCGTTTCATTCCCATATCTTATAACTCAATACTTGTAGCGGACAGTGGTTATATTTCGTTTCATTCCCATATCTTATAACTCAATACTTGTAGCGGACAGTGGTTATATTTCGTTTCATTCCCATATCTTATAACTCAATACTTGTAGCGGACAGTGGTTATATTTCGTCTCATTCCCATATTTTATAACTCAATACTTGTAGCGGACAGTGGTTATATTTCGTTTCATTCCCATATCTTATAACTCAATACTTGTAGCGGACAGTGGTTATATTTCGTTTCATTCCCATATCTTATAACTCAATACTTGTAGCGGACAGTGGTTATATTTCGTTTCATTCCCATATCTTATAACTCAATACTTGTAGCGGACAGTGGTTATATTTCGTTTCATTCCCATATCTTATAACTCAATACTTGTAGCGGACAGTGGTTATATTTCGTTTCATTCCCATATCTTATAACTCAATACTTGTAGCGGACAGTGGTTATATTTTGTTTCATTCCCATATCTTATAACTCAATACTTGTAGCGGACAGTGGTTATATTTCGTTTCATTCCCATATCTTATAACTCAATACTTGTAGCGGACAGTGGTTATATTTCGTCTCATTCCCATATCTTATAACTCATTACTTGTAGCGGACAGTGGTTATATTTCGTTTCATTCCCATATCTTATAACTCAATACTTGTAGCGGACAGTGGTTATATTTCGTTTCATTCCCATATCTTATAACTCAATACTTGTAGCGGACAGTGGTTATATTTCGTTTCATTCCCATATCTTATAACTCAATACTTGTAGCGGACAGTGGTTATATTTCGTTTCATTCCCATATCTTATAACTCAATACTTGTAGCGGACAGTGGTTATATTTCGTTTCATTCCCATATCTTATAACTCAATACTTGTAGCGGACAGTGGTTATATTTCGTTTCATTCCCATATCTTATAACTCAATACTTGTAGCGGACAGTGGTTATATTTCGTTTCATTCCCATATCTTATAACTCAATACTTGTAGCGGACAGTGGTTATATATCGTTTCATTCCCATATCTTATAACTCAATACTTGTAGCGGACAGTGGTTATATTTCGTTTCATTCCCATATCTTATAACTCAATACTTGTAGCGGACAGTGGTTATATTTCGTTTCATTCCCATATCTTATAACTCAATACTTGTAGCGGACAGTGGTTATATTTCGTTTCATTCCCATATCTTATAACTCAATACTTGTAGCGGACAGTGGTTATATTTCGTTTCATTCCCATATCTTATAACTCAATACTTGTAGCGGACAGTGGTTATATTTCGTTTCATTCCCATATCTTATAACTCAATACTTGTAGCGGACAGTGGTTATATTTCGTTTCATTCCCATATCTTATAACTCAATACTTGTAGCGGACAGTGGTTATATTTCGTTTCATTCCCATATCTTATAACTCAATACTTGTAGCGGACAGTGGTTATATTTCGTTTCATTCCCATATCTTATAACTCAATACTTGTAGCGGACAGTGGTTATATTTCGTCTCATTCCCATATCTTATAACTCAATACTTGTAGCGGACAGTGGTTATATTCTATTTTATCTTATAACTCATGTAGCCAGTGGTTATATTTCGCATTCCCATATCTTATAACTCAATACTTGTAGCGGACAGTGGTTATATTTCGTTTCATTCCCATATCTTATAACTCAATACTTGTAGCGGACAGTGGTTATATATCGTTTCATTCCCATATCTTATAACTCAATACTTGTAGCGGACAGTGGTTATATTTCGTTTCATTCCCATATCTTATAACTCAATACTTGTAGCGGACAGTGGTTATATTTCGTTTCATTCCCATATCTTATAACTCAATACTTGTAGCGGACAGTGGTTATATTTCGTTTCATTCCATATCTTATAACTCAATACTTGTAGCGGACAGTGGTTATATTTCGTTCATTCCCATATCTTATAACTCAATACTTGTAGCGGACAGTGGTTATATATTTCGTTTCATTCCCATATCTTATAACTCAATACTTGTAGCGGACAGTGGTTATATTTCGTCTCATTCCCATATCTTATAACTCAATACTTGTAGCGGACAGTGGTTATATTTCGTCTCATTCCCATATCTTATAACTCAATACTTGTAGCGGACAGTGGTTATATTTCGTTTCATTCCCATATCTTATAACTCAATACTTGTAGCGGACAGTGGTTATATTTCGTCTCATTCCCATATCTTATAACTCAATACTTGTAGCGGACAGTGGTTATATTTCGTTTCATTCCCATATCTTATAACTCAATACTTGTAGCGGACAGTGGTTATATTTCGTCTCATTCCCATATCTTATAACTCAATACTTGTAGCGGACAGTGGTTATATTTCGTTTCATTCCCATATCTTATAACTCAATACTTGTAGCGGACAGTGGTTATATTCGTCTCATTCCCATATCTTATAACTCAATACTTGTAGCGGACAGTGGTTATATTTCGTTTCATTCCCATATCTTATAACTCAATACTTGTAGCGGACAGTGGTTATATTTCGTCTCATTCCCATATCTTATAACTCAATACTTGTAGCGGACAGTGGTTATATTTCGTCTCATTCCCATATCTTATAACTCAATACTTGTAGCGGACAGTGGTTATATTTCGTTTCATTCCCATATCTTATAACTCAATACTTGTAGCGGACAGTGGTTATATTTCGTTTCATTCCATATCTTATAACTCAATACTTGTAGCGGACAGTGGTTATATTTCGTTTCATTCCCATATCTTATAACTCAATACTTGTAGCGGACAGTGGTTATATTTCGTTTCATTCCCATATCTTTTAACTCAATACTTGTAGCGGACAGTGGTTATATTTCGTCTCATTCCCATATCTTATAACTCAATACTTGTAGCGGACAGTGGTTATATTTCGTCTCATTCCCATATCTTATAACTCAATACTTGTAGCGGACAGTGGTTATATTTCGTTTCATTCCCATATCTTATAACTCAATACTTGTAGCGGACAGTGGTTATATTTCGTCTCATTCCCATATCTTATAACTCAATACTTGTAGCGGACAGTGGTTATATTTCGTCTCATTCCCATATCTTATAACTCAATACTTGTAGCGGACAGTGGTTATATTTCGTTTCATTCCCATATCTTATAACTCAATACTTGTAGCGGACAGTGGTTATATTTCGTCTCATTCCCATATCTTATAACTCAATACTTGTAGCGGACAGTGGTTATTTTGGGGGTCTATTTATTTATATATTCATTTATTTTTTAGTTTCCTCGCTAGACCTTCATCAACCTTAAAAAAACACTCCCTTCAAGTTAAGCTGGCCTTCGGCCGGGACGTTTTTCTACCAACAAATTTACAAATTTATCTTGTAGGGGGGTCTAGGAGTTTATCTTGTAGGGGGGTCTAGGAGTTTATCTTCTAGGGGGGGTCTAGGAGTGTATCTTGTAGGGGGGTCTAGGATTTTATCTTGTAGGGGGGTCTAGGAGTTTATGTTGTAGGGGGGGTCTAGGTGTTTATCTTGTAGGGGGGTCTAGGGGATTATCTTGTAGGGGGGGTCTAGGAGTTTATCTTGTAGGGGGGTCTAGGAGTTTATCTTGTAGGGGGGTCTAGGAGTTTATCTTGTAGGGGGTCTAGGAATTTATCTTGAGGGGGGCTCTAGGAGTTTATCTTGTAGGGGGGTCTAGGAGTTTATCTTGTAGGGGGGTCTAGGAGTTTATCTTGTAGGGGGGTCTAGGAGTTTATCTTGTAGGGGGGTCTAGGAGTTTATCTTGTAGGGGGGGTCTAGGAGTTTATCTTGTAGGGGGGTCTAGGAGTTTTATCTTGTAGGGGGGTCTAGGAGTTTATCTTGTAGGGGGGTCTAGTAGTTTA